>OX421972.1:70121103-70721103 GCA_949128135.1 Parasteatoda lunata | reverse complement strand
ACATAATCTCAATTAACTTACACTAACTTTTCTTTGAGACCTAAGCAATGTGTTTGATTCTTGTATTCTCTGACCCATGGAATCGTCTTCATTAGCATCATCTTGGTCTTGATACAAAGATTGTGCTTAGGAAAAAAATACATTCACTCTTAAAATTCAGCATAACCAAAAACTAAATACAATATGAATAAACAATCAAAAGTCTAATTAAATAATGAATCAATAGAGTATTTCATGTTTATTCTTTCAATTATGCATTTACATGCAATGAATAATAAAATGGAGAAATATGAAGAAATAAATTAAATGGAGGCTTTACTTGCATAACCATTTAACTTGCATAACCATTAACCGCATAACCATAAATTAAAGGCTTTACTTGCATAACCAAATTCCCGAATCTTTCGTGAGGTATTGAAAAAGGAGACATTTTTAATTAATAAAATCTTTTCCTATTTTTCTTGCTAAATTTGTTGTTTGTATTATAAACTGATTTTTATTTCTCATCCAGCAATGATTGTTAGACATTTTAGTAATAAATTTTTATGAACTATGAGCACATTTCATCATTGGTCACATCATTAGAACACATATAATCATTACCATTTAAAACATGTAAAATTAGGATCCCTATAGACATCTTCTCGAAAACATTACCTGTGAAATTGCCACAGTTCTTATAAAACAAAAAACGCCTCCATATTTATTTTCATGTACAAGGATATCGATATTTTTTGGTAAAAGCTACCAACTTAAATGTTTTGAGGAATACTCAAGTAATATACGAACTAATTAACGGTAAAGTTAAAATAAATTTAATATTTAATAATAATATGTTAATTTATTGCTAGCTCTTACCACAGTTAGATAACCGCAATCAAAAAATTTTTAAAGAATATTATTATAATAGTTTAATTAATGCTATATAGGGTAAACCAACCAGTGAAGGAACACTACCCAGTGAAGGAACATTTCATATATATTGATTAAAAATAAGAATTTAAAAGTTTTTCTTTAGATTGATTGGTAACAATAGCTTACTGCCAAACAATAGGAAGTCATTTAGCAATGTTTTGGATTACCTGGTGAAATAGACTTCTCTGGAAAAATTTTTGAATTTGATATTATCTCTGCAACACCTTGTTTCTTTGAAAAATTATAAGGTGAGTGTTTGTATTTATATGTTTGAAGTGGAATTAATTGCATGTAATAGTTTTATTTTTCTCACTGTGAAAAACAGAATTCAAAATATAGTTATTGAAGTTACGTTTTATTTTTTTAAGCATCATAGCATAATAAAATACTGAGATAAGGGGGTGTTTATTCACTGGATCACCAAACGATGAAAAACCAGTGAAGGAACAAGTGTTCATTTACTGTTTTTTTTTCTAAGTTATTTGAAAATAAAAGATAAACTTCAACTTTCTTGTACCTTTAATGATGTTCCGCATCAAAAGTATGTTAAAAATACGAAAAACAACTTCTAAACAGTGAGGGAACTGGGCATAGGTTACTGGGCATAGATTTCCCAGTGAATGAACAGTATGTGTTAATATATTGACACTTTAATTTTCAATTCATGATTACAAAAAAAAAGTTAACATTTTCCAAATATTTATATATTATAATTTCAAGAATAGGCTTGTTTTTAAATATGCGTATGGCTTATTTATTCATAAAGAGCATTAAAAAATAACCAAAATTAAGTGTTCCTTTACTGGGTGTTCATTCACTGGTAAGAGCTGTTCCTTCACTTGGTCTTCTTACTACTTGTTATTTGAACCTCCAAAACTTTAAAACAATATTATGTAAGTTCTCTACAATTTTTTTACATAATTTGCAATTGGTAACAAATATGTTGACACTGTCATTTAACTAAAATTATGAATTTTGAAATTAATATGATTTTTTAAAAGGCAAGCGAAGCTTAAGTGTTCCTTCACTGGTTAGTTTACCCTACTTTCAATCATAAGTCTTCAGATTTCGTCATAACTAGAATATTGAAATTTTCAGATTACGTGAAACTCAGAAAAGAATATTTGTCCAATACCTTCCCTAATATCAAAGTTTTAAATGGATGAAAATTTTTTTAACAAATGAGATGCCAAGAGCCGATTTGTTTGTATGCTTCTGAATTAAGACTTGTAAGAAAAGAAAAAAAGGAAAAATATTATGCATTTAAAAAAAGTGTTTACCAGATCCACTTCTGCTGGGTTGAATAGGTGAGCTACCTAAATTTTCTAAAAGCTTCCTAGATCTGGTAGGCATGTCAGGTAAAAGTGGCATGGCGGGAGTCATTTCATTTTCAGGAGAAAAATGACCGGGAGTTGCGGACAGCAAAATATCGGGAGGCTCGTCTGTAGGAAACGTAGATGCTATCCTCATAATGCTTTCATCCATCGCAGTCTCTGGATCTGCTGATGATTCTTGAAAATACTGTTGATGCTGCTGTTGTTGCTGTTGAAGCTGTTCTTCTTCGCCCCACGCACCACCAACTCGAGCATCAACTGGTACACCATATCTAAAGATTTAAAATGCTTTTAGAGGATCCATCTTGGCAGTAAAAAATAATCGCCATTTTAATAGACAGTTATTTGAATGTAGAATGTCATAGCACAGGACCTGGAGTTAGCTGTACTGTTCCATGCTTTAAAAATAACATGCAATCAAGGTAACGAAACACAACGGTGATTGTAACTGAATTTGGAGAGACAAAATTGAGAACATTAAAAAAAGGAGATCATTTGGATAACTAAGCATTTGTTTTTGCATTGTAAAGCATTCTTACCAATATTAGTTAATTTTTCGTTTGCAGTAATTTATGCAAGATATTAAATTTAAAAGAAATATAAAAAGCACTATTTAAAAAGTGATACAACCTCTTTTTTGACTTTAAGATGCATAGCTTTTAAGTCTACTGGATGGGTCGTTTTACACATCATAACTAATTTGTAATTTTCTACGTTTTAACAACAAAGCTTAACTAAAATATATAGTTTTTAATCAAGCTTTTAAATAAATAGATTAGATTTCATATATTCTATGATACCAAAAGTTTAATTTAAATATAAATTAAAGTTTAACAATTTGACTAAAATAATAGAAATGCATTTGTATACCTGTTCCTGGGCATAGTAACATATCCTGACTGGTAGTAGTCCGTTGGCCTAGCATCAGCAGGATTGTAGCTTGGTGACCAACCTGTTCTCGACAAAGGTCGGTCATACAGGTCTTTCCTCAAGATTTCGTCTATAGCTTTCAGAACACTGCTAGTATCATCAGTATCCGACATACGCGAAGAAGGCCTCACAGGTTGCATAGGCTGCTGTTCTATAGAAGAGTAAGCTATCGACCCTGTAGGTGATGGTACGTAGGCAACTGGAGTTGTACGACCTGCTTGAACTAAAATTTTTCAACAAATAAATGTGTGGTATTATATATAGCTAACTTAATAGACTAGCACATAATTTGCACAAATTTCTTAACTGATTATTTCTTATTATGTGGCAATTCACGAAGAGCATTTTAGGGCAGGAGGGCATGACCAATTAGCAGAGAGGGCGGCTCTATTTCCAAATTCAATATTTCGTTCAGTTAATAATTGGAAAACGAAAGGAGCTGCAGGTGGCGTAGAGCAGAACTCTCTACCTATGGCAACACTTCGTATGGTTTCACCATTAGCGTGTGGAGAGTCATAGGAGAAGGAAGTGTGGCTGTTTCTCTCTTGATTTTCAAATAGATTAAAATCTTTTAAGTTAGGAAACTAAATGGAACTGAAAATTACATTAAACGTAGTTCTAAAAGAAAGCGTCGTGGGAATTTTAAAAAATATTTTTAACAGTTAAATACGAAAAATATTAAGAAAAGGAAAAATATCGTAGTATCTATACAACTCAAAAGAGGAGGAGAGGGGAAGGGCAAAAGATATAGAACCGGTCTCCTCCCCAGATGGCGTATCCGAGCGTAACGATCACCTATATTAATGAAGTTCACAGTAAAAATTTCCAGATCAAATTACGGCGACAAGTACCGGTAACTCAGGGGGTTGGTAAATTTTACTGTAAAATTCATTTTTACCAAAACATGTTACGGAACGAAAAATCTGATATACCGTAATTTTTAGAGTAATAATTACCGTAAAATCACTGAATCACTCCAATTAAATAAATATTACCATGAAAATTACGGCAAAAAGGGAGTGTACGGTAAAATTCATTTTACGATAATGCTCTCGAAGAAAATTGGCGAAACTTGCTGGCATCGCATTTGACATTCACGAATAATATTTTGCTATAATATGTTAAATTTTAAAAAAATTGCCATTAATAGTAAAATATCGATTATTATATTATAGACTCTTACATTAACAACACATATTTTTCCTCCGTTGAAACTTGCTAGCTTTAGTTCTGCCATTTACATAAAGAAAAGAAATGCTGAGTATTTTATTAGAGTTTCCTATTTTTTTCTAAACGTGTTATTTTTCAAGTACTCAAATCTGTAATGCCACTAAATAGGTAAATATAAACAAAACACAAAACTGAGCTTTAAAAATAAGCCGTAGTTTGTAAATGAACGCAAGATGGAAATAATTTGTTTAATTTTTCTAGCAAAAACTTTAAAAAATAGATGATTCTTAACGTGATAGTTATAATAGTACAGTTATAAAAAAGACGGATTTATGTAGGAGTTTATAATTTAAAAAAAGTCATGATGTGGAGAATTTTCTCAAGTTAGATACATTATTTGTCGAATATTAATTTTAACTTTTGTATGAAAATTGTGTTATTTGCTGTGAGTATATAATTTTTTTATCTTATGTATTTAAATTTTAGAAAGGTTTCACATTGTCACAGGTATCAAAACAATAATTTTAATACATACAAACTATTTTGATTTGGTCCAAACTATTAGTAACATTAAGATGACGCTATATAAGGGATTTCTACCTCAAGGGCAAGGGAGGGCAATTTTTCATCATAAATTCTGTTTCACCACCATAATTATTTTAAAATTTAAAGTATAGAAAAAGGGTTCATGCAAACCTAGAATTAGCCATTCGATTGCTGAAGAAGAAATTTCAAAGTATCAAATTGTAGACAAATGATTGGAAGAGTACTTTCTCATTTCGTAATCCTAAGTTATCGTCTAATAATTTGTTTTCATCTTTGTTTTTTGGAAATTGTGTTTAATACTTTTGTGTTAAAACTTTTTTGTATTTGATACTTTGTGGCTTACACTAGATTTGCCTGAACTTACTTTGTCTGGGTGAAAGAGAATTTGCAATAAAAAGTTTCTCCTGTTGTATATAGCGCCCTCTTAAATGCATTTCAAAATGTTAAAGGACCATTGTTTAAAAAAAAAAAAACTTTATAAAAACAAATGAGTAAGCTAAATTCTAAATGAAATGCGATTGTAAATTTTTTTGAAAGCATTAGGACTTAAATTGAATATTATGTTTTCTTAACTAAACTCTTGAATACTTTAAAGCATTTATCATATTTAAAAGAACGATGTTTACTTCGATTTCAAATTCGTTTTCACGATGTCAATTTGCAAAAAATTAACATGTATACCCTCAGATAAATCAATGCAACGTTAAATTAGCCTTTGTGTGATTAACCTTAAACCATCATATGGTTTAAGAATAATCATCCATATTTTCTAAATTGAATGTGTAAAATTGAACCATGTTTCCTTTTAAGTTGAATAATAACATCAAATTTATTAAATCAACTTAATGAGAAGCTTACATCAAGTCAACACGCAGTTCACAATTCAACAGGCTTCAAATTTTCTAACAATGAAAAATTCCAATACTATTTTTAACAAATAAAAATAAATATTGATCACATATCTCTAATTCATACTTACACAATCCATATTATTAATTTGAAATTATTGTTATTATGTACTTCTGAGAAAAATAAATTCTGGTAAATATACCACATTGTATGGTAATTACATTTTTGTCAAAAAAAATTCTGGTTAATGAAACAAAAGTATACATTATTTAAGACATTCATTTGGTAATTTTTCTGCTCATGTGTCAAACTCTCTAAATTATAGTTCATATTACCACACATTCAGTAAAAAATACAAAAATGGTAAATTTACACTTAAAAAATACAAAAGGGTAAATTTAAACGAGAAAGGGTGTTTATGCCATTCTCTGATGTATCATGCTAAAATAATAACATTTTACTACATTTACCAAATTTTATCCCATTCTATAAAATAATATTTTATTAGTAATTTTACCAATATCCTTACCAAAGCGCTTTGGTGAAAATGACCGAGCCTTTTGGTGTTCCCATACGGCCAGAAACACCGTAAGATCTAGTGTATGATAATGTATGTATGATATCATAGTAATGTATGCATTATATCAAAAATAAGAAACAATAACATGTTTAATAAATACAGTAGTTAAAAACAGTGTCAAAAACTTTTTTCAGATTTTTATACCTGCTTCTAATCTGTCACGCCTCTCTGCAAGTTTGCAAAGCTCATCATGCAGCCTCATGTTTTCTTCTATCTGTTGTCGCCGGCGAGCTATCTCTGCTTTGATTTTTGCTTTTTTCTCTTCTCTTGTCATTTGGTCATCTTCATCTTCAGAGACATAAGGTGAAGGATGCCAAGATCTAGGCTTTCGGGATTTTTTCTCTTTCCTAATCATGTCAAACAAATATGTGTTCATTTAGTGTTTAAATAATATTGTATTCGAGGATTGATATTTAGAGCTATTTTTCAAACTTTAAAATTTCGTTCAAAATTTGCAAGGAAATTTGAGAAAAAAAAAATTATTAATATTAAATTTGGTTCAATTTTCGTAAAAAAGAAAAAGAAAATATTTATGAACTCAACCCCATTGTGATCAGTGTCTGATAAATATTTTCTTTCAAAATGATTATGATTTAATTTACTAGATTTTGATATAGTTACGCATTAATTTTTTAAAGAAAAAAGTAAAAATTAAATTTTGAAGAAAAACGCCAGAGCAATTTCTGGAATTTTCTTCCTCAAAAATGAGCTTTATAAGTTTATTTAATTTCACTTCAGAATTTTTGTTTCCTATCAAACTTCTTTTTTTTTTTTTTTTTTACTAAGAAATTATTTTCACGCCTGAGAATAAGAAGAGTAAATTCCTGTATAAGAAGAACAATATGAATAGTTTCGGGAGTTTAATTGCCAAACTAATTTGTTTCTTCCAAAGTTATTTTGAAGATTCTCTAACTGAAATTTACATCTAAATGCATACATTATTATTTAGGTGAAACGACAAGGAGGTGGAAAAGTTAGGTTTAAAAAACATGAGAATGGAAGAAAAATATATAATTCTAGAATATGTTTCCCAGTAAGGAAAATGACAGAAATACATGTATAAGTTACAAAATAATATCAAATGTAACATATACAAAACCTTATATGTAATATTATAAACCTTATATATAACAATAATATTATGTTTCTTAATTATTAGAGCTCATGAAATGTGACACATACCTTTTGACTAATTATTGCTACATTGTAAAAAATTCCGGAGCAAAATACAGCGAAATGTTAACATTATGGTGCCGGAAATTTCTACCGTGAAGTTCATTTTTACCGATATTTATCCATTTTATAATTTATTATATAAATTCATTTTTATATGGCATATAAAATCTTTTGTTCCATAATTTATTTAGTTAAGTAACAAAAGATCTGATATACAATAATTTTTACATTAATAATTACCGTAAAACCACTGAATCCTTATGCCTAAATAAATATTATTGTAAAAATTACGGTATAATATTTTACAGCAGAATAAATATCACAGTTACTCGTTACAGCACCCGTTACTTTATACCGTAATTTGATACAGAATTTCTTACAGTGTAGCTACTTATTGTATCATTGAATTGCATATTAAATTGTACTGTAATAAGTAAACAGTCCATAATTAAATACAATAGAGAGCAAATTTTCTGCAGAGAAATGTAAGCCTTATCAATGATGACTAAAATAAATAAATATTCTAATGAATTTTGACCTTTTTCTCCGGTCAGTGGTTTGTGGGCTGGTTCTGATCTCAGAAACTGGTGTTTGAGGGGGACCCATTGAAGCACCATATGATGGCTTGTCGTATATGGCGTCTCTATGGATATTTTCAGATGAACGTCTCAACCTGTAAGGATAATAAATGCGGAAAATTAAGGTGTTCATTCAGTTCGAAACAAAAAAAATTTTAAGATAAAGCAGTGCGGTAATATTTAATAATTTTAAAATTTTGAAGAATAGTCTTAAACTTGATATTCTTTTTAAAACTTTTAAATAAGTTACTGCTGTACATGGAGAAGCAAATTCCTGTAAAATAACCATACTGTTTGGTAATTACATTTCTTTAAAAAAAAATACATAATTTATGTTAAAATACCTAAAATATAAAGCATTTAAATCATTTATTTGAAAATGTTTCCTTTCATATGATAAAGGTTTTCCAGAAATTCTGGATTTAACAATTATAGTTCTTGTTACCACGCATTTAGTGAAAAATGCAAAACTAAAAAGTGAATGTAACCAATTAAATAGTTTTTATGATATGTTCTAAAAGTGTCATGATAAAATTAAAAATTTTATCATATAACCAAACACTATATTTTTGTTACTTTTACCGAAATAATTACTAAAGAGCTTGGTAAAAAATTACCGAGTTTTTTGGTGTGCCCATAGAGCCAGAAACCATCACCTCCCAGAAGAGAGAAGGCCTCAGCACGGATTAATTTTTAGTAGTTCGACGCAACGAACATAAACTGGGGGGGGTAGAGAAAAAATTCGAAAGATATCACTACGTTTGAACTACTTAGCTGCGCAGTGGAAGAAAATACGAAAGATGTCACAGTCCAAAGATGTTTGGACTACTAAAGGTTTAACTTTCTTACTTATGGTAACCCTTGCTGAGGCCTTTTATCTTCGAGGAGGTATTGCAGAAACACCGTAATTTTTGCCATATTCTAGTTGTTTTGATTATACATTTTCTCAGTGTGTGTGAAGTTATTAGGCTTCATCCTGAAATTCTGAGGACCCATGAGTAAACTAGCGAAAGTGTCTGTAATTTTAATTCTCCACCTTTTAGTTTTAAGAAAAATGATAACACGGAATCAATTAATTTGAAAATTTGTTTCCTTGCGGAACTAAACGTATACGCAGTGCAGAGCTTGTGAAGAAAAAAAATCTAAAACGGATGACGTAATTGGGAATAAAAAATCTACCAGATAAACACTCGCAGTTAAAGTATTCTGTAGCGTTATTATAGGAAGATCGATGCATAAAGAGCTCATTGACACACAACTGGCATTATTGAAACAATGAAAAGGTTTTCTTGCATGCAATTCAAACTGTGGCGTTTAACAATAGTATTGACTGTTGTTTCATCTAACCTGATCAAAATTAGATGCTGGAAACTAAAACTGTGATTTCAGACACAACTGGTACACAGCATTTTTTTTTTTTTTTGTTGAAATTATTTAGAGCTCAACAGACTTAAAGATGGCATAATAACGGTTCTCCTGTGATTCATTCCATTATTCTTCAGTTTTTAATTCGAAAGAATTCTGTCGTGTTATTATAGAAAATAAAAAAAAAGATTTAAAAATATGTTTACAATTGTAAAAATATATTCGTTAAAAACTCAAATTCAAAGAGTTAAAACCTCAAAATGATGTAATTTTCAAACGTCTGGTGGAGGTGGTAAACATCATATGATCTAATAATATTTCTATTTAAAAACAAAGGGTATTACTATGCAACTTTTCCTATTCCAGGCGATAAGCAGGTAAAATAAAATTTAAAAAATTTCATTGATCTGGTAAGGGCCTAAGAATATTCCGATTTTAAATAAAGTTGACAAGC
The DNA here is from genome assembly GCA_949128135.1 of Parasteatoda lunata. Lineage (NCBI taxonomy): Eukaryota > Metazoa > Arthropoda > Arachnida > Araneae > Theridiidae > Parasteatoda > Parasteatoda lunata. The sequence continues at coordinate 70,711,206 of OX421972.1, read as the reverse complement.
ATTTGATACCAATACACACCTTTCCCTACCTCAGCCGATTTGTATTTTTTAAAAAAAAGGAAGTAAGAATTAGCCCACTGTAAAACTTATATTCATTGGATGAGTTTAAACATACATTTTCTATATTGAATAATGTCATAAAATGATATGAAAATATGCCTTATTTAGCCTATCCCACCTAGCGCTAATTAAAGTGTTAGGACCAGAATAAAAATTTAAAAAATACTATATATCTAATTATTCCCGCTTCATTACTTATCCTAGCTTCTCTATTTGTTTTTTTTTTTTTTTTCATAACCGTCGTTGAACAGCCAACCCTATTTCTTGGGTTTACGGCAATATTTGTTCACCTCCGTACCCTTGTAATTTTGAACCCAATCCAGAAGACAAGGAAACTCCTGGATAGAGTATTGGAAGAAATTTTGCCTTCGTGAAGGACTTTTGATGGAACTAACGCATTTGCGCTACATGGAAAGGAAGCCACGGGAACCTCCTACGGTTAGCCTGACTTCAAAGGAACTCTAACCCATGATCCGTCTACCACTGGGGATATTTCACGTTAGCACCGTGGTCGGTGCAAGCCTGAGGCGGAAATCGTATCGATTGGGATTCGAATCCGGTTCGCCTCAATGGAAGGCGATCGCTCTATCCCCAGAGCCATCGCGGCTCAGGGGATACATACTATGTATCAAATACAAAAAATACTATATATCTAATTATTCCCGATTTATTACTTATCCTAGCTTCTCTATTTAGTAGTATTTACCACTCTTAATCATTACTAAAAGCAAAATATTATGTATTAAATTATTAATTACGTATCCCAGCTTTACCTATAGAATTCTACTAGCATTTAACATTATTACTTATTACTAAAAACAAAATTGTTTTTACAATTACCCATTATTAATTATTTATCCTAGCATGCCCCTTTAATGAATTTTACTGGTACTCATACTTACTCATTATTAGAAAAAAATATTATGCATCCAATTATCTAATAATAATTACCTATCCTAATTTGTTCTATTTATGAATTCTGCTACACACTTACTCATTATTCAAAATTAATACTGTGTATCTAATTATCCATAATTAACAATTTATTTTAACCTATTCTATTCCTGAGCTCTATCAGTGTTTAATTTAACACTATTACTCATCATAAAAAGAAAAAAAAAAACACTGTAAAGAAAAAAATATATCATTAATATACTGTATATTAATATATTGTAAAAAAAGTAAATTAATATACTGTAAGAAAAATATACTGTAAAGAAAAAATTTATCATTAATACTGTAATGAAACAAAATTTTATCACCATTTTAAGAATCCCTTACTGTATTGACTCACCTGTTGATTTCATTATTTAGTGTTTGGAAATAAGCATCCGGGCCAACCACCCTCTGTTGCTGTTCCATCATTCTATTGTCTGGAACAAAATATTCCTGTAATTTATTGTTCATAACCCTTCGTCCCTGGTAGAGAGCTTCCGTAGATCCGAATCCACTTCCCAAACTCCCGCCAAATCGACTAGCACTCGATCTTAGTAGTTCAGTTGCTCGGGCGTGGCTGTCAATGGAGGGGAAGTCCATCGATCTATAGCCTACAAGAGAATCGGTTGGCACACGTGAATCAGCGTGAAATCAATGAGTTAAAAGCTAGTTTGTAAAAGATGGATGTTTTTTAATTTTAGATTTTTAATTTTTCTGCATGCAATAGTATCGTTTAAGACATTTCATTTTTAGTACTGAACTTTCATAAAAACGCATCTTATACTAATTGAAGTTTTAGTTTAAAGCCACTCAAACGAGCTAGTAAAATTGCTTAACACATATTGCCTTTAAAAATGCTATTTCTAACTAAACCTTTTGATCTTTTAAAAGATTAAAAAAAAATTGAAAAAATAAAAGATTCTAAAAAGGAAGCAATAAAACAAAAATTATGAGGGGGAAATATTTTATTGCAAGTAAATAAATTTTAATTAATTTATCCGCTAATTGCTTATCAGTGTCTTGCAATTTAGTATTGAACTCTGACAAAAGAACACTTTATGTAAGAAATATTTTTAATTTTAAAGCCAATGGGACATATAAGTAAAAGTTTCATTCGGCACGACTAAGGCGCTTAAAATTTGATTCACGATTAAGTGTTTATGAAGTTTAAAAAAAGAGGGGGGAAAAAGAAAACTGAAAAGAAAGATTTATAGAGGGAGAAATAAAACATAAATTATGAGTGAGAAAAGATTTATTACTGATAATACATTTTAATGGTTCCAAACAATTTATTAACATTGAAATATCTACTAATCGAATATCAATGTCTCGTCATTTAATAATGAACCTTACTAACTTAGTCGTGAACTTAGATAAAATATCACTTTATGCTAATTAGATATTTTATTTTAAAGCAATTGAGCCAGAAAAGTAAAAATTATATTTGGCATGACGATTAGGAAACTTAAAATTTGATTCATAAGTAAATCTTTGAAAATAAAAAAATAAAATAAAAAATATTTTAAATGAGCAAAGAAAAAGAAAAACTTAAATTTGGTTGGAGAATTGGCTGTTTGTATATAACTGAAGAACAAGACATTTACTCAATCCTGTTTATTCTAATTATCCTCTTATTGAATATTAACGGTCGATTTGAAGAAATTATTCTTTAGTTAAATTCTCGAGAAACTTAAATAATGTGTTTGCTCCATTAACCCAGTAAAGCTTAGATACTTCTTCAGGAATGGATAAAAATGTTTCAATTTTCAGTTATCGTTCGTAAAAATTGTTTTTTCACGCAGGAAATTAGAATAATTTATTTTTACGTTTTTATTTCTCTTGAATATATTAATGACTGGATGTATTAAGCAGTTGGCTTATAAAGGTAACCTGTTTTATTTTAATATTTAATTAAAAATGGTTTTCTCCGAAATGAGAAATATTATTTTACTTCTTTTTTTTTTTTTTAATAATTTTTTTTTTTACTCGGCAAATATTTTAGTAAAAAATTTAAGAATGCATAAAATCTCAAAAAATATTAGATATCTAATTTTTTTTTCAGTACTGCATTTCTTAATTTTACTGACATTTTTTTAACAGTTTATCTCTTTCATAACATTTAATATTTATATGAAGTTAATATTGAAAACTTGTGAATTAAAAATAAAGAAGTTAATTAAAAAACAATACCTATAACAAAGTATACAGAAATCATAACTTTTTTAAAGAGAATGTTAAAACTTTTTTATAAATATAAGAAAATGTGATAATTTGATAAATTTATTTAACCTAAATTATTTCTCTAAAAGAGCGAATTTCTTAGTATTTTGTTTCTAAGATATTAAGAGAGGCTGACATGGGCTTCATTATCCTATTTTGACTTGTATTATTTTCATAACATTAATACAAGATTATTTTATACATTACAGTGTAACTTTGTATAATTAAATATTAAAAATAACAATGATAAATCTAATTAACATAAGGGACACTTATATCTGAATTTACAACCAACACTTTAAAGCAAATATTCCGTTACGAACTAGAAACTAAGATTTTATTTTATTAACTATTTTTATAAAATTAGACGAAAAAATTCATGATAAACATTAAAAACATATCAAACATAAAAGTAAGAAGAAAGGTGAAATTTATTAACTGTTTAAAAAGAATCATATAAATTTTATAAAATTAAAAATAATTCTGTTAACCTTGATGAATAAAATAATAATACAATTTCGGAAGAAACAGAAGCGCGTCGTGATTTCATAGAAATTTCATTTCAAGCTATTGTTACAAGATAATTAGAGAAATTGTACTAACAGGGTGTAGCGTAATCTTTCCATATTTATTGAATTACAGTTATGGGGAAAATGTAAAAGTTTTTGGTAGTTTTATAAAAAGAACGTAATGAATGAATAGAATTTACAAATTTCACATGATTTTTAAAAGTGACGTATTATTATTACGTTGTTTATAATCTTTTACTTTTTTCCTTCATAAAATTTGCAAAAATTATCATTTTTTCATCATAGCTTTAATTAAATAAATCTAGGTTTCGACTCGCTATAAGAGTCTTAATACGTAACCCTAATATACTGTACTGTAGATACCACAATAGATAGTGGTATCAGTAGTATAGCGGTATCTAAAAAATAGTGGTATCTACAGACTTTACAACCATAGATAAAAGTATTTATAGTTTAGTGGTATTTATAAATTTTAATATCGATACCATTTTTTAATATCTATATCTAAACAGCTAAAGTTAAAAGAGTTTGATCTATACCATAATGGTCACTATTTATATTAGAAGTTTGAAATATGCTTATAAGTTCAAAACACATTTTCAGTTACAATGCAAAAAAAATGCTTTAAGAAGAAAATAAAAAATAGACTTTTCACTTACTAGGTTGGACTGATTGAACTTGTTTAGGATAATATTGAAGGTATTGTGGAGTTAATGGCTGTTGCTGTCTCATTGTCTGATAATGCATTGCCTGCTCCATTTGTGCAAAAGGTGGCAAATTAAGCTCACTGTTATGTCTACGTCGGACTTTCTTTAAAGTAGGTTGAGCAGTCATTTTCTGTTGCAAACGTCGCAACGATTCAACACTGGTACCCATGAAGGAAGTCGAGGGTGCCATTGTTGTTGTTGGAGGTTGACGAGAACGTTTAGAACCATCATGCCACTGTTCTGAAGCTGAGACAACTGTCGTAGTGGCAGTTGTCATGATGGTGATGTCATCATCAGATGGTCTTTGGGTGATGGCATATTTTGGGACAGCATCTGGTAAAGGAGTTCTTGCACCTGAAGGCTGAGGTGTCCTTCGACCGGAATCCATCATACTTTGATACAGATGCAGCTCTTGACTGCTGCCATAATGGGAAGACAATTGACCTCTCATAGGCGTTTGAGGCTGAATGGGATGTGGTACTATTTGTGGTTGACTTTGATACTGTACGAACTGTGGTTGGTTCTGATATTGCAGAAGTTGTGGTTGACTTTGATACTGCGGTTGTGTTGGCATCCTATAGCCGTGTGACATTGTAGGAGTTTGAATAGGTGTTGTCTGCGACGCCAACTGAGGCTTTGTAGAATACGTTTGGTAAGATATGGGGGTGCTTGTTTGGGCTTGTGGTAAAACCTGTGACACAGATGGTGCTTGGTGGGGTGTCTGTGCTTGTAGTTGTTTCATCAAAACAGCTGAAAGTGCCGCTGTGTTAGTATTAGCTAAAGATTTTGGAACAGTGGGAGTGGTTCCACTCGATGAGGTAGATATTGTTTTGGTAGGTTCCAGTGCATTTGCCGTTGTTTGTGGAGGCTGAGGAGTCTGCGAACGATCTCCATCACTTCTGTTTCTTTGCTCGAGCATAACCTTTCGTTCTTCTGTCACAGCTTTCAGTTCATCTCTAAGTTGCTGCTTTAAATTTTGCATGTACTGTGGCAATTTAGTACCGGTGGGATCTACTCCAGGGCTAGGAGTTCTAGATGTTTCCACTCGTCGACCTAGAAGAGGTGACAAGGAACTGCCCATGCTGGGTGTTGGTGAAGGAGCACCTAACACATTGCCTGATGCAAACTCTTTTGATGATTCAATAGCAGTGACTACTGTAGTTGTGACGGTTGTGGCAGGTGCTGGAGTTAAAGATGGTGATTCGTTTTCAAAGTGGTCTTGGAAACCATTTCCATTTTTAGCTCGATCTGCTGTTTTTCTAGTGGGGCTGGGTGAAGCGCACTGGTCAGGTGGAAGATTGGGTAGTTTCCGTCTAAGTCGTACGGATTTTATGCTCTCTGCTTCGCTCTGAGTATCTGAAGAATCACCAGTCTGCCGAAAGAAAATTAATGATTTTAACACATCAGATAAAATAACCGTTTGCATATATTATTATTCAAACAAAGATAGGGTAAACTAACCAGTGAAGGAACACTTAAGCTTCGCTTGCCTTTTAAAAAAATCATATTAATTTCAAAATTCATAATTTTAATTAAATGACAGTGTCAACATATTTGTTACTAATTGCAAATTATGTAAAAAAATTGTAGTGAACTTACATAAAATTGTTTTAAAGTTTTGGAGGTTCAAATAACAAGTAGTAAGAAGACCAAGTGAAGGAACAGCTCTTACCAGTGAATGAACACCCAGTAAAGGAACACTTAATTTTGGTAATTTTTTAATGCTCTTTATGAATTTATAAGCCATACAAATATTTAAAAACAAGCCTATTCTTGAAATTATAACATATAAATACTTGGAAAATGTTAACTTGTTTTTTATAATCATGAATTGAAAATTAAAGTGTCAACATATTAACACATACTGTTCATTCACTGGGAAATCTATGCCCAGTAAAGGAACATGCCTATTTCCTTACTGGTTAGAAGTTGTTTTTCGTATTTTTAACATACTTTTGATGCGTAACATCACTAAAGGTACAAGAAAATTAAAGTTTATCTTTTATTTTCATTAGCTTAGACAAAAACCAAGTAAAGGAACACCTGTTCCTTCACTGGTTTTTCATCGTTTGGTGATCCACTGAATAAACATCCCCTTATCTCAGTACTTTATTATGCTATGATGCTTAAAAAAACTTCTATAACTATATTTTGAATTCTCTTTTTCACAGTGAGAAAAATAAAACTATTACATGCAATTAATTCCACTTCAAACATATAAATACAAACATTCACCTTATAATTTTTTCAAAGAAACAAGGTGTTGCAGAGATAATATCAAATTCAAAATTTTTTCCAGAGAATTCTATTTGACCAGGTAATCCAAAATATTGCTAGATGACTTCCTATTGTTTGGCAGTAAGCTATTGTTACCAATCAATCTAAGGAAAAACTTTCAAATTCTTATTTTTAATCAATATATATGAAATGTTCCTTCACTGGGTAGTGTTCATTCACTGGTTGGTTTACCCTACCAAGGTATAGTTTACATTAATTGATGATTACATATGTGTTTTATATTGCAGTTTCAACTAATTACAGAAACACAATAACAATAATATTTACTATTATTACTGTAATTCATAACTATCTTTAGAGTTACCAAAAGCTTTTTAAACGAATTCTCAAAATGTAATTGGGGAACATTTAGAAAGAATAACATCCCAAAAAGATCTATAACAGTAAAATGAAGAGTTTAATTGTTTGTGTTTTTTTAGTGTGTGAATGTTCCTCTTATAACTCCAGAACCGCTTCAGCTGGCGTCTTGAAATTTAGACAGTGCATGACAGAAGAAATTTCTTCCCTGATCCGAAAAATCACTAAAACGTTTCAGTTAGACCCTTCGGAAGAGATGTTTGAAAAAGTGGAATTTTTTCATGGACTTAAAACTTGCCATTTTTAAAAATGATTAATAGCAGACGATTTTCTTTCTTATATAGCTTATATCAAGCACATTTATAGCTAACAGTAAAAAAAAAAGTTTTGCATATTCTTTAATAATTAATTATTTCTTATTTGCTTTGTCAGATGAACTTTATGATCAGCATTATTATAATAGCATTGGTCGATTAGGTGACCAAGTTAGCACTTCTAAAGTTATGTTAAACCATATGTTTCTTTTGTTTATATTTGTGTTTTCAAACCGTGAATTTATCTACAGAACTAGATAATTTAAAATTAACAGAAAACTGAGAAACGTAAAAGCTTGCCGCACTCTTATTGACACAAATGTTGCTTTATTAAATTTGTCAGTAGGTAATATTTTGAATCAAAAAAAAATTGCTACATCCTATGCTGTATTCTAGAAAGAGAAATAAATAGAGAAATTGTTCTAAATCGTTTAGGAAAAAAAGTAAAAATCACCATATTATTATTCACGCTATTGACGCTTATAAGAGGAATTAGTTTTGGTAATAATTACTAATTAAAATAAAAAACAAGCTTGTACTGTAAAAAAATTAATGGAGAAATAAAGCTAATTCATTTAAGTGAAATATAAAAAGTCCGATTTTTATAGATGATGCTTAATCAATTTTGAAATTAGTAAAAAAATGTGCTATGTACTATAAAGCAAAATTAATAGAGAAATGGCTCTAAATCGTTTAGGAAAACGTAAAAAAATTCTACATTATTAGCCGTAATATTGATATTTAAATAACTTTAGTAATAAGTACTAACTGAAATAGAATAAATAAGCTGCGTACTATAAATACTATAAAGCAAATTTAAAAGGGAAAATGGCTCTAATTGGCTTAGAAATATAGAAAATCGCCATATTATTGCAGATGCCAATGGTACTTAATTAATTTTGGCAAAAAACACTACTGGTGCAGATTTAATAGGTACCAACTGTACAAATATACATAAGTACAATGTATTACATTAGTATATTTGATATCGATTTAAACAGCATCAGCAGCAATAGATAAAGCAATAAAAAATATTTACTGAAAGTTATTATTTCCGTCAAATTATCTTAGGACACACTAATTTCATAAGAGTGTGTAAAAATCTTTTGATTCGCTTAAAACGTTCTCGAGATATGGCGAAATACGCGAAAAATAATATTGACATATTGAAAAATAATATTGGGTACAAGTTTTAGATCGTTCTCCTGACCGAACTATTGGGACCATATTTCCCAAATTGCGACTGCCCCCTATATTTTGGGGTTTAAGAAATCCGAATCGGTCAAAAAAAAGGGTATTTTTAAGGGTATATATATATATATATATATATATATATATATATATATATATATATATATATATATATATATATATATATATACAGAGAACTCTCACTTATGCACCGGTGTAAGGGGCCAACAGAAAAAAGCGCATAAGTGAAAGAGACGCATAAGTGAAAAGCTTCAAAATTCTGAAACGCAACGTAAATTGCAGTGACAATATGGTTAAATATGTTTCTAACGATTAAATGTTAATATTTATACTGTTTTGGTATTTACTATAATTATACAAAGAAAGAATTTAACATACTAAAAGACAATTTATTTTCTTACAAAATAATCCTTAATACATGTTTGTATTTGTTTTTGCCAACGTATTTCAAAAATAGTTTTTTCCAGTTCATATAAATGGGAAGTTTCAGAAGCAGAATTAAATTGTAAATAGTCACGAATAGTGTCTAAAGCTTTTAATACTGCCGTGTAATTTGGAGTATCATCCTCGTCAGTATCATCCACCACGTTCTCATCGTCCACAAGTTTAAGTTAGATATAAATGAACAGTTCCTCACAAAAAATTTGAGTTTTATGGGAATAGGTGAAACATCACATGATAAATTTCTAATGAAAGTACTTGACGTCATAATATGCTGCACAATAAATTGTTTGATTACTACTGTTGCTAAACAGACCACCACCATCGTTATTTACTCAAGATGTCTATCTGACTGCAAGTAAGTGATCGCGGTCTCTTTCATCTTTCGTATTCCAGGTGTCTTTTTTTCCTAGAAAACAGCATAGGAGTAAAACTAACCTCTGAGCAAGAGGAATGGTCATTTTCTTAAAGATGATTGAGCTTTCATTGTTGTTGGTGTAACAGATAAGACACCCTATTCAAAATTGTAGAAAGAATGTCTTTCTCAACAGCAAAAATGAAAAGGTCCGCAGGGGGAAGAAAAATTAACTATTCAAAAGGTTCTAACATCATATTTCTTTTTATCTGTAGCAAGGATTGCTCATTTGCCTAAATTTTTAATTTAAAACCTCTTTTTAAAGAGAAAAAAATTTAAATGTTAGCCTAAAATTTCGGCGCATAATTGAAAATTTTATTTTTAGAGCGACGCATAAACGAAGGATGTTTATCATTATTTTCCTACCTAATGTACTGGAACCTGTAAAAATTGTCGTATAAATGAAAAAGGTGCATGAAAGAGGTGGTGCATAAGTGAGAGATTACTATATATATATATATATATATATATATATATATATATATATATATATATATATATATATATATATATATATATATATATATATATATATATATATATATATATATATATATATATATATATATATATATATATATATATATATATATAGGGGAGTGTCGGGTACCCTCGTCCACTGTCAATTTCATATGTATAGAATATTTTTTCAAGTCAATGGGCCATCGGACATTAATTTTTATATTAAAAAAAGACTATTTTCAAAGTTTCAAGTATTTATGCAGCTGGTAACATGGTAAACAATAGTTTTGAAAATATGTTGAATACAGTAGTCAATAATTTTAAATTTCTATTTTTTTAAGTTAAACTATTCTTCTTTTGGTTTATTCTTTTTGCATTATTTAATTAGATGATAAAACAATAGAAACATACAAAAATATTAATTATTACTCAATATTATACAGAAATATAAGCAATAATCCTTAAGTGGGCGGGGCTACCCGACTCTCCCCAACCTTTATAATATATTATATAATATTATTTTCTCGAGAATCATCAATTCTATCAATAAAAATCAATTATTTCTATTAAGATTACTGATAACAGGGAGTTGTGTGGATCATTACACTTGTATTAGTGGATAGAGTTGAAATTCAACATTAAATGCGTCTTATGTATGAGCTCAGAAAAAAATAGCATTGCATTAAATCTTGGCATAAATATAGTTTCTCCCTTCTTGGCATAAATAGTTTGTAATTTTGAACTATTTTCCAAATTCATTCAATTTTATCATATAAAGAAAAAAGTAAACTATTATTGTTTGTAAGTTTGAAACACTATACTATGCAACTAATAAATTATACTATAGAACTTATAAACTAATATGTAATTGGAAATATGTATGTCATAGATAATTTTTTTTATCTACAGGATTCAGTTAAGTAGCAATAAAGTGGTGGAGGGAACATTTTTAATAATACTTTAAATATTAAATGCAAATTGAATTTTATGCAGCGAATCACACAAAAGGACTTGAAAGATTTTTATTTAGAATTTAAAAGACAGTGATATTTTGGAAGAAGGAATGCATTTTGAATCGTCTTTAACATCTCATTACTTTTAAATGTGCATCTTCACTATCGGATGGCCATTTAAGATGTACAATACAAGGTTGTTGGATATGGACAGACGAAATTAAAATGTTTGTTCAGACTGCCGGATGGCAAATTACAGGGTCTACAGTCCAAGCTCAGAGACATGTGTGAAGAAATTACCACGAAAATTATTTTCGGAAGCAAAAAGCGCTGGCATCAACATTGTTTTGTATTACACAATAGCCATTGATATTCATGCAAGTAACAGATCATATTTATCTTTGCAATTAAAACTCAGGGTGTTTAAAGTTTTAAGCAGTAATTAATTCTACTTTCTGTTATGTAAAATCAATAAAGTAACTGCAACTCAATAAACATTTTAATTTGTTTATTCTTTGAAAAAAAGTTTTAAAAAATCATCTTATAGTTTCCAATGAGTCGTTTAAAAAACGCTTACAACTTTTTCGCGCATTTCTTTCCGTTATATTATCCTTAGATGCTCTTTAATAATGTATTTATCGAATTCCAAATTATTTGGAAATATTTTAATTTTTAATCAACAACTTCTCTTCTTTCTCTGTTTACAAGTATCATCTTTGTCATTTTACAAAGAATATATAAAATACTAACATTTCTGGAAAAACTGAAAACTTTATATAGGAAGCAGCTATTATAATAATAATTATATATATATATATATATATATATATATATATATATATATATATATATATATATATATATATATATATATATATATATATATATATATATATATATATATATATATATATATATATATATATATATATATATATATATATATATATATATATATATATATAAGAATTACAAAAAAATAAATTTAAAAAATAGCATTTAAACAGGAAATGCAAATAAACAATTTACAGTATTGAAGGTACAGTAAACTGTATCAAAAAATCTAATCTTTGTTAACATATATTACATCTAAACGATATTTTTACAAATGAAATCAAAATAAAATTACTTAAAACTTGAAAGTAATTAACATTTAGAAAAATTAGTAACTACGTGGCAAGTGCCAATGTAAGCCATTTTTCTCCGTTATATTAGTTACACCAACACACATTTATACACTAGTGATCTAGTGTATAAATATATAGCAATAGTATATATAGCTGGTGCATAGCTTTCAAAAACATAATAATTTAATGCAAAATAAATATTTTAAGCTAATTTGTATTCCAAAATTATTATACAGAGTATATAAATTTATTACAAACACTATAAAAAAATATGATATGCATATTAATACAGTTCAACCATATTTATTTACATTTCAACCACATATTCCTGTGCGTATTTTTCGAATTTATAAATCTAGTATAGCTATAAAACAAATACTAGACATAAGCTTTTTCTAGTATTGACAAAGAATAATTTTGAGAAAAAAGTTTTATATCCATTAAATAAAGTTTCTTAGCTACGAGAAAAGAAAAAGTATGCTCTTTATACAGAAAAAAAATAATAATCTAGTACAGTTCTAGTGATCTAGTGTATAAATATATAACCATAGTATATAAAGCTGGTGCATAGCTTTCAAAAACATAATAATTTAATGCAAAATAAATATTTTAAGATAATTTGTATTCCAAAATTATTATACAGAGTATATAAATTTATTATATTAGTTATTACATTCATCATTACAAAAAAACAATTTTTCCGATAACATATTCAGCATTTTGAAAAGCAGTTAATTCAGTATAAATCAAAAATTGAAATAAGTGGCAGAACATTTGAAATCATCATAATTAGGGAATATTCCGCAGTGTTTAGGAAAGAGTGAGTCATGAAATTCCCTGTTTAGGGAAATTTTTATGAAATTCCTCTTCGTTGTAAGGCAACTACGTAGAGTTTGAAAACTAATCTGATTTTCCCCTCGAAAGCTGATTTTTCCCCTTGACTTTTTTGGTGATTAGTTTTTCTTTAGGAGGACGCTATACCACAGGGTAAACTGTTCATCCAAAATTCAGTTCAATGTGTTAAAATTTAGAGAAAAGTGAATTCAAACAAACTAAGATTAAGCCATAAAGTTTCAAATGTTGAAAAAATATTTTCAAAATATCAAAATGCAAAGAAATTATTGGAGAACTTTCTCACTACGTAAACCTAAGTAATCCTCTCATAATTTCTTTGCATTTCTATATTATCATTCAATTCATTACACGTTCCAAAAAAAAAAAACAGTTTACTCAATGCCATGTTCTACATTTACAATTTTTTTTAAAAGAATGAATCAAAAATAGAAATAAGCAGCAAAATATTTGAAATCATTATAATCAGGGAATACTCCATGATGTTTAGGTAGAATTTAGTCAAAAAAATTCCTTGTTTAGGAGATTTTCCTTGTTTTGGCAATTTTTTGGGGAACTTCCTATCCGTCCTCAAGCCACTACAAAGAGTTTGATAAAGTTATCAGATTTCCACATCGAAATTTGATCTTTCCCTATGATTGCTGATCAACTGACTTTTTGGGAATAAATTCTCCTTCAACACAGTAGAAATATTCCCTTTCTAATTTTTCCTTTTGAATGACTTCTGAGTGAATAGTTTTACCTTATCTCTCGGTGTACTAGGTGTCTGAGGGGATCCCACGGTGGTGTTATCCATGATGCTGTGAGGACTCGAGGATCCACCACCATTCAAGCGAGCCATGAGCTCTTCCGTAGGCTTTGGCGAAGTGCTGCCTCCATAGGAGCCAGAACGCAGTCGACGAACTTGCGGAGTAGGAACTATGGGTATAAAGAAAACAACACTGGATCACTTCAATTTTTTTATTTATTAAATTTAAAAATTATTGCTTAATTTTATCAAGTATCTGCATTTTTGATAGCAAAGATCAAAGATATTTTATTAATATTTCCATTATAACATATTTATTTTTTTAAATATTTCAATTAATCCACTATTGTATACTTTCATTATTATGTAGTTTCATTACGGCATACCTCCATTATTATACAGGGTGATTCTAAAAAGATGGGCAGAATTTTAGGAAGTGATAGTACACACCCAAGCAAACAATTTTTATCAATGAAAGCATGGTCGTAAACAAAACGCAAAACCGTTTGAGGGCGTCATAATTTATCTTCTTATATGAGGCAAAAACACACAAAGAACGATGAAGTTAAGTTATAAAAGCAAATCTAATGATATGTGATTACATTAAGTGTTCAAAACAGTGGCCGGCAGCGGCTATGCACGCAGTACAACGGCGAAGAAAAAGAGGCGAACATTCTGAAACACACCAGGCATATCACGAACTTTCCCTGCAGCTTGGCGACAAGTAACGCAGCGCAGTAACTCGCAACAGGAATGGAGCTTTCACGTTTGCATTAAACAACTTTCCAAATGCGCCAGCACCTTTGCGTTTTGTTTTCGACCATGCATTCCTTGATAAAAATTGTTTGCTTGGGTGTGTACTATCACTTCCTAAAATTTTGCCCATCTTTTTTTATTATGCATTTTGGAATGTATAAGAGAAATACTTTTTTTTTTATACAGAATTGGTAGCAATTTTTATACGGAGGTTCACAGAGTTATGCCAATCTTATGAGAAAATAAATATCTTTATTATACAACTAAAAATATACATGCATTTTTTAAGAGTTTTTATGTGTGAGTAGTTTATCAATCCGACAAAAAGATTGAAATTACTTGGCAAATAATCGACCACAATCAATATCTTTTATCAGTTATTTTATCAATCATCATCCATATTTTTTATAAATCATTATCAATTTATATCATTTACTTGACTATAACCAGCTTGTCAAATAAATACAACAAGAAGCACACATATTTCACCACCACACTTCATATAAACAATCCACCAAATTCACAGTATCTTGAAATTGCACATTTAAAATCTAATTGCACAGTTACCTTAACTTTTAATAATGGTTCAAAAGCATTTGATATTCGTTTTAATTTGCCCGTCCATCATTTTACACAAGAATTTAGTTAAATTTTCTAAATATATACTAATTATTCGCCAAATTTACTGAGCTCCCAAAAGTACTACCTACTTCAATGAACTGCAGATTGGGGTAAGTTTAATCAATTATTGGTGTTAAGATTTATGTACACCCTTTGAAGTATGTAGAAACGCTCGATTTAGTATCATCATTCACATTTTCGGAATTTTCCAGCAAAGAATTCAGATCAGTACTAAACGACATATTACAATTTAACTGCTATGAATGGATTGTTATTTAATGGTATTCATAGAAAACGTCTATTTTCTAAGAAATTCCAAACGTGTTTACAAACTTAAGACTTGATAAGGTGATTAAACATTGTTATATACTAAGTCTAACGCGAAAACAAAAGTGAGAAAGAGATAAACAAAATAAAATATGAAAAATCAATATGTGTCAAAAGTCAAAAAGCTTGGAACTCTAATTTATCTAAAGAATGTAGATCTATCAAGGAAACGTTGAGTGTTTAGGCATTTAAAAAAAGTTACGAAATAAATAGAGCAAAAAAAGCTGCCCACATTTTCACGGTTATTTATTTTATACGCACTAAAAAATCATAGATTATGAAAAGCATTTCTGATAGTAACCTACACTGGTAAATATAAAATTGAGATAATTTTCAAGTAATTATTTTTTAGAATTACTTGATAAAATTTAATAAAATTCGGTATGAACAATATAAAATACAATAATAATAACAATTCAACAGTTAAAATTCGAATCGAGGAGCAAATTTAAACGATAATTTGCACATATGCTCAAAATTATCTTAATTCCTATATTTTTTTGAGCCAAAATTGTTTAAATTTTTTTTTGTTTATTTCTTACATTTTAACGCAACTAGAAATTGTCGGCAGTTTTAAAATATAATAAATAATTGATAAAACATTTCAGACAGTTTATCAGTATTAAATCAACATTTTTAAGAGTGCTCTGATATTTTAGGGGAACGAATAAAGCAACACTCAAAATGTTAAAGAAAGGAAATGATCTGGTTTTAGAAATCTGAGACAGAACAATATCCCAGACTTTCTAAAGTGGCTATCTCAAATGCTTTCAAAAAGCGTTGATGCTGAGAGGTTGTATTCAAAGTATAAAAATGCGTTACGCAATATTCAAAGAAACATAAACGAGAATAATTTTACAATATACAATATTTTGTGCAAAAATTCTGTTCAGTTGAAAGATATTAATATTATATAGATATTTAATTTGTAGCATGCACATGTTTTTCAGTTCATATTTCATTTCCACGAAATTTTCAAAATTTCTCACGAATCTTCCTCAAATTTGTGTTCTTTGTTTCCCCACGACAACCACTAGCAACCCTAGTTGTAACACAAACGCGTGATCATGCATAAAATTCAATAAAGTTGGAAGGTATAAAACAGGAATTATGCACTGAGAAAAAAAATTTATGGCTTAAAATTACCAGAATATAGTAAAATTTACCGTGTATCTGGTTCTATGGGCCAAAAAGTTTGGTAATTTTTGCCAAAGAGCGTTTGCATTGAATTCGGTGAAATTAACAATAAAATATGGCTTTATAATCTGTGATAAAATTTGCTGAATGTGCTAAAATTTGGTAATTTTATCATGAACCCTTACAGCGTGGCATAGAATCAAATTATTCAGTTAAATTTACTTCAATTTATGAATTTTTTTGCCAAATTTGTGGTAACAACAATATAATTTTGAAAACTAAAATTTTTGATAAACCGTTATCATATGAACGTAAAAAATACCAAATGAATGGTTTAAATACCGAACCTTTTGATTTAGTTTTATCAAGTGGAATTATGGCTTTTTTTTTAACCATAAATACCATTATTATACAGCATGGTAATTTTACCAGAATTTTTTTCTCCGTGTAGAACCATAAAAAATAGTTTAAGAGATACGGTCTTCTCTTTTTCTAAGCATTAAAGTGCTCACAATGTTAATTTTATGACTAAATTAAGGCAGTTTAAGTGATCCAGGTGTCTATTACTATCCCTGAGTGTTCTTGGACATAACAAGATTTCACATGTTGCATTAATATGCACTTAAAATAAATTCGGGTAAAATTACCGTACTGTGTACTAGTGACATTCATGATAAAGAAGAAACACATTTCTGGTTAATGAAGCCAAATTATACAGAATTTAAACCATTCAATTAGTAATTTTTCTGTTCATATGGCAATGGTTTATCAGAAATTTTGGCTTTCAAAATTATAGTTCTTGTTTCCACACAATTAATAAAACATGCAAAACTAAAAATTAGGATTAACCGAAGAAGTGATTTTTATGCCTTGTTCTTATTTGTAATGAAAAAATTACCAAACTTTATCACATATAATAAAACAATATTTAATTGTTAATTTTAACAAAATCGTTTCCAAAGCATTTCTATAAAAATTACCAAGCTATTTGGTTATTTCGATACAGACAGAAACACGGTAAATTTTATCATATTCTGGTAGTTTTGACCAAAATATTTTTCTCGTTGCATTATGCCAGTGTTTCCCAAACTTCTGACTTTTGCATACCCTTTCTAAATTTTTCGTAACGCTGTGTACCACTAATAAAAAAATGAACGTATTTTCTGAAAGATATGTTTATTTTTCTTTTTTGGTACAAAGTTTTGTTAATAAGTTTATTTGCATCAGCGAGAAGGATGACATTGTTTTTGCTGTGATAACAGCTGCTGTGATAAAGAAATTGCACAAAAGTTAAAAATCACAACTGACTGTGACACCATTAATTATTAACTGTTAACTCTTCAAAAAATAAATAGAAAAATATGTAATCGTAAATTTTCGTGGCTAGCTTTATTTTTAAATAAAATTTTTTGAAATTTTCGTTTGTTACAAGATATTTCGCATAAGAACGCGTACCCCCGCTAAACTGTTCCCGTACCCCTGGTGGTACGCGTACCACACTTTGGGAAACACTGCATTATGCAATGTAATCTATATATTATCTCTTTATCGTACTAACCTAAATTTAATAAGTTCATAATACCGATTTTTCTTTTAATTAATTTCATTTAACGAACACTAGTGTCCAAAATTTAATGCATTTGTGAAAGTTAAATGATTATTTCCAGATTTAATATTTATGATGAATCATCGGTAACACACATGACACTCCACAGTATCAGATAAAATGGAACAGTGATTATACTCCATTAAAAACATACAAATTAAGAATTTATTTATAAAAAAAGAAGTGGTGTAACACGTGATCCTTTAATATCATACTGTTAAAAAATACAAAAAAATCATTCACTGTTAATAAGTACGCAAAACACATCAACAATTTATACGAAGAAGTAATAGAGTTAAGATTCGATGAAAAGAAGTATTAAGAGAAAATCAAATTGTCCTTCAAAATACATATTCAATATACATATTCAATACATATTGGGAGAAAAATCCCCAAGCATTTTACAGTAATCATTTCAGAAAAGTCATTAATAAACAATTGAAAACAAAGTACAGTAATAATAAGAAGAAATGGATGATATATGCAACTGCTATATAAAATTACATAAAAATCTTATGAAAACAAATACATTAATGACATAAAGTTAATAACTCAAGAAAGCTAAAAGTTAGTGTTTAGAAAATTAATGTTTTGTGGTTACTATTTTGCCTTCCTTGCAATTTTACCATTTATTGTTTTGTTTATTTAAAAATTGCAAATCGTTTCTAATACCTATTATGACATCTAGCCACATTTGAGCACATTATCCTGAAGTACAAGTTGAAATTGGTGTAAATATGTATTATATTAATGTAAGCAATTCACATTGACGCTCTATGGGGGAAATAAGTGATAAATCAAATGTATTTTGCGAAGAACTCAGCTTTTTTTATCCGTTAAGAAATTAATTTGATTTATATCATCTACTTGATACTTTGTATGAATTTATTCGACTATGGATTACTTTGTAGGAATTTCTTTGAAAATGGATTACTTTGTAGGAATTTCTTTGACTGTGCTGATGCTAGTTGATTTCTTTAAACTATATCATATTATCTATTCGATGTGGGACGTATGGGATTTTCCGAATAAATTGATTTAGAACACTGACGCAAAAGCTGATGATCCCCATTTCAAAGCAACTTTCTCAATTACGCATATTTCCGAAATGTGTAAAAATAAAATAAAATTCTTCACCTCTTAAGAAATTGAATTTGCAAAGAAATTAAAAATATCAGATCTGCCTACCATCTTGTAATGTGACAGTTGGTACTGGTTGAACGGATTCTCCAACCTTCTGACCATTGGAAGCACTGCGTGGTTGAGATCTAGGTGCAGGACTAGGAACGTTCTGAAAAAATAGAAAATAATCAATTTTTAATAAAGTAGCAAGCAGATTACGGCTAGACCACTTATACTAACATTCATACAACCCAAGTATCATCACATAACACTGACACAAATTTTAATATGGAAAATGTGACTGGTTTCATAAACACTCAGATTATTACGTTTCAATTTCCTGGCAAAATCACTTGCCGTAAATTATAAGGCAAAATTAACGATTTTCTGAGGATACGAAGTTGACTAAATATAAAAAATAGAGATTGAAATTTTGGTTATTAATCCCTTGCCGATCTTTTGACGAAATGCACTCCCCGTCCTACACTTGGGAACAATTTTTTTTTGCATTTATGCAAATACTTGATACTGACTAATTCGAGTGTCGGGAGTTCAGCTCCTGAATTAGTTTCGCTCCTGAAGCTACATATTTTTTCAATGACATTTTTAGTCTACTTTTTGCAAAAAATTATAGATAACAGGGAATCGCGTAAAAGTTGAGACAAACTTCTAGGGTAAATAGGGCACATCATCAGGATTCAAATTACATGGACACCCATGTCTGGAAATGTCATCATACGTGACCAGGAAAACTTCACTAATATGTCCTCTTCAAAAGCACACGCAGAAACAGTTCATGAAGCTCCCTTATGCGCGTATCTATGCAAATTTAATCCTGATAATGTACCTTAACTCCACCAGAAATTTATCGCAACATTTATTTTTTTTTAAACTTGAACATTTCGACAAAAGAGTACACTGAAAAATGTGATTAAAAAAATCCGTAGTTAGAAGAGAGAAGCCAATTGCAGATTTGAAACCCTTGATGCAAAAGTATCTAAGATCTGTTATAAGAAACAGGCGACAGAAAACAACAACAAAAGAAAGTGTTCTTCAGTGTTAACATATTTAAAAGTAATCTGATTAATATAATTTTCTAATTATTATTCAGACTTATTTGTAACTAATAAATTTAATGTTTGTTGATGAACACAAAATTTTATGACGCGTTATTAGTTCCAAAGCTCAAATTCTAAACTTATTAACTGAAAACATTTTGTACAAGATTTAAGTTTTACATAAACATACTTGGAGGCGTCAGGATGATTTTTCTTCATTTTGAAAATCAACTCTGTAGCTCTTAGCATACTTTTGGAAATAGTTCAAATAAAATGTTCAATTGATTTTTTTTTCTCGATTTTTTGAAAAAAGCGACCACATGTTTTTCTAAAGTGGCTACTATAAAAAATGATACTAGTGGCCATTAGCTAAAAAACCGAATTTTCTAATTTCGTTCTACATCGTGAACTCCATAGAAAATAAGTAAACATTTTGAAACAGGGGTTAAAAGGCTGAAATTAACATCGCCGCCATTTAGTGGATTTACGCTATTAAATCCACAGCGAGGGGTTTAAAATGGCTAGGGCACGTTTTGTTGACTAGCAAGTAACAAATTTCTAATTAAAAAATAAAATGCTCAGAAAAACGCCGAAGCAAACATTGCTAATATTGGTCTGGCGTAAGAAGATTCCATCATAAATATCCGTCGTTTTGTTGGCATTTATTTATCGCTTTCTCGGTCATATCCACATGTTTTTCTTTTGCTTTTTTTTCCAAATTCCAGTACTTAAATACGATATTATTACCACCCACGTCTTTCAAATCAGAATTATCGCTTCTTGACGCTCTTATTCTAAGACGATTCCATCGTAAATTCACGCTTTTTCATTACAATGCTATTACGTCACTATTATTTCGAATACGAGTGCTCACTTTTTGGCGCTATTTGCGACGATTTTGTGTAAATTCACGTGAATTTTTAGATCGCTTTTTTGGTAGTTATTACTGTTTTCGACAGAATTTTTTCAATCTCGGCTATTTCAAAAATTTGCACATTGCGAGAAATTTACATATTTTTGTAAAATGTGCAAATTCACCGTAGAAAAAATTTTTCAGTAAAAATATTAAGAGCCATGAATATTATGGGTCACTATAGAACTATAACCATTTTTGCAGATTTCAATACCCTTTCCTTAGGATATACTCGTAATACCATATTCAGTTTCTTGCACTCTGTCCCTTTTTTAGGTTTAGAATAAACTCTAGATTGTAATCCATGATTCGTCATGCTGTTGTTGTACTATGGAAAGACAGAGAAATAAAGGGCCTAATGTAACTTAGATGAGGTGAAAATTAAGTATAACTCAAATAAAAGAGTTCTTACAAAAATATTTTTTAAAAGTTTTAAGCCCTTAAGATTTAGAAGGTTTAAAATGCTGACTTCAAAAGTTTTGCAATGCTTTAATAATTTGCCATACCATATGAAAGTTATGTTATATTGTTTATCGTACTATACAATAGTGATTATAGTAAAAATTGCCTCAATCATAATAACACAAACTTAATTCCAGTAAATTTCGTCAAGTGGGTCAAATTCAGTGCAAAATATTGATATTATGAAACAGACGTAGATGTCTTGTCGGATGAAAATAGGATAAAATATTATTTGAACTTTTATAAATATTTAGGAATTTGATATTAACCATATAGTAATTGTTTCATTGCAGTTTGTCACACAGAGATGATTACGCTGCATGAAATGTAAAGATTGATGTATGGCTTTAAAAACCATAGCATGAACTCCGATTTTGTGAGTAGTATCTTTTAGCACTGTAACTTGCTACTGATTATTTTTTTAAAAATTGAAATCAATGACCTAGTTACGATGTACTTGCGAAATTGCCTTAACCAACTAGGTTCCCAACCAATTTATAAAGTCT
Organism: Parasteatoda lunata; assembly: GCA_949128135.1. Classification (NCBI taxonomy): domain Eukaryota; kingdom Metazoa; phylum Arthropoda; class Arachnida; order Araneae; family Theridiidae; genus Parasteatoda; species Parasteatoda lunata. The sequence goes on along the minus strand of OX421972.1, from coordinate 70,689,126 downwards.
AGAGGCCAAAACATCTCGTGATTTCGTTAGGGGTAGCTAATAATATGCCAGGTGAACTTATGAAAATGTCTTAGAGCGAAAAAATTATAAATTAGCCAATATCCCTAAATCTTTGAAAATCATTTAACGTAAGAATCATAATGATCAATAACGATAAAAAAGCTATTTACATGTATCTCTAAGCTATTTACTTGCATTTTTTCGCCATTTAAAACGGCTGCTTAACGGCCTGATAATTTCTATACGAAATTCATATAAAGAATGGAGATTCCAAACGAATTTGTATAATTGTTTGAATTAAAAAGCCCAAAAATTAATTGTTTTTATTCAGACAAAATAGAACGTATTTGTTAGTAGTATTTACGTTTTAATTTTATTATCGTCTATTGTGAACCATGTCACACTCAAAGCGCGAAGCACTTTAACACTGACACTTCCTTAATCCAGGAAAGTTTAAATTTTCTCGACATACTCCACGGCTTGGTTGATGGATGGTAGAAGTGCAATTATTTCATCCTCATACTTATCATAGTTCTGCATTGTGTGATTCCTCAGGGGGTTTTCTATTTCCGAGAATATCGATTCTTCAGTTGGCGTTTGAAATGTAATTAGTCTTCAAACATGGCGAAGCTTTGCAAATCTGATATGCTATTTCTGAATCAACCATTTGAAGATTTGAATTTGAATTTTCAGTTTCTCTCGTTATCTCTGGATGCTAAATGATCGATCTTTTCTTTAGTCAAGGCATGATTTAATTATACTATCACATAGAAACTTTTACTTGCAGCTTTAATTTCATTTCTTTTTATCCAAAATAATTAGAATTGGTTGTTGAGGATAAGAAAATTTTTGGTTTCTTATTTCGCTTTGATCCATAGATTGGAGTGCAAAAAGGAATAAAGTTGCAGAAGTTCAATCCTAACATTCTTAAGTTTGATGATTTCATGTGGTAGGACCAGAGAGATGATAGTCTAGTGGAATTAAAGACTTTTAATCAGTAAACCTCAATCGCAAGTTAGAAAAAATATATATAGATTTGGCTTTCGTTAGCAAGCCAATCAGTTTTGTAGTCATTCTTTGCATGATAATCGCAAAATATTTGGTATCAATTATAATGGAAACATTTTCTGTTTTTTTGTTTTCTGTTACATGGATCTTTTAACGGATATTAGATATTTTCGTGAAGCTGATTTCAAATCTGAAATCTGTCTCTATCCAAGCTATATATATATTTTTTAAAATTGTCCTTTTTAGTCTACTTTTTGCAAATATGTACAAATTTAAAAAGTTTTTTTTTATATAATAGGCGATCTCATAAACGCTGCGATAAACTTCTAAGATAGTCAGAGCCCATCATCAGGGTTAAAGTTGCATAGGAACCCATTCTCCGGAATTTCGTCATACGCAGCTATGAGTGCTTCCCCGTTATCGCCTATTCCGAAAATACGCAGCTATGAGTGCTTCCCCGTTATCGCCTATTCCGAAAATACGCAGCTATGAATGCTTCCCCGTTATCGCCTATTCCGAAAATACGCAGCTATGAGTGCTTCCCCGTTATCGCCTATTCCGAAAATACGCAGCTATGAATGCTTCCCCGTTATCGCCTATTCCGAAAATACGCAGCTATGAGTGCTTCCCCGTTATCGCCTATTCCGAAAATACGCAGCTATGAGTGCTTCCCCGTTATCGCCTATTCCGAAAAAAACAGTCCATAATTAGAAAGAACCCCTAACGGCGTATGAAATCATCCTCGGGCATGGGTTCTTCAATCTATCCTAATGATGAGCCCTAGATCCCCTAGAAGTTTGTCGCAACACTTAAGCAAACCCTTGTTGTATATATCGCTTTTAAACTTGTACATTTCAAAAAAATAGACTAAAAATGTCATTTTAAAAAAAAAACTCTGTAGCTTCAGAGGCAAAGCTAATTTCAGATTTGAAATCTCCACTCCCGAATCTGGCAAGGTTCAGTATTTGCATAAATGCAACAAAAGATTTGTTCCCTAGTAAGCAGGACATTTTGTGAAGACTGTTCTTATTAAATAATTTTAACGATTTGTACAACAGGAAATATATACTATTATCTACAGCAGTCACAAATTATTTTTATGTGAAAAAAACAAAACAGTCAATTCTCTGAAAAATCATTGCTAAAATTGAAAAGCTCAAAGAAAGAGTTGGAATCATCAAATTACTTCGCTTATAGGACTGGAATAATTTTCTCCTTAGCTTCATTCTCTAATTAATTATTAGATGATTTTAAACCATATTTTGTTCTCAATGACCTTAATAGTAATTAGCCACAGTGTGAGAACATTTTTGTTCTTCCTCCTTAATTTTTTCTTGTGACTCCAAATGTAACTTTAAAATTACAAAATATTTTTGCACACACTTAAATAAATTATTTATCAAAAGATAATTTGTTGTAAAAAATATTTTATTATTATTATTTAATAAGTTAAAAAAATTGCTATAAGGCATACAAAATTTTGCTTTATGTTAAATTACGTAATGAAAATAGTGGAATCCGAAACTTCAAAGGAATGCGTCAAATATATTTTCTGAAATAAAAATTTAAAAAAAAGACGTTTTCTACAAAATTTTCCTACTTAGAAACTATCTAATTAATTTCTGTTCAAAGTTGGTGTTTTGTTATTTAAAATTACGTAGTTTAAAATGGCGTAAAAATTCCCATGTCTAGCAAATCAATTTTTTTTTATCGTTGCCTTTAAAAGTAAATAATTAAAACAATAAATAATTCTTTAAATTTTGGATGACCTTAACCTTAACATTTTTACCTTAACCTTAGTATTTTCCCCCAGATTACTGCTAACCCCTCCTTATTTTGAGGGTTTTCATCTTATAATATAACTCTTAAACCGTTGAGATCTTATCCTTGTCCGTTATGATGTCCGTTATCCATTAGAACAAAAAATTTTAAAATAAGTTATAAAATAAGTTGTTATGGTCAGCCATTAAGGCAGAGGGGGTGCGATTGTTCTTGTTTTCCAGTGGTGCCATCTATTGCTAAGAATACGACTTCTGCTACACCTATACGTCACACCCGTTTATAGGGCGGACTCATTCATACATACATTCAGTCGTCCACAGATCGTAATTTTGACCTGAAACAGATAACGATCCATCTCCAATTCAGTACCCCTAGAGGTATTGATTTGCTAAAAGAACATGGAGATCTTTGTGACGCAACAGATTTAATGTGCACCAGTCACCATTTACTACACGGGATTTTAAGATGTATTCTTATTTTGCGGAACATATTCCGTAAACATAAACAAATTAAAAAAATCTTGCTGTCCGTCAGCGACTCGTAATAGCTCTAATATGCTTTATTACTCACAGTATAGTTATCCAAAGTTGGCGCTACTGTAACTTGTTGAGTATTGTACTGTTGTTCGAAAGACTGATTTGTTTCTTGCACTTTCCAAGCCGATGATGGAGAATTCAGTCCACCACTAGTCTGTGCTTTGGGCTCTACTCCAAACAAAAGCTGACCGGTTGTGCTTCAAAAAAAAAAATGCTTGATTACTTTAAATGGAAAATTATTAACGTCTTAACTATTCCACTACAATATGTTATTATCTTTCATAGAATGGATATAGTTGAGCACATCAAAATCTTGCCAAAATGAAATTTTAAGAATGGAACAGAAATTTATTTTTAAATAAAATCATGTTTTAAGTTTTTTACCTCTTTTAAAAATTCTTTGTGGTAAGAAATACGAGAATCCGATTTATATTAATGATAGAAAGAATCTTTTTTCATAAGTTGGATTTGAAATCGATATACTTTTGCAATAGAAATTTGAAATTCTTTTGACAATCATTTTGAAGTACTTTTTTTTAAATCATTAATATCAAAATCAAGCCCAAAAAATTTACTGGATAGTTACTTTAGTTAAATTTATTGAATTTTAATTCACATGAATAAATTTTGACTACAGTTAATTTAAAATCCTTAGAGTTAGTAACAGAAAAATTATAAATGAACTTAATAAAAAAAATTACGTAGGTAATTGTTTGAATTAAATAAAATTAATTAAATCAAAGTTTTTATAAAGATTAAAAATGTCATAAAGTATTTTCGTAACTGGAAGTGAGCTGTAACAATTTTTTTTTCTTCAAATCAAAGCCCTCAATTATTTCAACATTGCATTTTATTTATGCAAACGTTAATTTAACTGGTTATAGTTCCTTAGAACTAATGCTAATATTCCAGTTAAGTTGATCATTATATCTAGTTAGCTTTATGATTGTATTGTAAATTTTTAATGAAATTTTTTGAAAATAAATTAAATTTTCTTCATATTGCCACTTACTGCTGCTGGTGATGGATCTAATAATGATAGCTAGTGATTTGTGAAATTTAAGACTTGCAGCAAAAAAAAAAGCAAAGTAATCTATATTGTTAGGTTTAGTTTTTAACTGGAGTAGGGTACATACCAATAATAATAAAACAGACCTTTTCGATGTACCTATTCTCAGCATCTAAACAAGATATTGCTTCAGTTTTGTTTTTGTTTTTTTCACAGAGTATTTACATATACACGTTTATACTCTGCTAACTGTTTTGGGCAGAATATTTTAAAAAAATAATTAACACAGAACTTAATTTTTAAAAAAATTTCAACAGAAATCTTTCATGACTCAAAAAGTATTCCTGATATTAAGTACTCTAACGTTATAACAGCATATAATCTCAAATATCTCCAAATTATTTTAAAGCGATACCATAAGTAGTTTCTCTGAAAAGGTACAAAGAAAATAGGTCAGTTTTAGCACTACTGACATATGCCCTACCGACTCCCCATAAACTAAATTTTAATTTTTTATTAAAAAGCCAAATTATGTAATAATTAAAAACTATATTGCATCTCTGTATTAAAAAATTGTAAGAGCCGAATTGTTTGTTTAGTTTCACGTTACTTTTTATTTTTTCTCGCAAAACTAGTCTCTACTAGTCTAGTATATTTCTCTTTATAGATCTTTGTAGGTTAGCTCTTGAATTAATGCTATAAAACGAAAAAACAGAAGAAAGATTAGATATTGTCAGACATTTATCTTAACATTTATATTAAAATATTAAAAAATAAGAAAAATGGTTCCAGAAAAATGAAAACCATTCTCTATTGAAGTCTCATTCGTACTGCTTTTATTACTTCATAGTATTTAGTCATACACTGTGTATTTCTTAAGTTTTTTTTCAGACTCAAATGGTTAATTTTTAAATCCAGGTAATCGTCTATGTCTTTTATCATATCAATAAAAATATTCTTACACAATACTACAATAATCGTATATTTTGTTAACAAAATGTTTTTTTGAGTTAGGGAAAAAAGTCGATTAAAGGAAAAAACATTTGTGAACGAAGAACAAAATAAATTGATGAGCGGAGACTCCTACACTGTAAAAAATTATGGATCAAATATAGGTATAGGGTACCTCAATTTTGGTTGCCTCGTCCGTGAAATCCATTTTCACTATAAACTATTATATCGTAATTTTTGCTATAATATTTACTTAGTTAGAGTGATTAAGTGGTTTTACGGTAATTATTACTGTAAAAATTACGGTATATCATATATTTTGTTCTGTAGCTTGTTCCAGTAAAAATGGATTTTAGGGTAGAAATTACCTACACCATAAAGAGTGCCGATACATTTTGCTGTATTTTGATCCGGAAATTTTTATAATGTAGTGATAATTAGTATAAAGTAGTGATATCAGTGATAAAGTAGTGTGGTAGTAATGTTTGTTTAATTTGAGTGATTCAGTGGTTTTACAGTAATTAGTACTGTCAAATTACAGTTTTTATTACTAATTATTAATATAAAAATTACTGTGCATCAAATTTTTTGTTCCGTAACATGTTCCATCCAGTAAGTATGGATTTACTTTTTATTGCTATTCGATTAGGAATTTTCTTAAAGCATGATATATTAAAAAAAGTAAAAGAGCTTTATTCAGTTTGATGTGTAAAATTTTTTTATCGTTCATTCATTTGAGTAGTAAAGGTCATTTAATTACGCAAAGAAATAAAGGACTTTTTTAAGATTTATTCATGCATGTGATAGGGACATAGTATTTTCAAGTTCTATTTATCACAAAATTTTAATGTACTTGTAGGCAGTTTTGGATAATTTTAAAATACAATTTTCGAGTGGGATATTCAAACTTTAATAAGTATGTCTAAAATCCAAACCACAATTAGCTTTTACTGTTACCTTGGAGGTTGAGCATTTTTTTCTCTTGGTCCTTGAGCTGCCATCGCTACAGCTGCTTGCATTTGCTCAACTGTTGGTTGAGGAAGTCTTCTATGAGATCGTCTAGGAGTAGTTGGCTGAGCCGGCGTTTTCTGCGGCGATCCACCAGGGACACTTTTTTGAGGGGATCCAAAAGTTTCCTTGAAAAATCATAAATAATTAAAACTATAAAATTTAAACATTGTTTATTTTTTAAAGTCACAAAAATATCATTCTTTTAAATTTGTACAATTTTATTTGTCGTCAATATGCATGGTGACGTTGAAGTAATTATATATTGTTTGTTTGTTGTTGTTATTTTTTAAAATTTATATAAAAACTCATTTCATAAAATTTAAAAAACTTTCATAAAAATTTAATTTCGCGGAAAAAAACATTATTTTGTTATGAGTTTTGGATTATTTTTAGAACCAAAAGTCAACTTCAGATTAGTAAAGAGCGTTTGTTCAAAAAAAAAAAAATAATAATATGTTATTTAAAATGTCAATTCGTCTAAAATTGTGAGCGAGCAAGTAATCAAACATTACATAGACTAATAGTAAACATATTTTAATCGAAATAATTAGGTTTAATATGTTTTAATATTATGCAGAAATGGGTAATTTATAATATGTAGAAATATGTAATTTATGTTACATCGTGCTGCTTTAGATTTTCAGCCATGCATTAACTATTACTTTTATAACAATTCATAAACATTTTTTTAACAATTCATTGCCAGTAAAAAATGCAAAGATGTTCTGAAAATCATTATTTTTAATATTTAAAGATCATTAATTTAAAAAATTCAAAAACAGCAACTTAATTTTATAAATTTTTCAATGTAAAAAAAATATTAATTACTAGCAAGCAAATTGTTAAATATTTTCTATCAAAATAAAATATAAATTACTGAAAAATACCATATAGTTTTAACTAATATGCAGGGGGAATGAAAATTATTTGAGTAACTTTACGTAACATTTAAAATAAATAAGATAGCTAAGTAATTTTACTCGTTTATGAAGCAGGGGTACATGAAAGCAAAATTTTTAATTGAAATGTTTACAAGCAAGCATTACTTAGCTTATTTATTTATTTAAAGTGCTAATTTGTATCTATATTATTCAAATGATCTTATTTACCCTGTATTAGAATAGAAATTTAAGTAAAAAAACTTTGTTTTTTATCATAGAAACAAATGCATCTCCTAAAAAATTAATAATTGAATTATTTTGTACACTTAAGAATCAAAAAAGCTATACCATAATTTTTAAAAAGGACAAATTCTAACAACTACAGGTAATTGAGCTAAAATTCTTGTTTGTAGTGATTCCAAATTATTTTTTATATATTTCTTCTACATTTTTACTAATATTTTCAATTAGTTACTTGGTATTCCTTCTGAATTGAAGACACTGATGTTAATGATGAGCTCATACTTGAGATTGGGCTTATGGCAAGGGAGGTAGGAGACACTGCAGACTTGATCCCAGAGTCATCTACTGGAGAGGTACCAGGAAGACCAAGAGCTCTGTTGAACTCTTCCAACATTCCCGAGATGGTACCACTTGTAGCCCTGGGTATGCCACCAGCTTTTAACAGACGTGAATCATCATCGTCTAACATGTCCTCATCGTCATCCTCAATAACTATTTTCTCTTGGAATTTCTCCATCAATTCCTGTTCCGCTGCCTCAACTGATGGAGAAACATCTAAAATCGGTGACAAATCAGATACTGGTGACCAGTCTCCAGGATCTGGTTTCGGTTTTGCTTTCTTTTGGTTTTGCGCGTCATTGGAAACAGGTTTGCTTCCGTTTGATACCTGACCATTCTTTTTTGTATCATTACTCTCATATGAATTGTTATTTTGTCCTGTTCCTTGATAATAGGTTCCAGTTGATGTCTGTTGAGAATAGTAGTAAGGAGCTTGGTTTCTTACCTCATTTTCACTTCCTTGACTTTGCTTTTGTGACTGAGCTAAATGCTGTTCTTGCCTAGTGTCCGGTTGCATTTGCTGCATTGCTTTAACAGAACTAAATGCTTCATATGATAGAGGCTGCGTCTTGTGCTCTTCCAAGTAGTGCTTTGCGGATGGCTGTCTTGTATCTGGAGTCAATTCATGTAGCAGAAGCTTATCGTATGATTTCCCACTAAGATCTTTCTTCTGTTTACCAAAATCATCAGAAGTTTGTTGAGGTTGATATCTGGGGTCAGATGGTTGAATAATATATTGTTCTTTTTTATCCCTTCTTGAGTATTCCTCATTATCGATATCGTAAAAATCTTTTCTCGAAGTGGCCTTATCATAAATATTTAAATCATTCTTTTCTTGTATATTATCATTCCTTTGGTCATATCCACCAGGAAACTGCTTATTTTGTGGTATGTTTGTTGTTTGATATCCTTGATTTTGATTAAGAGAATCTATTTGTCTGAGAACAGCAGAAACTTGACCTTTTTGAGGACTATATTCTGAACCAGATGCCGCAGCGTGATTTCGATCTCCATCGTGATTCACTAATTGTCGCTGTATGTCTGTTGATCTTTTTCCTACCCCTATATTTTGTTGCTGCGGTCTACTTATTGCTTTTTCAATCATTTCAAAGTAATCATCAATATTTTGTTCCTCTTCTTCATCTTGATAACCTTCAAGATCCTGCGTGTTTGACTCAGGTGGTAAAGGTTTACTTTTTCTCGCATCTCGCCAAATCTGTTCCTCGTACTGGACATGGCTGACATGGCTTTGTCCAGCTTTAGAATTATTTCTATCTACCTGAGGAGGATATGGTGGCTGCTCTCTAGGTCGATCCATTTTTTGGCGCTGTTGTGTAGGTGGGGGCTTAGGCTTATTCGCACCGTCACCATTTTTTCTAGGATAATCATTTCTTCCCAACGCTGCATTATTGTCCACGATGTTTGGATGCACGAAATCTTCATTTCTTTTATGCTCTTGTGAGAATGATCCTTGAGAACCACCTGATTGCTTATGCTGTGATAAGTCGTTTATCAAGTTTTTGTCGTTTTTCATTGACGGAAGCTCCACAAAACATTCCTGCTGTCTAGAAATACTAGTGCGTGGATCCGATTGCTGTTCAAGAGTTTGAGCCAAAGAAGTTAAGGGTATAGTCCTTGGTATTCCATTTCTACCTTCACTATGCATGTTGGGGTCTCCTAGTGAAGTACGTGCTTTTGGAACTGGGGGTGAAGAAACTTGATCTGGATGCTGTGGATGCTGAGGCCGTTTGGACGGTTCACCGCTTGGCAGTTGCCGTCTTGCATTGGGATCTATTGGACAAACGCCACTGTTAATGGCATTTCTTCTTTGCTCTTCTTCTAAGTAGCGGTTGGACATTTGACCTTCTTCTGGTAATGGTCCACTCTTTTGTTTTTCAAATGAATTTTGTGATTCAAGACCTAAAAGATAATGTTTTAATCTCAATTAAGGATATAAAACAACAAACATACATTTTAAATGAAAAACTATAGCTAAAGTGGTTGTATTAATTTTCTAAAATTTTAAATTAAAAATACATTTAATGTAATAAATAATAATATATAATATAATAATATAATAATAAATAAATTTTAAATTTTGACAAGCTTTTATATTATGTTTTTGCTTTTAAATATTTCTTAATAGAATTTTTAGCAAAAAAAGAAATTTTTATGTGGTGAGACACTGATAATAAGATAAAATAAATTTGCAAAAATTTAAATTAGCAGGGTATTACATTATATTTACAACCTTAGAAAAATGCATATGAGAAAAAAAATAATATTGAAAATAAAGGCTAATGCAAGACGAGACAAACATCGACGTTTCTCCTAAATCCGAGAGAAAAGGTCATTTTACATTTGCCAAATACAAAAAGGCGAAATGGGTAAACGATCTGAGCCATTCTTGTTCTGCAACTGGAATGCAGAAAGCTATTCCTCAATTGACTATGAATGTGAATAATAAATGAAGGTACAAGCCATTTCTGCTTTTACGACTTTCCTTCCAAAAGATGGGTAGAACAGAAACAAGATGCTTTTTTACTTTCTCCATCTCGGAAGTCATTCAGATTTATTTCCTTTTGTGTTTGGATCAAATTGGGTAAAAGCTATTACGCTTAGGAACATTCAGTTTTACACATAGCGTCAATTACACGAACATATCTCTATCCAATATTTTCTAGGATACGAAATAATTTTTTTTCCACCGAAAAACGAATGTAAATTGAAAATTACGAAATATGTAGCATTAAGTAATGAAAGTATCCCAAATGGAATGCATAATGTATGGATGGGATTCATGAAAAGTCATAAAATCATCTCCAGAAAGGATTCTGATGCAAACATTCCATTATTCAAATATTAATATAAATATTTTAACAAAGCATATTTTTAATAAATTTTTCATAAATTAAAAATTTTATTCATTGCTGTGAAGACATTCTTTTATGTCAAGATTCAAAAGTGGTAATAGTTAAATTTAGTCTTTCCCCCGAGGAACTAACATTCTTAACACATAGAAATTCTTAACACATTCTTAACACATGGAAAGTGAAAAGTAATATTCTTTTTAAGACAACTTTCTATGATTTAACTCTTCTCTTGCATTGAATATCAATGGTCGCATGTATTATGTCCTAAGAAATCTGAAGGTATGTATGTCAGTATATATATATATATATATATATATATATATATATATATATATATATATATATATATATATATATATATATATATATATATATATATATATATATATATATAACGGTGATGCATCGATAAACGTATTTTAGAATTGTTTACACCTTTGTATATTATTTATTAAGTTGTTCGGAACGAAATTTCCTTTTTTTTTTTAAAAGGAGAGCTTAATTATATTTTTTTAAAACCAACTTCACACTTAAGCCGCGTAATCATTATATATTTTGACTGCTGATATAGCAAAGTTTGCTTGTGAAAAAGCTCAATTGATTCTACCAATAGTGTTTGGTTTATATGCTCTCAAATATGGAAAGTGAAAAGTAAAATTCCTTGTATATTCTACTTTTTTGCTTTTAAAAAGTTAAAAAGGCTGTTCAAGCAAGAAAAAATTATACAATGAGTATTGGGAAGATGTATTGGTAATACGCCAGCTCCTGTTAGAACTGATGAAGACACACAATTAAGACATTGAACTGATGTGAAGCAGTGAATAAAAAATCGTGAGATCACTGAGATATTCAATTTATGGAATTCTACCGTTTATAATTATTTGAAGAGCATAGGTTTAATCTCAAGTCGCGACAAATGGGTTCCTTATGTTCTTATGGAAAGAAATTTGTGTAATCGCATTAACGTCTGTAATTTGCTTCTCAAACATCAAGAATATTATCCATTTTTTTAAGTGCATCATCACTGGAGACGAAAAATTTATTATTTGCAACGATGTTCTGAACTCATTGAAAATAAATAGGCTGTAAAAGTTTTAAATCAAATAAAGAGGACAAAAATCACCAACATAGAATGTTACATTTTCCCAGCAAAGAGCATAAATTTTATGTTCTTGAAATCATGCTACTACCAGAAAGATAGCAAAAGGTAATAGACTAGATCGGACAATATATGATTCAATAAAATTTTCATTCCCAATTAGAAAATTGCATAATTTCATAAAAATAAAATTCTTTTCCGAACAACTAAATATAATTACAGTGTAACTATAGTTATCTATTATCATTTAATAAATACTTACGTCTTTCAGATGCTGGTCTTATAGTTACTTCTCCAGCCTAAAATATAAAAAGTATTATTTGAATATGATGTAAGAAATTTATAAACACGTTATCAAGACTCTATTAAATATAATTGTTTATACAGTTTATAGTTAGTTAACTTCATGATTTGCTTGTAAAAAAACACTTGCAAAAATTTCGAAAAAAAATATGTAAATCTAAAGTGGATTTCGAGGAATGTATCAATTTTTAAGAAATTGAGCTTTTAAAGTATTTAATATTAAAAAGCAGTAAACTATTTACATTTTTGAAAATTAAATTATTGAGATTGCTCATGCAACATGTAGTAGAAGCTTACACTTTTAAAAAAAATTTGAGTTTTAAGAAGAGAACCTTTTATAGAAATATTCGTTTTTCCAAAATAAAACATTTTACTGCTACGAGAATTCAATCTAAAGCTATTGAGGTGTTCTTCTTTCATGGAAAACGGAAAGGGAAAAAACGATTTCTTTTCCAGGAAATAGGAAATGGACCAAACATACTTTTTCTTGTTAACTTATACACTTAAGTTTTTTTAACAAAATTTTATTTACTGAGTTTAACAGAGCGTTAAAATTAACAATTCTGTAAACACATTTACAGTTTTTTTGTCTTATTATGAGTATCGCGTTTAGAGATGGAAACATTTTAGTGAAAAGGTATGAGGTATATTTTTCGCAACAATTTCTTTCAAGCACCCTACCTTGATAGGGATGTTTTCTTCAATAAAGCCAATGTTAAACAATCTTCTTCTAATTAAGTTATAACTATTTATAACTATATAAGCCTTTGAAGAATTATCAATATTTTTGCTTGAATATTTTTAATGTTATGCACTTGATTATATGTAATCACTAGAGCCCGGATTTTGATGACCTAAAAAATCTCAACTAATGCCCTTAAAAAGTGCAAAAAATGCCCTTTAAAAGTGCAAAAAATGCCCTTAAAAATGCAAAAAATGCCCTTAAAATGCGAAAATTGCGCTAAAAATGCCTTATGAAATGACTTAAATAAAGTAAAAATATTGAACTAAAGCAATTTTTTACTCTTTAAAATTATTATGAGTCATTTCAAAAAATATAAAGCAATGCAATACTTGTTCTACGTTCATTAAAGTTTGAAAAATATGTTTTATATCCTAAAGTAACAAAAAAAAAATTTAAAAAATGAAAGAGGAAAATATATTGACTCCAAAACATTTTCATTTTGCATAGAAACTTTAATGAATATAACAACTTCCATCTCATAATATTACTAAATATCAGTATTACATTGGATTATTAATTTTTTTTTAATATTTTGAAATGTAATCGAGCGTCTCTTGTCTGAAAGTTAATTTTTATACCTGAAGAAGTTTCTTTCAACGTCTACTGATGTTATTGGTGCGTACTTGAAAAAGACGGTCTCACTTACTGACAATTCTTCTTCAATTTGAAAAGATGCTGCTTCACCTATTAATATCCTAGAGATTTTCTTCATTGCTTGGAAGCCAGTGTAATAATGAAAAATGATAAAAAATAATAAAAATTGGAAAAAATTAACAAAAAATTTAAAAAATGCTTTAAAATGCAAAATATGCCCCAAAATTTAAAGAAAAATGCCCTATAAATCTAAAAAAATGCTCTAAAGGACAAAAAATGTCCAAAAATGCAAAAAATGCAACAAAATGCAAATGTCATCAAAATCCGGGCCTTAGTAATCACCTTACTTAATATACATTTTTAATTCTCTTTTTACCTACTGCCTGATTATGCTGATACATAATTTGCTTTAAGAATATTTTAACTATTCCATCCTCTATGTAAATGAAATTGATAATGATTTTGCAGAAAATTGGATTAATATTCTGTTTTTTATGCACTAATACACTGTTAGAATATTCAGTCTGAAATTACGATAAAGTAACCGGAAACAGTTAGTGCTTCCAACTAATCGTAAAATTTACAACAAAAAGCATTTTTTACCTTTATCTTTATGGTTTTGAAACTGTTTTCTACTAGTATGGTTAAAATCCATAAATACAAAACTATACAGTTTTTTAACAATTTATAACTATCATCGTTTCAAAACCGTAAAATATAACCACGCTCTGTTATAGTATGTACCCAGCTACAAAGAACTAAGGGGCTTCATTTCTAGTTGGTGCAATAACATTATGTTTGTGTAACCGTATTATGTGAAAGCAGCTAACAAACGGTTTTTTTCACAGTCAACAATTTGAATACCATCCTATTTATGGTCATTTGACAATTTTTTTGATATGGTAAAATAACAATTAAGTAAATTGTTACTTAACCATTTTTTCCGAGAAATTTGTAACAGCTTTTTTAAAATTAAGGGCTACTTATTTAATAGTTTGAATTTACGTTAATCATCATTTGTGTACATACTCTAACAGCTATTATAAAGAGCTACCAGTATTTATTTCTACAAACGAGCAACAAGTATTCAAGTTTCTGCTTCACAAACATGGCTCTTGCTGTTACATATTCCAACAGTTATTTTCAGGTAGTCAATAAACTCCCTCTACTTTCCTTCTGAGTTTTTGATGAGATTAGAGTCAGAACTCTGAATAATCTATAACAGTCATGTCTGTATACCACTTCTTGGTAGGCATGTCATGGAGTCAATACAGGATTGCGTCCAGTCTGATATTACAAATTCTAATTACTAGACTATTTTAAAACTATAATAACTGAAATTACGATTTCTATCCATTCAGAATATATATTTATCGATCTCTGATGCCAATAACTTCAAAACACCAGTGAACACAGGGCTCCCTGTTGAAACTCTGCATTTCCTAAATGCTCTTTATTCATAAAATCTTGCTTATCGAATGGGATAAGGAATTATTGTAGTTTTTACTGGCGTAAATGATGAAAGAAAATATTTAGTGTTCAGATATATACATTCAGAAATATAGTCAACCTGTCATTCTATATCATAAAGGACAATGTTTATTTAAAAAATGCAAAATCTTGAACTTAAACCAAATGTTTTCAGTGAGACACAGTTAAATTACATATTTTCTTCAGAACAGAAATCTTTTTTTAACGCAATATAAATTTTTTGTTAGTAAAACAAAATTAAATTACATATTTCTTTCATGTTTAACTAAAACGCAAGTTTTAAATTAATCTAGTACAAATCTGTAAAACAAATAAGGGCAGTTTTGGCAAGGTTTTTCGATTACAATATATTATTTTCGCAAATTTTTGTCTCAGGTAGGTTATATAATGTATTAAAATTGAAACCAGTATAAAACAACACAGTGTAAAAATACGTATTTTCGCAACTTATGTCTTAGAAAATCATAAAGAATTCCTAAAAGACATTGTTCGAAAACAATTAAATAGACACTTAATTTTTTATTAAATAATCGCATGTAGACTATGGATCTCATATTTACAGCCCTAACTATCATAAACTAGTTAAAGTGAATTTTAAAAAAGTATTCATGTGGGGTCTCAGAATAATCATTATATGAAGAATAAAACTTATCTAAATCATTAAAATCATTAGCGCAGAAGATGATTAAAAGCATCAAAACCCTCGCAAAAAGCATCAAACTTGTCGATACAAACTAATAGGACATCTAGCTAAGGTTGATTCACCACACCTTTAAAGGTTCACTCAGTAGTATAACTGGTTTTGTTGTTTTGGTGCATCCATTTTGTGTTGATATATAATACCGTTATCCTCAATAGTGGTTTGTAAGACTTTTATGAGGTTTTTTCTTTATTTTCCCCTCTCATTTAAGACTCTCAATGTATAGTTTGTCTATAGAAAGAACTTCCTTTGACACGAAGTCTAAAGCCACTTGCTGCTACGGAAACAAGAAATATCACATTACAAAAAGGGGCCCTTCTCTCTCTCCCTTGAGTCTCTTTCTCTCTCTGATCCAAGCCAAAACCTGCATTAAGTACTGACCCAACACGTCTATTTGAATTAATTAAACCTCGTAACCATAGTCACCGCCACTGATCCGATTAGAGTTCTTTACATATACTGATTGTATATATTTTGTTTTAAATTCAGTTCTTAAAAGATTCAAAACATATGTGTTTAATAATGGGCGCCCTATATGCTATCATAAAAATTTCAGAAAAATACTCACTTTCATTACATCAACTAATCTCGCTTGATCTTGATTTGACATATGCCTAAAGCGTTCATCCAAGCTACCTCTTCTAGGAGCGACGGTGACGTATTCCCCAGCATCTAAAATTTCGTGAGGTAGACTCTCTCTTCGAAAAGGATTATTGTCATTTCGAAATGGATTAGTACCAGTTCTTGGTAACGTCTGAGTTGGTGGTATCTTTTCTCTTTTAGTTGTTCGTCCGGCAGGCGTAGGTGCTTCTGGACGCTTTGTTCTAGGCAACGTTGCAGGAGGAGCTTGAGTCTCACTGTCACTAATACCCTGTTCAAAAAATGGAGTGTTATTTTTAGCAGATTGTTGTTCAGACAAACTGACATAAACATCATTTTGTTCTGATTCTGTTAAAACACCGTGCCTATTAGGACCTTGGTTACTTATTTGCCTTTGTATATTTTCACTTTGATTTCTTTGTTGATTAATTTGCTGCCTCTGTTGAGGTTGTGGACTCTTATTCATTTGTTGCATTTCAGAAGAGTTCATAGGTTGTGGTTGACTTGTTACGGCTGACCGATTTCTATCATCATAGTTCCTCTGCTGATTATCAATTGGTTGTTTTCCAAAAGGAATACTTGTATTATCTTGAAAATTTTGATTCACTTCACCTCGATTCTGAATTTTCTCAGCTTGATCATTCATAACTTTGAACTGAGGATGTTGACTCTTATTAAATAGCTGGTCTCTTTGCTTCTCAGGGGGATACTTTTGATCAGTAACGTGACGTTGAGGAAACTCTTGTGGTGGTTCTTGCGGATGTTGAGGTCTAGGGATGACTTGCTGTTCGGGAGGTTCACGCAGGCGTTGATTTCTTTGTGGAGGTATAATTTGATTGGAATCTAAGGCATTTAAATGTCTTTGGGGTGGATATTCTGGTAAAATTTCTTGATTAGGGTAGGATGAAAAATTATCAGGCCCTTGGTGGGATCTGTTTTGTGAATGAACAATCGGGTGCTGTGGCTTAGGTTTTACTTGTTCACTAGGGTAGTATGTTTTGGATTGAGGGAAGTCTGGTCCATTCTCAATTGGGTGTGATGCTCTTGGTTGTGAGTTTCCATAAACATCAGGCCCCTGTTGCTTTTGTGGGGAGGATTGGTATTGGTTCGAGGAGTTCTCTGATCTCTTTTTATGATTATCTTTATTATTCTGATTTCGCTGTGGATGATCCAAAGGCTGTTGATTCCGTTGGTTATTAGTTTGCATTTTGCTTGTATCAACTTGGTCTAAATTTTGCCTATTCAGATCTGATTCATAATGTACGTTTTGATTATCACCCGCATGCTCAGATCTTAATTGGTCTTGTTGATAACGCTGTTTCTCTCCAATTTGCTGTCTTGGGTCAATTGGACGAGAAACTACTTTCTGCTGCTGCTGAACCCCATTTGGTTGCATTTGTCGTTGATCCTCCTGGCACAAAAGGCGTTGCGCGTCATTTGGTTGTTGAAATCTTTGATCCATTGGATGTGGTGGCCTTTGATCAGTTGGGTGTGGAGGTCTTTGGTCTATCGGGTGAGGAGGTCTTTGGTCCATTGGATGCGGTGGTCTTTGATCCAATTGATGAGGTGCTCTTTGATCCATTTGATGTTGAAGTTTTTGATCTACTGGATGATGTGGTCTTTGATCCATCGGATGCTGGAGTCTCGGATCGCGAGGCTGTTGAGACCTTTGTTGCTCATTGGGGTATCTGGGTCTCGTTTGCTGCTGAGGATGTTGAGGTCTCATTTGCTGGCCTTGTTGGGGATGATCTGGTCTCATGACTCGTATAGGCGAGCCATTATTTGGATGCATTGGTCGAGGCTGACCTTGTTCCTGCCTCATTTGGACATTTTGCGGTTGCTGAGGTCTTTGTTGCATTTGTTTTGGAGGTTGAGCAGGAAGGCTATCTGATCTACTTCTTTGAGGTGGACCTCCCTCTTGCGGACCAATCCTTTGGCGCCGATCATCAACAGATGGTACAGGACATTCTGATGTTCTCCTCCTCCCATCGGTGTGCACTTCATTATTATCAGTTTCTCTACGGTTGGCACCGGGGGCCAAATGAGGATACCTTTCACTACATGGTCCACACATCCACACGTGTTTCTGAAAATTGAAATAAAAAACATTTATTTTCTTTGTATGTAAATTCGCATAATTTACCTTATGTATATAATTTTTCTGTTCCTATTTACATTTATAAATTGGATTACAAAAACATGCAACCAACCTTATCAAAATATTAATGGTAAATTTGGCTTTAAGAGTTCTTTCAAAAATTACATATAACCTAGCCCAATGCAGTATAAGCATTTTGATCCGTGCTCATTTTCTTAAACACGCATTTTGAGCTGTGTTCATTTTCGTAAACACACATTTCCAGCTGTGTCCACTTTCTTAAACACATATTTTGAGCTATGTCTATTTTAGTAAACTCGCATTTCGAGCTGTGCCCGTTTACATTAAAACGTATTTCCAGCTGTGCCTATTTTTGTAAACACGCATTTTGAGCTATTTTCATTTTAGTAAACACATATTTTAGGCTGAAACCAGATTTAAAATCTCACCAAAAATTAACATTCTGATGGTGACTGGGAATCACATCGAAATAGCGAACATCATAGTGTGCCAGAGTTATACTTTATACTTTTATTGCATATACTTTTTATTGTACAAAAAAAAGAAAGTTGCATCATTTACGACAAAGTATTGCATCTCTACTAAAAATAGCATTTATAATTAATTTTAAGACACACGTAATTTTATCACCAAACATTGAAGAAAAAAAATCTTTAACTTTTATAAAACATCTAAACAATAGATTTCATGTTATTATAAACCACTTTCGTTCGAAATCTAAAGATATAGCAATCACCTTGAGGTATACATTCAAATAACCAACAAAAAATATGCTCGAAAGTGAACAACAATAAAAGATTTTAAACCCTGGGAGAAATTCAAAAGCGGAAAAAATAGGTTTTCAGGTGAAAAAATGTAGTTTCTTATGTATGGAGAAAGCACATGAAAAAAAAAACTGGGGAAAAAAAAGAAGAGAAGGTTGAAAATCGTGTATAGAAAAAGAATTATTGTTTATCCTAGATTCAAACTGATATCCTGAAAAAAGATTCAGCAGAAAAATCCAGGCTATCTTTATTCAAATATATACAACTATCTTCAAAATATAGCTGTTGTACTTTATATGAAAGTAATACTGGTTCGAGGCATATTAAGATACACGAATACCTCCGAAGACTGAAATCTGAAATTTTCTGTTTAGGATCTCTTAATGTATTATATATTAATAGATGTCATTAAAACATTGAAATTAAAAAAAATTCAATTATAGAAATGTGTGGAAAGCTGACAAAGCTTATTTAAAAATAAATTTTATTTGTAAGTGCTAAGCTCTGACATAATATGTTTTTACTTTTTATTTCAGCGCTTTTTTTTTTTCGCGTTTTTTTCAGTGTTTTTAAATAATGAACATTGTGAGTAAATCTATCCTTGTATTTGGCGTAAAATTAGTTTTCTATTTGCTTAAAACTAATTTCACAAAGCGAAATTGCAATTAACATTAAACATTTACTTTAAACAATAAACGTTTAAATTGAGACGTTTCAGTTGAACAATTTAAGACTGATTCAATTGAAAAGCATTGCAAGCACTGCTACAAGCTGATCCTGGTTTGGTAGCCTGACTACCTACGCACGAAGTCGAGCACTTTACGATAAAACAGTTTAACGAGGACCGATACCGCTCACCCTCAGTCCTTACTCAGACTGATCAAAGTGCTCACCCACCCGCTTTTTCTACTGGGTATATTGTCTTTACCATCAGTCCACTGCAGGACAAACAAATAACTGACGAGAAACAAAGCCAACGAGGGTTTACTAAATAAAATAGAAGTTATCAAAATAAACATTTTTGCGTCAACTCAAACTATACTCGAGTACTGTTGAAAATACCGACTTTTGCTTAAAATTATCTAATTATACCTCATTTACTATCAAGCAGCACGGTAATATCAAACCATTGTTAATTTTACCAAAAAGTCATTATGACAGCGCTTTGGTAGAAATTACCTTGTTTTTGGTGTTCCCATAGTGTCAGAAACACGATAAATTTTACAATATGCTGGTTGTTTTATCCATATTTTTTTTCTCAGTGAAATTAATAATATTTGCAAAAAAGCTATGTTTTAAAATTCTATTTTTCAAACACTAAGTAACCAATTTCGTTCAAACATTGAATTTTTTTCCATTTAAATTTACACATTTAAAAGGACGCCAAATTTTTTTCATTTTACAATTTGAAATTTTTTTGACTTGCATTTATTTCTCAAATCTTGCGGGGTTACAAAAAAAAAAATGATTTCTGAATAATACAAATCATTGCAACTTAGTTAAAAAGAGCGAAGAATGAAATCTCGTTTCTATCAGGCGTCTCAAAATAATAATTATATGGGGGACCAACTTACTTAAATCAGTCAAATCATTAGTGACAAAGACTATGAAAATCATCAAAAACCAGTTTACTTGCCGATTGTACAAACTTATAGATGTAAGACCTTAATTAGAAACATTTTAAATGTACATTCAACAGTCAAACTGGTTTAGATATTTTTATAAGTAACCCATGATGTGTTGATGTTTTTTTACCGTCATTCCTCAATGGTTATTTGTGAGATCTAATTTCTGGACTGGGTTTAGAAAAGAAAAGATCCAAAAATGATTCCAGAATGAAATAAAACATTACAGCCTAGTTAAAAACAGAGAATGAAATCCTGCTGCATACCAATAAAATAGAAATAAAAACAAATCAACGTGTTACACGTAAAAAGATTTTTATTAGATACCTTATTTATGACTTAGATCCCGGCCAATACGTGCTCAGTCCTTCATTATATTCGTATGCTAGTGTGTTTAAAAAAATACCGACAACCAATGAATGTTATTTTATCTTCGTCGTATTATATAACACCCAATAAACTAGAACTATTTTATTTGTCCCTAGAAAAGATTTTCTTATCCAATGAAAAAAACTATCTGCGTTATTCTGTATTTTGTTAAAAATAGAGGATCTACTCTATAGACAAGATAGTGCTTTGAAAATCTTTTTTTTCTTTTGACAGCCTTATGATTGCAGAAAAGACAAGCATTATATTAAATCCCTTTTCTCATTTTTGCTTTCAAAATTAAGGTTAGAATTAATGAGATTTTTTCCAAGAGTTTTTCGCAAAATAAAAATAATAAATAAACTTTAATAATCATTTGCATAAATACTTATTTTAAAAATAGAAAGGAAAAATAAATAATGTGGATCTTATAAATATCTTGCAGTATATAATAAATCTTCAGCAAATTATTTATTGGATTTTTAAGTTTTGAGTGTTTCTAACCACTAAAACTTTTGTTATCAGAGGAATTATGGGGAAGAAGGATGTTTTTTTAATTTATACATTACTTCCGCCTAATATTTTGAGTTTACTAAAATTAAGTTTGGAATTAATGACATTTTTTCCAAGTATTATTTTCTTCTTTTTTTGTAAAAAAAAGTAAAAAAACGTTAATCATTTGCATAAGTACTTCTTTTAAAAAGAAATTGAAAAAATAATAATGTGGATCTTATAAATATATATATATATATATATATATATATATATATATATATATATATATATATATATATATATATATATATATATATATATATATATATATATATATATATATATATATATATATATATATATATATATATATATATATGTTACCGGCAAAGTATGAAATCCGGCATTGTATAGAATGCCTAAAATTAGCCGGCAAAGTATGAAATGATTTATATTTCACACATTGCCTAGGCATTCTATAGAATGCCAAATGAGAAACCGGCAAAGTATAAAATACATCTCCGATTTGTCAAATGTCATTCATAAATGACAAATTCAAAACGTCATCTGATTTGATATTAATTTATTCGTGGATATAATTACATTTATTCGATATTTTAATACTTACTGACGATAGATTATATTTATTCGATATTTTAATACTTACTGACGATAGATTAGAAGAAACATCAGTGTTTGGAGTATCGGGCAAATATATACCGGGCAATGGCACTTGACCTTAAAAAAATATCAGTGTAGGGTATACCGGACAGTGGCACTGAACCTTAAAAAAATATCGGTGTAGGGTATGCCGGCCAAATGTATCGGTATACATTTGCCCGGTATAACCTACACTGATATTTTTAAGGCAGTGGCACTGAGCCTTAAAAAAAACATCAGTGTAGGGTATACCGGGAAAATGTATACCGGGCAATGGCTCTTGACCTTAAAAGACCTTGACCTAGTATATATTTCGAACATTTACCAAAGGTCTAGTTATACTAGGTCCTATACCATTTCCCGGTATATCCTACACTGATGTTTTTTTAAGGACATGTGCCATTGCCCGGTTTACATTTGCCCGGTATACCCAACACTGATGTTTTTTTAACGTTTAGGGCCACTGCCCGGTATATATTTACCCGATACTCCAAACACTAATGTTTCTTCTAATCTATCGTCAGTAAGTATTAGAATATTGAATAAATGTAATTATATCCACGAATAAATTAATATCAAATCGGATGTAATAAATATTTTGGACCTTCACCAAAGCGACTATGTGATTGTCAACATTCACCGTTGAAAGTCAACAACCACCGATTTCGGTCATTCGTAGTAACATGCACATCATTTACATAATAACCTCATCAGGACGATTATTTCATACTTTGCCTAAATAGCATCCGGCATTCTATAGAATGCCTAGGCATTCTATACAATGCCTAGGCAAAGTATGTAATATTTCTCACATTTCATACTTTGCCTAAAAACGTCAGGTATTCTATACAATGCCTAGGCATTCTATACAATACCGGCATTTCATACTTTGCCGGTAACATATATAATAAATAGCAATATATAACAAATCTTCAACTTCATCAATATCGATTATGTATTAGAGTTTTAAGTTTTGAGTGTTTCCAACCAGGGCTCGAAAAACCGCCCGTCCGCCCCTCCTCGGCGATCAAAAATTCCCCGCGGACAACAAATTTCTCGAATCCGACGTCCGCGCAGACGGCCATTTTCCCGTTAAAATTCGTGATACATTTTCAATTTTTGTTATCTTACAAGAGTCTATCGCCTCACTTCGATAATGACCCTCTAATCAAGAAATACAGCAACATACTGCGCTTGGTGGAATTGATGTTTTCTCTGTCTGGGAGTACTGCAGCGGTTTAAAGGAGCTTTTCAGTAATGAACTTACAAAAAAAACACATTACGTACTGGTCTTAACAAGAAGCGTGAAACGCAATTATGAACATCTACCTAAATGGAAAACCCCTTTCAGATTTCTGAACACAAACCTTTGTAAATCATTAGATTGATTGTGGAACTGGCAAACGTCATATTTGATGCATTTAAAAAACTCAGTACCCTCGGATAAATTGACGTTCCAGATAACTTGACCTTTGTCATTTAAATTATTTCATATAGGATATAAATTATTTCATAAAATAAATACTAGTTTTCTATTAGTAACCTAGTATTTCTTTTATAACTGTATAATGTTATCCTAGTATTTGTAATCCTTATAACTACTAATTCATTGTGCAATTTATATGATAAATGTTTGTAATAAATAAGAGAAAATTATAGTTTTATTTATTTAGAAGTGACGGGTTAGTTTTAAAGGAGGACGGGTACATTGTTGGACAAGCCGTCCTCGGGGACGGTTAAAATTCCCGAGTTTTTTCGAGCCCTGTTTCCAACCGATACAACTCTTGTAATCTGATGAATTATGCGAAAGAATGAATCTTCAACACATTTTTTTTTAATTCATACATTAGTTTTGTCTATTATTTTAAGTTATACCTGAAACTAAAAAATAAATATATTAATAATACTATTCATAAATATACCGTAAAGTTTCAAAAATTATGTGATTAACGCCAATTAAATAGTTATGCTACTTTATATATTGCTCTAAGATTAAATATAAAAGTGGAGCTTTGTGAATTTAGGGGTATTAACACTAAAAAAAGTTCTGACAGCACCAGAAAGCTGTTTATTAAACTCATTGTTAAAATACTTCATTTTCTTATTATTCAATGATCTGGGAAAATATAAGTTAAATTTCATAAATATCGCTAAACATGACGTGTTTTAAACCTAAAATTTGCGGGAAATTTTATCCGGAAAGTTGCTTGGTAATTTTCCGAAACTTTTCATTTATGTCCTGCAATATCTAGTTTATATGTAAAATATTTTATCTTACATAAAATTAAATTGAAATTCAAAAATTTTAAATTTTTGCAAAAATTAAGATTTAAAGTTTGCACTATAAAAATACGTGATAATATAGAGATTCTTTTTAAGAAAGAAAAATCTTCCAAAAGCGTAACTGTTTATATTTCATCGTATCATGAAGTGCAGAAACATTTTATTTATTTAAAAAGCACTTTTTTTTTAATTCTTTATATTCAAAATTCATTTACACTGGCATATAATGAGGGACTGCGCATGTATTGAGCGGAATTTAAGTGGTAAATAAGGTATCTAATAAAATGCTTTTAACGTGTTACCCTTTGCTTTTTTTTTATTTATATTTTATTGGTAACTTTAATGTTTCGTGCTATTTAAAACTAAAATTCATAAAAAAAAGTTCAAAAACTTCCCTAAAAATAAAAAATTTAAGCACTGTTGATAAATATATTTTTTTTTATGACCGCCGTTGAACAGCCGGCCCAATTTTTGGGTTTACGACTACTACTGGTCCACGCCGTAGCCTTGTAATTTTGAACCAATCCAGAAGACAAGGAAACTCCTGGATCGGTACCCCCAGAGGCATTGATTTGTTATGGGAACATGAAGGATTTTGAGACTCGACAGATTTAACGTACATCAGTCACCGTTTACTAGCCCACCGTTTACTAGCGTTTACCAGCCCATTACCATCTCGACCATCAGGCTTGCTAGACGGTGCAATATATGAACAAATGAAATTACAATTGACATTGAGAAAGAGACAAAAATGAATTTAGATATCTATTTTCTTGTTTCAGATATTATCAAAACTATATGTTTTTAAATTTTACACGGTGCATAAAATCGTCGAAAACAGTAAAAATTGTCATGTGTTCAAAGAGCATGTATTTCAAACATATGCATATTTCGAACTTAAAGTATACTGGTTGTGCTATTCATGTTTGCTTTTCAAAAACTCAAGTTTTCTTCTTAAGTAAGTAGAAAAAATACAATATTTACATTTTCTTTTGAGAAAATAAAAATGAGCAACTTTTGTGCTTTCATCGCAAAATATAAAGAATACTTTCTTTTCTTGTTTCCTTCTTTGCAAATAGTGGTTTTTGAAAGAACGTTATTGAAAGCTCTTTGAGAATAGAAACAGTTGCTTATGTGTAAATTCATTGATTTGTTCTAACTGTAGTTATCTGATTTTAAAGATTCCTTTTCAAGGACGAAATTTCACCACGGAATGAAGAAAATCTTAATTTTTCAAAAATGTTTAAAAAAATTTGTGCTTTGTTTAATTGACATAAATTATGACTTCAATTTCAAATTTTAATTGAATTCTTTTTTTTAAATGAAATTTTTTAAAATGTATTGAATCATACTTATTGATTTTAATATCTGATTTTAAGGATCTCTTTTCATGGGCAATTGTAAAACTTCTACACAGAGTGAAGAAATATTTTTTTTTTAAAAAAAGATGTTTACATTTCTTGAACAAGAAATCTGAGAGTTGACGTTTGTTGACATAAATTGTAATTTACGTCTCAATTTTGAATTGAATTTCTTTTTCTTTTTTTCAAAAAAATCTACTTAATATTTTTTTTTGTTTTTATTTTCTAATTTTTTATGTCATACACTCTTGTCTAACTGATTCTAAGTTACTAATATGATGTCCTTTCATTTAGAGACAATTATTAAATTAGTTTCATCTTCTTATCATTAGACCATGGTTGTGAGCTAAAGCCAGCTAAACGTATGTCCTAATGTATTCAAATCCCTAGTACACTCCAAGATAAGCAACGTTGAACTTTTTTAAAACTAGTAAAATGTGATAAGCATTTTTCATATTATTTTGCTTCAATCTTTGCTATCTGAAATGTTTATTTGTTCATAGAAAATTAAATGGCATAAAACGTATTAGTCATTTGAATTTTTAAAAAACGCTTATCAAAAAAATAGTAAAATGTGATAAAAACTTTTCATATTATTTTACTTCAATCTTTACTATCTGAAATGCTTATTTGTCCACAGAAAATTAAATTGCATAAAACGTATTAGTCATTTGAATTTTAAGAAACTTATCACTGCATGAAGTATGTTTTTAAATGTTATAATTCACACCCTTTAAAGAATCCTTAAACGGCAGATTGTTTCTAATTGGAAAAGATGTCGTCCACACGACATCTCATTGAAGAGTAAGGAGTAAATTGTTGCTTCGGCAATTGAACTTATAGGGGAAAGGATCCTGTAAAAATGACCCAAACTTTCACTCGTTCAAAAAATAATGCAAAATGCAATAATATTTGGAATCATTGAATAGTTTGTTTTGTTTTAAGATTTTAAACAAAAATGATGTTTACGCATTTTTTTTTAAAATTTATTTAAACAATAGCATTAGTTTCCTTTTAAAATGTATTAAAGATAAATGTCCCTTTATGTGCTACCTAGGTTTAACTATTGTGAGTAAAAACAGAACTCAAATTGCAAAAAATTGTAACATTGTCCATGTGATAAATTTTTTTAAAAAATATAACAGCTTTTTTTTAAAAAAAATATATGATATTCTTCTTTAGGAAAATAAATATTTATTCGAATATTTCTTTTAAAAAAGTTTTTTTTCACGATAATTTTAATTGAAGAGGTAAAACAAATAGTTTTTTTAATTCAATGCATAATTACAGAAATCTTATTTTCTTCTTTTAATCAGATTATTAGATTAACTAATCGATTAACGATCATAGATCGAACGTAACAATTGATTAAAGATCGATTGCGATAATTAACGATCGTAGATTAACTAACTAAACGTAGGTTGTTTTCAAATAGGAGGAGTCCTAAAAAACGAAAATTCAAAAACCTACCAATCAATCAAAAATTACATTAAATTTGAAAAAAAAATTGCCAAAATCTTGACAAAAAATTTAAAAAATCATTATCGAGAACAATAAGATCGAAGTTAAGAATCGAAATATTCTTAGACTCATTTAATTCTAAAATGAAAAAAAAAAGGCGCTTACAATGAGAAACAAAAGCCTTTTTATCATGTCTCTAGTTTTATTTTTTGTTATTTCTTCTCTTTCTCTAGTTAAATGATAGCCTGGTCAGTAGGGCGCTGGGCCCATGTACAAGAGGTCGTGGGTTCGATCCTCGCCGGCCGAAGACTCCCCGTGTAGTAAATGGAGACTGATGCACGTTAAATATGTCGAGTCTCAAAGTCCTCCATGTTCCCATAACAAATCAATACCTCTGGGGGTACTGATCCAGGAGTTTCCTCGTCTTCTGGATTGGTTCAAAATTACAAGGCTACGGAGTTGAGCATTAGTAGTCGTAAACCCATGAAATTGGGTCGGCTGTTCAACGACGGTTATAAAATAAAAAAATAAAATATTAAAATGATAAAGCCGGGATAGCCTGGTCGGTAGGGCGCTGGGCCCATGTCCAAGAGGTCGTGGGTTCGATCCTCGCCGGCCGAAGACTCCCCGTGTAGTAAATGGTGACTGATGCACGTTAAATCTGTCGAGTCTCAAAGTCCTCCATGTTCCCATAACAAATCAATACCTCTGGGGGTACTGATCCAGGAGTTTCCTTGTCTTCTGGATTGGTTCAAAATTACAAGGATACGGAGTTGTACATTAGTAGTTGTAAACCCATGAAATTGGGTCGGCTGTTCAACGACGGTTATAAAATAAAATATTAAAATGATAACGGGATTTTTAACTTTTGAATATTATTTTATATCCGTAAGGTGTTGCTTTATTCACATGAAAATTTACTTAATTATCCTAATGTTTATTTTTCCCAATTGGATATTAATTGAATATTAATTTTATATCCGTGACGTGTTGTTTTTTATCCACATGAATATTGACCTAATAAACCTAATGTTTACTTTTCTCATTTGGATATTAATTTAATAAACCTAATGTTTATTTTTCTCATTTGGATATTAACTTAATACTCCTAAAGAGTAATTTTTTATGACATGATTTTTACATTGCCCTTAAGAGTTGGTGTGTTGGTTGTTCAGGAGATAGAGTACTCCTTGTCCAATGAGCTGAAAACAAGTCCGAATCCCAGTGGCAGCTGGCTCATATTCTGCTCCCTGCACTCATCGATCACAATGCTGTCGTAAAATATCTTCAGTGATTGGTGGATTTTATGCTACAACCCCCTAGCCATCGGACTAACCATGGGAGATTTTTGTTGTTTTCCTCTCTCTGTAATGTAAATGCGGGTTAATTCCATTTAAAAGTCCTTCACAAAGCCCTTCAGAAAACTAGTTTGTCCCATTGTTTGATCCAGAAGTTCCCTTGTCCACTAGGATGGGTTCAAAATTACAAGGCTACAGAGTTGAACATTGATGACCGTAAACTCAGAATTGGGTCATCTTTTCAACACCGGTTATAAAATAAAATATTAAGAGTGGAGTTTACTTAACATTTGAGGGTACCAAATGTCAGGTAACTTCCAACTAGCTTTCTTATACATACTCAAACGCTTAAAATGAAATAAACTCAATTTTATAATCTTACTTTATTTCCTTTTTCGGCTTTACGATATAAATAATCTGATCGATTTTTTTTTTCTTTAGGGTAAAAATATATCTACCTCAAGACACTCGTCTTTTTCGATTATTTTTCGCTTCCGTAAATTCGGGTGACACGGAATGAATAGTGTTCCAACCACTCTGCCATGAATTTCTATTCACACTTCATCTACAGCAAGTTTTCTTACATATTTCAGCGCTATATTGAAAAAAAAAAAAAAAGACCGAAATTCCTCTAGACACATCAAAACCTGACAGTTTTTTTTGGAACATCATGCACATTTTAGTTTCATAGGTGTCCAGTGAGTAGAAAAGAAGATGTATTTTTTGAAAAAAAGTTGTTTAAGGAAAATAGGTAAATTTCAATTTAAATTTTAAACCGAAAATACCTCTAGATATATAACCTAAGATAAAAATTGATCTTTTGGAAATTACATGTATTGTATACTTTACGTCAACTTACAGAAATATATACTAGAAATTTTTTTTAAAAAAATGATGCAAGGATGTTTTTTAAAGCTGCATTTGCGAAGGAGAATAAAGAATTGCCATAGTTTGAGTACTCTAAATTCGAAACAGGCTTTAATATGACACATTAAATTTATATTATAAATTTAAAATTTTAATTTCATACATTGGGTTTAAAAATAGAAAATATTGAAAACAGCTAACAGCAAAGAATATTTTCATTCATGGTACTCTGTAAAGACCACCCTGAATGAACATTTTTAAAATTCCTTGTAGAAATGAGTATAAAAAAATGTGCATTTTAGAGGTAACAAATAATTATTTAAGAAAAGAAGAAGCAAAAGCTTTATCAAAATTTGTCGAGTTATTACTGGGGGAGGTAAGATTAAAATAATCAACTCTTATTTAATTACGTGAAGAAACAGAAAGAAAAGATTATTCAAAACATCTTTCAGTTTCATCTGACAATCAAACATGTTTTAATTTTCTTTACACCTACTTATCACAGCGGTGTTTTACCAGATCTTGAAAGCTTTTTTTTTTCCTTGTGAATTATTAAGCATTATATTTTTTTTTTAATTTTCAACCAAAATGAGTATATTTTTTTGACAAAAATTCTAATTATCTATAAAATATATAAACTGCCATCTTGTATAATTGACAAATTAGTGAACTATTTTTCCCTTGATTAAATTCTTCAAAATCAAGGAATAATTCTCAAAATTTCTGTCCATTATGTTCCTCTGAAGGGAGCGTTAAATAAATTTTCCAAATGATAAAAAAATTGAAAACCAAGCATTTAAAAAAAATGCTGTTTCCTCCTCATATTGGGATTGTGTGCCAGTTTTTTATTAGCATTTTGGACTCTGGCTAGAGATAGACATATATGCGCCGAACAGCTACAAATAACCATTCGAACTCGCAAAAATTATTGACTATTATTGCAAAATGCGCCGTAAGGTCAAAAAAATAACAACTTTAAATAAAAAAAAAGTTTGTTGAGTTCACAGAAAAAAAATTATATAATTTCCTTTTTTAAATTCAATATGAAAGAAATCCAAATACTTGATATTATAGAATTTGTATAGTTGGAAAAAAAATTAACTTTACTTGCAATTATTTATGAATAAATTTCCAAATTTGTTCTTATTACGTCATAAATGCATCAAGTTGACTTTAAATAAAATAATATTGTTTCAAATCATATTAAATGGAATTTGATTCTGGAGTGTGCCAAACAGTTTAGTTATTTGCTTTAAATCATAAAAATAAAATTAAAATATTAAACTTGAAATATTGCATAGAAAGGTTTACTTAAAATTAAAATAAAAAAATAGTGTAAAAAGTTTACAGAAATGATAGAAAAGGCAACAAAAAATTTTTCATAAAAAATATGCAGCACAACAAATTTATTTTGAAATAAATATCATTGAATCATTTGAAGTAAATATCATTGGGCAATCAAAAGTTTCGCGTGCTAAAAAAGTATTATTCTTTTTCTTTTATATATTTAACTCTTTTTTTATATGTTTAAGATACCTTTACGGTTTCAAAGCTCAGAAATTTTTATATAATTTCTGATAGATTAATCTTCTGTGGTGTAAAGAAATATCTAGAAATAAAATTTTGTATCACATGAATATAATTAGAATAATCTTTTAAGTACTGAAATTAATTTTCTTTGTATCCGTAAATAAAATTGAAAGTCGTTTGAACAATTTAGTTAGATTCGGGAAGCTAAAAAGTGTATGTAATATAAAATAATTAAGCAAATTTATTAATGCAAACGTGAACTGAAATTTTAAAATTGGCTATTTTTGAGGCTAAGTTCTGCGATTAATTATTAATCAATTATTAATCAATTCTGCGATTAATTTCAAGATATAATACAGAAATAATTTTATATATATGCTTATATATAAATTTTCTAATTTGCCTATATTTTTGCTAATATAATTTTTTGATTATTTTTAAAGCAAATAAGTTTTTTTAAAAAAAAATACTTCAAATGATGTGAAGTAACAATTCCAGTTGAAGATATTTCACTTTTCTTATTATTTTTTTATACATTTATTTTTTTAAATTTTAATAGTAATGTATCAAAAACAAAAATTTTTGAAATTTGATAATATTTGATTTTTTTCAAATAATTATATAACTATTCCTATAATTATTTTAAAAAATATTAAAAGCCTTTAATTAAATTTGTTTTTCATAATTTGTTTATAAATAAAAAATACAAAAATAGAATTTTCTTTTTATTCAGATTAATTAAATTTTTTTTTTTGAATATTACAGTTTTAAAAAGTAATCATTTTACTTCAATTTTACTTCAAACGAACTATTTTTTGAATAAAATATATATTTAAAACAGTTGTCATCGAAAAAAACTGAGACCGGTAAAAAAAAAACAACGGGAAAATTGAATTATTCCGAGTAACGAACCAATTTTATAAAAAGTTAATTAATTTAAGAACGGATCTTAAAAAAACTTGTGCATATCTTTAATTGCTATTTTTATTCAAGCATATTTTTAATTAGTAAATTTAACTCCTTTATAACAATAATGTAATCATGAGCAGATAATTTTTTTACGGTACTTGAAAAATCAAATTAAAAATACAGTATTTTTTCCCCTTTGAAATATAAAATTTTTTCCCAAACAAGGTTAGAAATAAGTGCGTTTTACACATTTTATTTCAAAATAAAATTATGAAATATTTTCAATAGTACTTTCCAACCAGTAGTACGCACAAGATTAAAAAAATCAAGGCATGATGAAATAAATGAAATTATTTATAAATAAAAGGAATGAAATAAGCAATACTGATGAGCATTCCTTTGCTTCCTGTCTCATGAAATTTTTTTAACAGACTATTGGTAATTTGACATCATGGATAACAAATCTGCAATCGGTTTCTCACGCCAAGACATTTTTATCTATTTTTTGATAAAATATAAAAATTTGAAAATGCTATGTATAGAAGTGGTTCGATGATATAATTTTACAAAAACTTCTAAGGAAGTAAGGGCACATCATCAGGATTAAAATTGCATAGGATGCCATGCCTGGAAATATCGTTATACGCCACTAGAGGCGCCTCTTCTTCTAACTGTTTCTTCATGTACTTCTAATCAAGTCAAAATATGGAAATGCCCCTATCCGTTTACGATGACGATACATCCAGACACTGGCTCCTTATGCAATTTTAATCCTGATGAGGTGCTTTAACTCCCTTAGAAGTTTGTCACTACATCTATGCGACTCCCTGTTATAAATAACGTTTTTAAACTTCAACATTTCGGTGAAGAAAAATAGATGAAAAATGTACTTTTTAAAAAATCTGAAGCTTTAAAGCGTATTTGCATAAAGGGAACAAAAAAGTTTTTTCCTAAATGTAATTTATGAATAAAAGGATTAAAAAGTGTTCCTAGTGTTATATTTTTACAATGAATAAACCTGTGTTTAAACTTGTCAAAAAGTCCCGAGTGGATCATTCAAATATTTTTATTTGTTATGTGGCTTAATTTTTTATAAATATCAGTGAAACTGCACTCTGTCTCAAATATTTAAGCACGGGCAATATATTTTGATTTTTAAAGGCAAGAAGAGAATTTTAACAAAAATACATTTGAACGTGATGTAATTAAAAACAGGAAATAAATAATTAGCTGAAAAATATTTATTTCATCATAAATTAAAAGCAAAATAAAATAAATAAATAATAGGTTGTTTCAAAAGTTAAAGTACAAGAGCTAAAATAACACCATTTAGCTGTTCTAAAATAATTTTACTTACATATTTATCCCCCATTATTCTTAATAACATCAAATATACATCTTCCCATTAAATTAATTACCTTCTAATGCGTCTTTGGGGAAAAGGAATATCCCCTGACAAAAAAAAAAGTGATTTTTAGGTAGTTTTGAGGTTAACAGATTTAAAAAAATACTCATGAGTTAAAAAATGAGGTTGTGTCTTGCGCCAAAAATAACCTCATTAATAAACCTCAATTTCAACCTCATTTCACCCCCAAAGTCAATCGCATATATAACTAAGTTATAATTTTAGTTTAGATAGGGTGAAATTATTCATACCTCATATATACGTATTTGTTTGAAATGTAGAAAAAATAATCCGTACACCTCAAAAACAACCTCCCTCTGCTAGTTACCCTGAAGTAGATTTTCATCAAACTGAAAATAACCTCAAGTGTGAATAAAAGAAACTTCATACACCTTCAATACCTTTTTGTATTTTCCAATGTCCACCTGGGGAGTGACCTACGTCATCTGAAGGGCAGATTTGTTGGCCACTCTTTCAGGGGTACCATATTAGCTGGGCCAACTATGCTCCCGCAGTAAGGACAGATAATACAGAGAGAGAAGGAAAGAACATCCATGCCTTGCCCTGGATTCGAACACAGAACATTTCTGAAGCAAGGGCAGTTCCCTAACCCCTACACAGACCGATCGGCCCTTCAATACCTTGAGAGATTGATCTTTTAAAATTGTTTTCAAATCAACTTCAAAACAAGCTTGGCACCTCAAAACAACCTGAAAGAAGACTTAAAAAAACCTTAAATAAGGGTCAGGGCTTAAATAATTCTTTAAGGGTCAGGGCTTAAATTCAAAAGTGAGAGATTTCACATGAATGTTATATCAATAAAAAACGTAAAATATGGTAACGGCTCAATCGAAATTTTAGGGCTTAAAATTGTAGTTCTTATTACCTCATATTTAGTAATAAACACAAAACTGAAAAGTATATTCAGCCGAATAAATGGCTTTTATGTCATGCTCATTAAAAAATTACCAGGTTTTAAAACATTTACCAAATTTTATCTCATGTTATAAAACCATGTTAATTTTACCAAAATTTATACCAAAGCACTTTGATGAAAATTACTCAGCTATTTAGTATTCCCATAGAGTCAGAAACACTCTAAATTTTACCATATTATGGCAGTTTTGATCATACTTTTTTTCTCAGTATAGTATTGAACTATTTTTACTTAGATTCTAAATAATATTTTTAAAAAAACTAAGCATGTAAGAAAATAATAAGTTTAAATAAATATAATATGAATTCATTGAGAAAAAACGAAAAACTTTTAATGAAATTATAGATAATTATCAAAACAACCATTCAAGTGCTGGAGAAAAAATATAAAAATAAATAGTCCATGTTCTTAAGCCTAGTTGGAAAAGAAAATTACATTTAGCACAAGTAGCAACACAGGTCTCTTGAAATTTACGATAACACAAAAATAAAACAATGTAATTCAATTTAAACAATCTAAGACAGTGCTAATTAATTAAATTTAAAAAACCGAGCGAAGGAGGTTTTATTTATAAAGGCAAAATAAGTACTATTTCGTTATTTGTACTTAAAAAAAATGGTCTTTTAAGTGACAACTTTAAAGAAATGACTTACTTGTATTCTTACTTTAGTTACATTTTACGTTTTTAGTGGTTGTAGCATTTAAAAAATAATTTGTTTAGTGAAATTAAGTTTTTTTTTACTAATTAATCAGTTTTTATCTTTCACCAAAATGAGAAACTCTTAAAGGGAATTTTAATTTAATATTAAAATTGTTGTTCTGTTTGACAAAATTCATTCAAATTTCGGTCAGAACAAAAAGGTTGTAATTCCTATTAAATTTAATAAACCGTCTAAACTATATTTTGCTATAGCCTATGCTTTTTAATGCGATCACTGGTCTATTACATGATTTCGTCTATTATTTCAATACGGTAGTGAAAATGGAAAGCTATCCTGGTGACACTGCAAAAAATTCCAGTTCAAATTACGGTATAAAGTACCGGCACTTAGGGTGCAGCAATAATACATCAATAACTGAGAAACCAGCACTCAAAAATATATAATTTAGCAAAAGATAAAAAGCTTAAAGGGCGATAAAAACATATAGGAAAACTTTTCTATTAACCTTTTGTAAACACAAAGTTATCATAGGTCAAGACAATCATTTATTCTTTTTTTTTTCCTTTTGAATGAATATTTTCTTATATAGGACACATTATTTAATAATATAATTTTTTTATTTTAATTTAAAAAAAAGTTCATACGGCATTTTAATGAAAATCAATTTTCGCCTGTAAACATTGGTGTTAAACTTGGTGTTATCATACTATTCTATATTGTATATATGATGCCTCACTTTTATCGCATCTGCAGCATATATATGCTAAGATAAATAAACCTAAAACATATAATGTCATATAAATAAACATACTATTTTTAATAAAAACAGCATCTTTTTTATTGTAAAACATAAAAGCAAGGAAGAAAAACACAGAGATGCAGAAGAAATGGCAAACAAGTTACAACAAGGAGCAAAGGAGTTTGACCAATAGGGTTGGTGAAAAGGCCAGTTAGTGATAGTACCGGAGCACTTAGTTGATTAGATAGGAAAATAAGACAAATTAATGACCCCAGATAGAGTGAAACCTTGCTTTTTTATTTAAAAAAAAAACCCTCTTGTAATTACAAGTGTTATCACGCTGCTTCCAACTCAAAAATTTTTAAATAACTATCTTGACAGTAACTATCTTTATTGTACTATCTCGACCGACATCATTTGCTTAACCTATTAGTCAATCCCTTTTATCTCTTAGTGCACTATTTCGTAATTTTCGTATTTCTGTGTTTCTCTTCCTTCATTCTGCGTTTTGACACTAAAAACAATGCTTTGTTTATTATCGTGTGTCTTCTTGTATGATAATATCCAGCTTTTTTATTCATTTACAACATATATTTACATTTTTATTGATTTTGGTTCACGCTAATATTTGATTGAAAATATTTTCATGGGCGTTTTATATTAGGTAACTCTATCATACAGAAATTTCCTTATAAACAGCAATAACTATACATGTGCAATATTTTCCGCTTCAGATCAGAAAAACAGGAATCCATCGATCCGCAAGATACATTTCATAATTATTCATCACTCAGCGACTTTGGATTATAAACTTCTCAAGGTACACAATACTACATCAGAATTCCTAGCTCTATGCAGCATACAAAACAATACAAAAAATTTCTTGCGGCGTTTTGTATTAGGTGACTTTATTATACAAAGCAAACTTTCCTTATAATCGGCAATAACTATAAACGTGTAATATTTTCCACTTCAGATCAGAAAAACAGGATTCCATCGATCTGCAAGATACATTTCATATATATTCATCACTCAGCGACTTCGGATTATAAACTTCTCAAGGTCAAACTACATCAGAATTCCTAGCTCTACGCAGCATACAAAACAATACAGAAAATTTCTTGCGGCGTTTTGTATTAGGTGACTTTATTATACAAAGCAAACTTTCCTTATAATCGGCAATAACTATAAACATGTAATATTTTCCACTTCAGATCAGAAAAACAGGATTCCATCGATCTGCAAGAAACATTTTATATGTATTCATCACTCAGCGACTTTGGATTATTCACTTCTCAAGGTCAAACTACATCAGAATTCCTAATTCTATTTCTTTTCATGTTACAGAACTGACGAAAAATAAAATATCGTTTGTAAGAGGGTGGACAAGAAGGGGGACTATCTGCAACACCCTCTCCCTCCGGCTGGAATCGAATGCGTGATATGACTTCTTAAAGCGATCAAATCGGCCGAATCTTAAATTCCAAATATCTGGGTTTCCTTAGACGATTAGAGGTCTTCGTGACTTGAATTTAGTATATGGTCATTGGGTTTTCTTTCAGAAAACCTTATTTCTTTCTTTACCCTAGAATTCATTCGACTTGTAGGCTGACTTACTTATACGAGTAACTATTTCTTTTGTGAAGTTTTTGCAAGTTTAATGACACATAAAAGAGATGTTATGTTTACTGCTTTTATTGCACGAAATGATTTCATTTGGCCTGAAGGACGGATATTTTAGCTTTCTATTTATTAATGGTTTAAATTCATAATTTATTCAGCCCATTTTGTTAACACAATTCTAAATGAGATATAAAGAAGTGTAGCGGGCAAAATTGAAAAAAAATATATCACCTTAAACAATTTTTGTTCTAATCATCTTATTTTCACAAACTAAGTGGCAATCTTTAAAAAAATGACCTGAAATAAGTTAATAAATTAGTGCTAATTTATATTTAAATTACAGAAATTGAAACAAAAATATACTTTATTTGAATAAATATGTCTTTTTTACTACGGATTTGGTTTTTTGACCATCAACATATGGGTGACAATCGCAATTTGAAAAATGTGGTCCCAGAAGGTTTGAAAAAGAGAGTTGTCAAAAATTGTTAATTTTATGTTAATCTTAATTTCACTTTCTGCGTGTTTCACTTTTGCAGAAGCTTTTTGCACTAATTTAGAAAATCAGTTTATTCAATATTAATTCCATACAAACATTTATTTTATTTATTCATACAAACATTTATTGTTTCAATTATTTTATTGTTTCTGTATGAATTTTCTTAATAGAGGATTAAAAATGTATTTAATTGTAAATTTTATACCATTCTAAATTAATTTATTTTTAATAACAAACTTCAAAATTTGAGTGAAATCTAATGAATAGTTCTAAAATATAAAATTTCAAGCCATATTTTTAAAATTCTATGCCTCAAAGAACTATTTGACCAATTTTATTCAAAGTTTGTATTTTGTCATTTAACCCCTCAAGCGTATCCTTGGGTAAAATCTTACTATGTACTGCTATGCACTACTATTCCATTGAATAACATGGGAGAAACCGGTTTTTTGATGAAGGAAATCTTTCATCTAAAAGTTCAGAAAAAGCAGGGACTAAAAGTCAGAGAATTAAAATTAGTTTTACAGACTCTTTGTTTACTGGTAATTTACGATACTGGTTGTTTTCGTCATATTTTTTTCAGTGTAATAAGTACAAACTTTTGAATTTTTTACAACGAAATTTATATGCAATTTATATCTCTTTCTGTTAAAATATTAAGTTTTTGATAATATTTAAAGTTTCGATGATAATTAAATTTTAGCTTTTGGCAAATTAAAAACAGAATTTCGTAGAATTTCTTTAATATATTTCGTAACTATGTTCTTTAAGTGTTCAAAATTATTTCATTAATACTTCTGAAAAATACTAATCAATATATTTTTAATTAACAAGATTGTCTTTTACTCAAATTTAAAGTAAAAATTTTCCGAGAGCAAAATCTTCTTTTTAACAAACGCCAAATACTCTTTCTAGATGAATGCTTTTTCTTTACTAGAAAAAAAAATACAAAAACTTTATTACACATCTCTAAATAATTCACAATTAAATAAAACTTTTTTGCGTCTTGGTTCACCCAAACTTCTTTTCTTTTTTTTTTCTCTTTTCTTGCTTTGTTTCTGCATGAAATATAGATTGCACTGACATTTTAGGTACAAAAAAGAAGAGGGAAATCTGCACAAAAATGAATAGAAAAAAAAAAACGTAATAGCAACAAGCCTCAAGGAGAAAAACGTATTTTCATGTCTAGTTCCATCATTTCTTACGAAAAGAAGAATGGAGTCTTCGTTCTTTCCTTTATTCTTCTCTCTTTTTATAGCACGTGCCTCTTTCACAGATTTCTCGTTGCACTTTCTCTTTATTATTTTTCTTTTCTTTCCTTTCACTTTGAGATCCGGAGCAGTTGACATCTTTTCTTTAAATAAAAAAAAATAAAAAAGAATGCATCTTTCATTAAATAAAATTTCCCGGAAACGTGGAATATTCCTTTGCATATTTCGTAGAGTGTTTTTTTTTTTTTTTTCTTACGCTCAAGTGAAAGATTGTGATGTTTATTTGAGTGAAATTAATGAATTGTTTGAATTTTTGTGAAACTAGGGAAAATGTGGTTAATAAACTTTATTGAGGCATATAGTGGATGAAAAAAATCTTTACTTTAAATATTATCAAATGGGGGCTCTATTTGTAAATATATTTCAGCACAAACCAACAACTATATCCGCTCAACTGTTTGTCACTTGCGTATGAAATTCGACTATATTTCAACAACTACTAGGTCGAATTTTGACTACTTTTTAAATTCGCGTACTTATATTTACGATAAATTTATTTTCGAAATTCACTCGATATATATTTCTATCACTCGGTGTCAAAGGAAGTGCTTCCCACGCTGGCAGCAAAGAATTGAAATATCAAGTATGCCAGTTGTCATAACTATGAAAGCTTAAACCTACATGTTTACAAATTCCAGACTTAAAATTCTTCCCTTGCTTTGAAAACGAAAAGCTGGAAGAAATCGAAAGGTTAAAAGCGAATAGCTCACATCAATGAAGTGTTCGATATAATGTTTCATAAGATAAGATCTTATAATAATTCATAATCTATCAATAATGACGCTTCTACTCATTTTTATTTTTATTATAGAGGAATTAATTTTAATAATTGATTTAAATTCTTCTGACTTTACACTAGAGCAGTGATTCTCAACCTTTTTTTTTTGTGGCGGCACACT
Source organism: Parasteatoda lunata (assembly GCA_949128135.1). Taxonomy (NCBI): domain Eukaryota; kingdom Metazoa; phylum Arthropoda; class Arachnida; order Araneae; family Theridiidae; genus Parasteatoda; species Parasteatoda lunata. The sequence goes on along the minus strand of OX421972.1, from coordinate 70,649,188 downwards.
TTTAACGATGTCGAAATTTTGACGGCACAAAATAAAAAAAATTAATTTAAAAGTTTTTTACTTACCTATAATTCACTGTGTTAAATAGTTTGTGATAATAATTTTGAATGTGAAATGAAATAATATGTACTACAAAAGCACGTTTATTAACAACTTGATTATTTCTATCGACCAATTTTTTATTAATTAGTAGCAGTTATTTATTTTTTTGCTAGTTATTAATTGTACCTTGTTTTCTATAGTTATTAACTGTTGTTTTTTTACATTGTTATTTTTTTGTGATTTCTTATAAACTAGTTCTTTTGCTAATTATTAATTGTTAGCTTATTTTTTTTGTAGTTATCCTTTGTTAATTTGTTTTTATAACTATTAATTGCATAGCTTACTTTAATGATTAGCTTTTATTTCCGTTTGAAAGTTAATATTTAGCTTGTTTTCATTTGTTAATTAATAACTTTAATAATCATTAAATTTCCTACTTATTTCAACATTTTTAAAATTGTGTGTCAAAGACAATTTAAACACTTTCTTCTTATTTTAACTTATTTTAAGATTGTCAGAGACAAGACAATCGCCAACAAAGATGTTCACGTGGTGAAGCGTTTCTTCAATTTAAACTTCACTCGTAATAAAAAAAAAGCATCATAATTTTTATTGTATCATTTCTAATATTTGGTGGCACAAGAATTTGGCGGCACACAAAAGTGCCGCGGCACAGTGGTTGAGAATCACTGCACTAGAGTATATTTTAAATGGGTTTAACTTAGCAAAAGAATCTTGGTTAGCTAAGCAAACCATCTCAGAGTGCACAGCAATCTTTGAGGGATGAAGAGCATCAGCGAACAGAGGTGAAGCCCGCTAGTTCTCTATGTTTTAAAGTAAAAATATAACCTAAGCCAGTAATTATTTATCATTTAAGAGACATTAAAACATAAAATAAACTTTGATTGAATATTAAATTAAAATTAATTATAAAGGTCTCTGGATATTAAAGGTCTCTGATTAATAATATTAAATTTTTTTTCTTATGAAAATGATTAAAGCATTTTGTTAGTGAACAGTCTGTTATGTTTCTAAAATTCTTCAAGACTCTACAAGCTAAGACATCTCGTAACGTACTAAAACCTATTTATTAAAATTGTTTGTTGTATCAAGCTCGATTCATTACTTATCTAACCCAAAACGGAGAAGGGCTAGTATATGAGCAATCAAATTTTAATATCAATTTTTAATGCGAATCGTATAGCAGAACAAATATACGCCGAGATGTTATAAATTTCCTGATAAAATCACTGATGCACAAAATATTTTTAATTAAGTAATTGGAAAAGTTAGTCATAGTTCTTAATTTTTTCGAAGTTGGAGAAAGCGAAGCTAGTCAGAAAATGTTTTGCAAATTTGTTGAAAAAGAATTATTTTTACAATTTTTTACAAATTTGTCAATTTATTTGTGCTTTATGCGTTGTTTTCATTTTTTTATTAAGTATGTGGCTATTTAATTAACTATTTCTTTGTGCGCAAATAAACTTGTATGCTCATTCTGCGAATGACGCACCAATTTACAATTACGGAACAGAAAACAAATTAACAGAAAGTGTCGGCAGAAAAGTGGCTAGACTCTTTTTCTAATATCATTTTGTGTTTAGACACTGATGAAAGTTTTTTTCTTCTATAGAACGAAACTAATGTATGCATGACCATTTCTACACCTTTATTTGTGCTTTATTCGCGTTGCTTTCATTTTTTTTCATTAAGTGTGTGGTTTTAACTCGCTACTAAATTCACCATTTATTCGTTCGCAAATAAACTTATGTGCTCATTTTGCGAATGACGCCTAAATTTACAATTACCTTTTACAGAACGGAAAACAAATTAGCAGAATATGAAAGCAGAAAAGTGGCCAGACTCTTATGTTATTATCATTTTCTGTTTAGACACTGATGCAGGTTCTTTTCTATATAACCGAAACTAATGCATGTATAACCATTTCTGCACCTTTATTTGTGCTTTATTCGCGTTGCTTTCATTTTTTTTCATTAAGTGTGTGGCTCTAACTGGCTACTAAATTCACCATTTATTTCTGTGCAAATAGACTTATGAGTTCACTCTGCATATGGCGCACCAATTTACAATTTCCTTTTACGGGACAGATAAGAAATTAAAATAATAATTTTGTGAGTATTGATATCAAATTATGGGTCATACAAGGTAAACTCAAGTGATTGGCATAAAACGGATAATGTATTAAAAAATGAAAATTTCTACAATTTAAGCAGCTTTTATAAAATCACTACCACTAAATATAATTTATATAAAATTTCTGCAATTTAAGCCATTTTTTATATAATTTCTACACTTATATTTGATTCATGTGAATTTTTTACAATTTAAGCAGCTTTTTATAATAATTTATACAGTTATATTTTATTTATATAAAATTTCTGCAATTTAAGCACCTTACTATGTATGAAAAATACTCCAAACAGTTCTATTCCTATTACCTTTCAAGGGTCGTTGACTGAAGAATGCTACAGCACAAATAATATTTCAAGTCGTGTGAAGCAAAATATTTATATTACTTTCAATAACAGATCAATTATACTCTGTAGAACATAAACAGTAGTAATAAATATTGGTCTAATTAAACTGCGTTATTTATGATCATAGTATGTGAGCTTTATTCCAAAGAATGCGATCCATTTCTATTCTATTAACATTAAACTACTGATGTATTAAAAAATAAAATGTATGCATTCCAAATAGTTGTATTTGTGTTAAAAAAAAAAATTAAATTAAAAAAAAAACAGGACAGCTTTTATTTTACCGCGTTGAAAGGGTTAATGACAAGAAAGCAAATTAGAATAAAGCAAAGCTTTATATTAATTTCTATACATTAAAAAATAAATGCAAACAATGCGAGTAATAAGTAATAATGGACAAAAAAGTTAGTCATTTAGAAACTTACATTTATGCTTTTAAATTTTCCAACCGAACAATTTTTGATTCAGATAACATCTCTTACCGTTTACTTAAGGAAGAAAACATATTAAATTTTTTAAAAACTTTTAACCTTCGCCTACTCAATAAATTACAGTAAGTTCCACCACTTCGCTCAGTAAATATTTAGGTATACCATCACAAAGTTTCCCTTTTCCAAATATGGCCTCTGGCGTCATTTCGAAAACCAAATATTCTTTTCATCTCGCCAAGTTAGAAGTAAAATTCATCACCCTTTTTCATTCCGCAAAGGTCCAATATTATTTTGAAAGTAATCTCTTCTTCCTTTTGTACACACCCACGAACGAATGATGTCTAGAGGGAAAGGAAAGAATTCTTTTCACTTCACTTCCATCAAGGAATTTCGCCAACCCTTTGGGGATAGGAGACATATCTTTGGTGTCTATCGTATGTTATGAGCGCTGAAAGGACTGTAAAAAAATGGCTGTGTTGTACTACGTTCCAATTTACTATACAATGCAAACAGATGATTAAAACTGCTCTTTTTTATGAAACACTTAGCAAATAAACGTTTCTATAGAAGAAATTCACTGTATGGATAAATGGAATTATTGTAGCATTCAGAAGAAAGTAAACAATAGAACCTTCAGGAGCATTTGAGAGAATGTGTAAACAAAAAATAGTATTCCTTGACCGATGACTATGATAGCAAATAAAAAATGTTTTTTTAATAAATATGTATACGTTACACAAATACGTTATTCTTTCAGTTATCAAGAAATGGTGAATCCCTGTGTTATTTAAATTCTGAGCTTTTTCTAAATAAACAATGTAATAAAAAATTAAATAAAAAATATTAAAAAAAAAATTTTTTTTTTCTCAATTTAGGCTTAATGTGTTGATGAATTCCATTTTCAGAAAAAAAGAAAGCTTCAATTTACTCTTTGAAACATGGAAAATTCCACCTTTTTGGATTTTATGCAAATCTACTTGGAATCTAACGCGCTCTACATGCTAAATCTTGCCACCTCCCAGATTAAGTTTTGCAGTCCCTTCATGAATCGTGCTCGCTTCACTTCCTCTCCAGATACTGAAACATTCCATTATTTTCATTTAAGCATAATGCTTGTACATTGAGAAAAACTATCTGATATTTCAACATTACTTGAACAGCATATATAGACGTTTTAGGTTTTTCAAAACAATAATAAGCAAAATATTTAAAGTAAATATAGATATTCTGTTTTATATAAAAATGTAATGAAGCTACCAAATAAACATAAATAATGGTATTTATTTTTATTATTGAAAATTCCATGTTGATACTTAAGAGCCCTCTACCCTCGCTATCTTTGATTTCAGGTTTAATTTTTAATTTGGTGTTTTTGGTAATTTTTTTTATATTTAACAATTTAAAAAACTATTAATGATGAAGTATTATTAGACAGCACACTACCTTTCAAAAAATGTAGAAAGTAAAGGGGTCGATTTATTAGATTAGAAGAAGTGATAATTTTTTAGAACTTCTATGAATTTTTCCCTTAAAACTTTGAAGCAATAAAATGGCGCGATTTGTGTTTTTAAGTAAATAATTTAAAACTGCACATTTCTCAGTGTTTAGATTTTTTAAAATCTAATTTTGTCATCATTTAAACTGTTGAAAGCTGATTTGGATGACACTGAAAAAAAAATTTCTATTAATTGCATAAAAACAAAGATGCTTATAAAGAAATTAGGAAACAAAACAGACAACTGTATATTATTTAACTATCTATCAAACACTGTTGATTGCAGAATTGTATTGGCATAATTTTATCAGAAAAATTTTGTAAAGAATCTAAAATACCGTGTTGCCTATATCTTAGATGGGATACTTGCAAGTGACGTAGTGAGTGTAACTTGACCCTGATTGTTTGTTGAAACATGGCATTTGTTTACTTTAGCAACTGTTCTTTCCATTCTATAGCCGAAAAAGAATTATGTTTCAACAAATTCGAGCTGCGATACGGCACTGTAATTAATTAATTTCATGTTAATCACCATTATAATTTATGTGAAGAATCTTAGCTCAACTTCAACGGCAATTTTGCGTATAACTATCAGCTGGCGCTGACGTCATTGGTCGCATGTGTGGGTATCCAAAATCTTCGTCTTCTTGAAGTGCAAGTACCCAATTGTGATTGAGTGGCAGCCTTGCATTTAATATTTATTGAAAGAAGATGTTAAATAGGTTAAATATCTCTCATATTATATACCTCATTTGTGAAAATTAAATAGAGGATTAAAAGCTTTTTTATAAATTTCATTCCCCGTCTCTACTCCTACGACAGATGAGTTCGGTCGGGAGAAGAAGAGACTCTTAACGTCCATCTGTTGTAACTGGCAAGTTGAATGTTAGCATCATAATAATAATATTTGTAATTGAATTTAAATTTCATGGTTTAACATAAAAAATCATTTAAAAAAAAAACGGAAAGAAAAAATATTTAATTTAAACAATTAAAAAACTTTCACTTTGTGTATCAATGCTAATGCTAAAAACAAAAAAATTAACTAATACCTAAAAAAAAAATTCGCTCTCTTAAAACTGTTTTATTTCTGTCTTCTTTTTTTTTTTAATTTTCCTAAAAGAAACAATTAAGTACGACTTAATTTGTCCAATAACGTTCGAAAAGAACTAATTAACGCAAACCGATTCATTTTCAATACAAATGTCATTGTTTTCAATAACACCTTCAAGCTAAGCACAATATTTATGTCAGTAATTAGCCTAGAAATCGATCCGTGCAACTTTTCCATTATCTTGTTCTGATAAATTTCAACCTCATCTGAAGCATACAGCCATTGTTGCTCTCGGATCAACAAACACCGAGTTGTTTAATTTAAGTATGAACTGTCTTTGTTCGGAGTTGTGGAGGATTATAGTTGGTAATGCATGCGTTTAGAAAAGCACAAGTAATGAGCCAGGTCATTAAACAATGCAAATAAAGAAATAATACGATTATTTATTTCATTTATATCGCGTGATATTTGTCGTACTATGACGATTCTTAAAATAATGAAGGAGAGCAAATAGCTAAAAATAGGCGAATCTTTTTTAATTGCTTTTTTTAATTCTCCTAGAAAAAACATTTAGTTTTTTAAAGCAGAAAAATTGGGGAGATTAAGTTAACGCAAACCGATACCCTCTCAATCTAAATTGTTGAGATAATATCATTTTTTCACTACCATTTTGAAAAAGAGCACTGTATTTTTGTCAACACTGAGCCAAGATATTGATCTAGGCTATTTATTCATTATCTTGATCATATAAATTTACTGCTCCTCCAACATTCATTCCATAATTACTTAAATTTACTGCTCCTCTCAAATCAACTAACTCCGAGGTTTTAATTTAAAATCCATCCCTTACAAAAATGTAATGTATTTTTTGAGGTTTACAGGAAGTTGTTTTGAGTTGTCAAGGTTGGTTTGAGGTTTATTCGAAGTGAATTTCTAAATCAAACTTAAAAGATCAACCTTCAAGGTATATATTCAAGGTGTATGAAGTTGTTTTATTCACACTTAAGGTTGTTATGGGATTGATGGAAATCTACTTTAGAGCAACCAGCTTAGGAAGGTTGTTTCTGAGGAGTAGGTTGATGGAAATCTACTTTAGAGCAACCAGCTTAGGGAGGTTGTTTCTGAGGAGTAGGTTGATGGAAATCTACTTTAGAGCAACCAGCTTAGGGAGGTTGTTTCTGAGGAGTAGGTTGATGGAAATCTACTTTAGAGCAACCAGCTTAGGGAGGTTGTTTCTGAGGAGTAGGTTTTTTTTCTACACTTCAAGCAAATACGTATACATGAGGTGCGAATAATTTCACCCAATCTAAACTAAAATAATTTCTGAGTTATACATGAGGTAGATTTCGTGAGGGGTGTAAGTGAAGTTGAAATTGAGGTTTATTAATGAGGTTATTTCCGGTGAAAAATATAACCTCATTTTCGTCCTCAGGTGTATTTTTTTACCTAAGGTGTCAACCTCAAAATAACCTCAAAAAACACCTTATTTGTTTTGTAAAGGATGAGCTTTTGTCTTTATTCGTGTGATGGAGGATTATATTTGGTAACTTGAGTAAGTTGACCACTTGTGGTGCATTGTTTTAGCGCGCAACTTAGACAAGTGGGCAACTTATAGAGGGGGTGGGTCTTTGTTTAGTTTTTCGTTTCCTATGTCATGCTGCATATATTTTAAAAAATTTTTTACTTGACTTAAAAATTTTATTTATCAAATAGCCAAATGAATATCTTAAGAAATGTGTTTAAACCTGAATGAACTTCAATTTGTTACATATAATTCTAATATATAACTAACTTTTTAAAAAAAATTATTTCGTTAGTTATGCATGTGAAGTGTTTAATAAAAATAATTTCTTAAAATATCAGAACACAAAAACATGTAATTTGAAAACTTTAACAAAACAAAATTATTTGAACACTTTAAAATTTATTCTGCTATTACTACACTTACAAACCTATTTGTTACAAAAATATTTCCTCATTGTTGTTTGGCGCTGTTGTTTAGACTTACCATCAGCCCAATGATTTGAGTGAAATAAATGGTCAAAAGCTGACCCCCTACAGTTTCCCCAGATGGTCAACTCACAAAAGGGTGCAGATTAGCTTTTAACACTATTTCACCAAACATACATTGTGACATACATTGCAAAATGTCAGAAAATTTTCTGAATTTTTTTTCTGGTCAACTTATGAGGGTTTTAGAATAGAATTTTTTAATACTCCTAGACAAAATTGACTTATTTCAGTGGTCAACATACAAGATAGATAGGTGGTCAAGTTACAAAGCTTTTGATTCTTTATATGATATAGGAAAAATTCCGTTATTGGTAATTGAGATCAACTTATGCAGGTGTCCAACTTACAAGGGTGGTCAACTTGGGAGGTTTCACTGTACTGAATGCATATTCAAAATTATGAATAATGAAACGGGTCTAGACACAAAGCAAAAGAAAAGAGAATACGAATGTTTTTTTCCGTTCTATTTTGCGTATTATGACCTTTGATTCAATTTTAGTCAATACATATATCCTTGCTTTTAATTTTTTTCTAATTTCATATTTTTAATCCTAAAAACGCCGTGTTGGCTCTGTTTTTGGCTATATTATCTACCGAAATCTCACCAAATTTGGATTTCTTCCCATGCTCCTAAGTTTCGGTGTGGAAGAATTCATTCAGTAGTAATTTAAAATTCTAAGTATTAGAACTGGGGGTAGGGTTGAACGTCCGTGGCCCTATTGTCTGATTGTTGAAAGCATCACAAAATGGTTATATAAAAATCATTTCCCAAAAAGAGACTGTCCTCCTCTCTGCATGAGAGACGGCTTAATATTTTATTTTGTTGATATAATATTTTTTGAATTATTAAGCACAGCCATATTTATTTAATTTTTAAGAATGCACCATAATAAATCAAGAAGGTTTTCTATGTTTAGTCTTATCTCTGCAATATCCCCCTCCTTTCGGTAAAAACGCAATGCACAAGAAATTTTCACTTTTATTCAATCTTCCAAAACATATCCATTCTTAAAATAATAAATCAGAAATAATGGCTAAAACTAATTTTTTATTTCTTTTTCGAATTCTCTCAAAGAGAACACTTATATTTTCCAAATGCTTGGCAGAAACATTTGTAAGAGCTAATTAACACGAACCAATACTCCCTGAATCCAAACGGTTGAGATAACATCATTGTTTTCAATAACACTTCCAACCGAAGCATTCGTCGGCACTCAGCCTGGATATCGATCTAGGCTATATTCCTCCATCACCTTGTAATAATAAATTTACTGCTACTCTAACATTCACCCGCTTCCGAGGCATGCAGTCATTGTTGCTCTCAAATCAACTAACGCCGAGGCGTTTCATTCAAAATATATGAACTTTGTCTTTACTTGTGTGGTGGAGGATTATATTCAGTTCTGTAAGCTTATTCAAAATCATGAACAATGAACCAGGCCATCATAAATGATTGCGGGCCGATTGCCAACGCTGCCGTGGCAACACTGGAAAGTCACGTGATATCCCCGAGCCATTCCTCAGGTTAAAGGGGCGGAATTCAGTTTGTTAGATCACGTCGCTGTAAGATATTAGATAATGGTCACCTAAATGATATTTTGGCCCTGAGGTTTTCATCCATCCTTCACTCATTAACTGGATTAACAATATTATAGATTACTGGTTAATTATATATGCTGGATTACCAATTTTATGTATTGTTGCACATCACAGTAAGATATATCAGCGTGTACCTTTCAAATTTGGAATGCTATTAGCACATCCGGTTAGACCTAGTGTCGTATTGACATTTTGTTCGATAAAATGCAATCATAAATACTTATGTATTATATAAATCAGATTTATATGTTTTTCAAGAGCAATTTTTCAAGTTAAAAAGAAAGAGCGATGAGTGATAAAATTAATTTATAATAGCACGGAGGTAATCATAAATTGAAAAATGTAATAGCAATAGTTAAGAAAAATAAACTAACAATTATAAATAACTTTATTGTATGCTTTAAAGAAACTGAATTTTTTTATACTTCATGTTTATGTTAGCAATATTATATATTTATGTCATTAAACAGACTAACAGAAAAGTTTAGATAAAAACGAATTAAAAAATCGAAATTGGAATTAGATATTTCATTGCGTAAAAAAACAGTGGCGAAACTAGTTGCATTAAAATTAGAAGTTTCAGACAAGAATTGAAAATTCCAATGCATATCTAAAACCAAAAGTCAATGAATAGTCTTATTGCTGAATTAATATTGATATATTCTAACTAGAGTACTAGTTTGTAATCAAGGATTTCACAGCACTGAGAAAAATAATTTGAACGCAAACCAATACTATTTAAATCTATTATTCAATTAGATTTATTTGAAAGCACAGAACCAATTTTAAGTTGGATCGAATTTAATAACCATAGTTTTTAAATGATGATGAAATTGCCTCAATGGACAACACACGGAGGGCGTGGCTTAGCGATATTTTCCTTATGGGAGCAATCTAATCAAATCGCAAAAAAAGTCGATGAAACCGAATGCATTTGCTCGATCTGTTTTAGTTTAATGTATTAAAAAAATGCATGTATAAAACAATTTTTTTTTTCTTATTTAGTTTTCATCTTTATTCTTTTAACAAACTTGATAAAACCTTTCAAAATGTGACGTAATATGTGGCAGATAGATTCAGTGGCGAATGGGTGCAGAACAAAGAACTTTATTTAATAACATAGAAATTTAGTAATAGTAAACAATAAAACAACCATAGGATGGTACGATATTTTTAGGGCTTTCTAAAGGGCCATCCATTCCAATCCATTGCCTGCCACTCAAGTGATAGAGAAAAAGTGAGTGATTACAACGCCCTCTGTTGGTCAGACAGAAATTCGTAACATTATGTAACCCTTTAATGCAGAATTTTTATTCAACATATTTTTAAATTTTTTTTTTATTATTTTGTATTAATTTAAGTCAAATTAAGTGAAAAATATTTAATTTTAGTATTTTAATAATTTATGTTTATGAAATATAGCATGAAACAACGATGTTTTTTTTTTTTTTTTTCTGCGTTAAAGGTAAAATCTTCCAAATACGACTTTCCAAACATTTTTTTTCAAAAAATTTGCACATGTTTGCAGCTATTTAGATCTAAGCTATTCATCTTCATTTAGATTCATCATTGAAATTTCTTTAATTCAAAAAATCAAATATTGAAACATTTTTGAATATGAATAAAAGAATTTTTTCAAGCTACTTTTCGGGGCTTATATGTTTTAGTAGAAATATAATTCCGATAATCTAGCAGAGATTTTATTAGCTATCGGACTGTTTCTTATAGTTAAAAAATACCAAAATATACTTCTGCTTGTAATTAGACAATAAAAAAATATATATATAAACGAAATACCGCTATCCCATCTGCGTCAAAAAGTTAAAGGTTCCGTGCTTTTTTACTTGAGATCAAAACCTGTATTTGTAAACGTGTATAACTTTACGAAATCATTCTAATTCGGAAAATAAATAACATCAAATGTGTAACATGCGAAAAAAATTTCCTATTTATTCCAATGGCATGCACAAACTAGTCCCACCACCATGTGTCTTCACTAGTCCCATTAAGACATCTGTTTGCTTATGCCTAATGCTGATTAATTTTATTTTATTTTGTAACCAGCATTGCAAGGTTGACGCAATTCTAAGTCAGCGACTATCAATGTTCAAGTCCGTAGAACTGTAATTTTAAACCTATCCCAGAAGACATAAGAACTATTAATTAATTTGAGACAAGCTAGCTTTCGTGGAGGACTGATGGAACTAACCAGCCTTACATGGAGGAAAAACCACGAAAACCCTCCACGGTAAGCTAGATGGCATGGGGATTCTATCCTAAGATCTGTCTACCAATGAGGATATATTACATCAGCACTTTAGTCGGTGTGAGCTGGGGGCAGAGTTCGTTTCAAGCGGCCACCACAGTGATTCGAACCAGAATCACCGAGTTAAGAATCGAATGCTCTATACCCTGAGCCACCGCGGCTTTAAAACGCTGGTTGGTTGAAACTATGCAAAATAGAAGTTAATATAAATACGATCAATATGTGAAATAATATAGGTAAACGTACTAAACATTTACCAAGAGCAGCTCATAAATATTCATAATTTTGAAAGGTAAATTTCGAGAAACATATTACCTTAACCATTATGTTTTCATATGTATATCGTATATTCATAAACGAGTCGATCTTCCTTTTAAGTAAATGGCTTTCGGGAAATGAATAATTCCAAGAAAATACTCTTGAATACTCTTGAATTTATTATGTGAATTTGCTACAAATGCAGCCAGCCTTTCAGCTTATCTCCTTCGCAAGGAGTAGACACTTCTATTTTCTCCGCACGCTCAGTTTAATCGACTACACACTTAATACAGAAATGGCCTTTTGCGGAAATTATGAGGAAATTCATTATGTAAACACTTCATTACAAACTTCCTCTTTAACTGAAGGTATCAACGTCACCTGACTCATCTATTTTGAACGGTCTCTAGACTTGCAGTTTGCTATTGACGTCGCGATCTTCGAGACCCAGAAACTTGGGTTGACATTTTTGATTTATATAAATTTAAATATCAGTTATAATTTGTTTCAGAAAAAAGGATTCACGCAATATTTAGTTCCACTCTTCTTAACAGATAATTGTAGTTGTACTTAATGCCTAAAACGTTCTAATTTTACCAATATATCAAAGAGAATATTATTATTACGTTAAGATTTAGAAGCATTAATAAGAACTTCGCCATGTCTTTTTTATTTGATAGTTGTTTTTATTTGTGGATGGGTTTTTTAAATTTTTAAGGCTGATTTTATTATTTATTCTGTACTGTAAGTGCAGTCTTATTCTGTACTGAAAGTACACTGACTCGATCGAATGATTGATCTCTGGTCTTACAGTCTGCTATTGATGTTTCGAACTTAGTGACCAAGTTGGTATTTTTTATTTATCTAGAACAGAGGTGGCCAACGTGCGGCTCGCGAGCCACATGCGGCTCTTTAAAGGTTTATTTGTGGCTCTCGATAAATGTATCCGAGTTCCCCTTTCATTTTTGTGCTATTATATTTTAATATTTTTCTGAATCCATTTGAAATTAACATAATTCAAAGTGAGTTTTCCATTTCCAATATAATTATCACCCAAAAAGAAAATATCTGAAGAATTAGAATTAATAGAGATGCAGGAAGATCAGGCTCTACAATTAAAATATAAGTCGACGTTGATTACTGAACTTTGGAAATTTGTACAAGAATCGAAGTATCCGGAATTAAAAAAGGCTGCTGATCGAATTATTTCAATATTCGGAACAACGTACTTATGTGAGTCATTTTATTTCACTTTAAAATTCGTGAAATCCCAACACCGATCAGTATTAACTAACCAGCATCTCAACGAATTACTGAAAAGTGGTCACCAATTATTCGCCAAATTTTAATGAATTATCAAGAGAAGTAAAATAAATGTGTTTAATTTTTAGTATTTAAATCCAATACACTTATTTTGTATTTTTATTTATATGTTTTCAATAAAAATAATTTCTGTAAAAAAAAATTTTTAATACCCTTTTCTGCACACCTTTTAAATACGTATTTAATTGCGGCTCGCGAAAAATTTCAAATTTTGAAAAATGGCTCGACTATCAAGGAGCTTGTCCACCCCTGATCTAGAATTAAATATATATGCCATTTATAATTTTTTCAGAAAAATATGATGAACAGAGTAAAAAAAAAGTATGGTCAAAACTACCAGAAAAAAGTAAAATTTACCGTGTTTCTGGCTCTCTAGAACAGCAAAAAATTTGATAATTTATACCGAAGTGTTTTGGAAAATATTTTCATACGATTATTAATATAATAAGGTTACATAATATGTGATAAATTTTGATAATTTTATCTAAGCATGGTGTAACCATTTATTTGGTTAAATTTACTTTTATGTTTTGCGTTTTTTTCCAAATTCGTGGTAATAAGAACTATAATTTTGAAAACTAGAATTGCTGATCAATCATTTTCGTTATCGAAAGAATAAATGATTTAAATACCGTATATTTTAGCTTTATTAACCAGAATTATGGGGTTTTTTAATAAAAAATGCTATAAACCCGAAGAATTTTTTATTCATCGTGCGAAATATTTGCTTACATTTATATTTCTTTCAACAAAGAATAATAGTTATAATTAATGTCAAAAAAGTTTGAATCTAACAGATATACCAAAAAGAAAATTGTTATTTCGTTAAGAAACATTAATAAAAATTTCGCCGTGTCTTTTTTATGTGAAAGTTGCTATTATTCACAGATGGTTTTTTTTTTTTTTTTTTTTTTTAATTTTTAACGAAATGAAAATAGGTCAACTAAAGTAGATATTGTTGATATATTATTGATTACCTACTTAATGTATTGTTTATTGCGTATTTTTAAAAAGTTTTATATACTTAAAGTTCTTACTACTGAAAATAACTTTCCGCGTTTATTATGAACCATTTTATTATTTAAACACATTAACAGCTACCTACAAACTGAGATATCAACCTGACTCATCTGGATCGATTGTAGTAAAACTCTTACGATTTACTAACCTTGTTTTAGGCCGGTTTCGGTTTTCTGTCGTAAGATCAAGGAATTTTATTGGATTGCTCTTTCTCTAATTGTGTTTCAGTGGTTCAGGATTCCATCTAATGTAATGTCCCTAGTAGTCTTTGAGTCGAAAAGCCCACGCATAGTTAAACAGTTGCAAAGCTTGGTTTAGAAATCGGGTGATTAGTGTCACTATCTAAGTATTTTTCAAATTAAATTGTTACAGTGTAGTTCGTGCATGCACCCACATCATTGCATGTCACCTCACTAAGGTCACGCAGTTAAAATTTAATTTATCACGAACTATTTAACCGATTCGTGGAAATTTTCTTTTCCTTCCATTCAAAATTTTTAAAATGATATAAAACCTTTTTAAGAAATTCAATTTTTTTCGTCAATTATTAAAATTAATAAAAAAAAATTTCAATAATTATTAATTTTGTGCATAAAATTATCCCTGCATGAAAAAAAACAATTTTTAATTTTGCGCAAAAAAAGTTTTCGATTTGCTAAAAATGTTCTCGAAATATGATGAAATTCGCAAAACGTAAAAGTAATATTAAAGGGGTTTAAGCCTATTTCGACTCATCTGCTGGTCAAATTTTTAGGATAATTTCTTTCAGATTACGGTTACTCCACTGTTTCGAGGGTCAAAAATTCGAATTCGTCTATGAGAAAGACTGCGATTCTGGAGTCTTTGTGCCCAATTTCGTAACTTTAAATATCGTCTGCACTAATTAATTAACATATTTTAATTTAAGTCTTCGAACCATTAAGTGCGTAGAAATCCGATCATTATTAACTCAAAAGATATTTAGGGATTAAATATTTTAAAAAAAATATTATAAAAATACTATATAATACTTAGTTAAATATTTATAAAAAATATTTAGGGAAATCACTTGACCAATTCCTGTATTTTCCTGATTGTAGCTGTTCCCCATATTTTGGTGCTAAGAAATAAGAATCCGTTTAAAACATAATTTTTTCAGAGAAAGTATTTTTCACGAGTGATTTTTCAACTTAAAATATCTTTTGCACTAATTAATTACCATATTTAAAGTCCAGATCTCAAAGCATTAAAATTGAGTCGATATAATTGAAAAAACTGATGATTACATCGCACGTTTTTCAGATTGTTTACTTTTTTTTAAGTTGTGCATGTCACCAAGCTAGTAGAAGTTTTGAAACCTCAACCAACGAATAGTTTTTTTCCTTCAAAATTTAACTAAACATAAGACCTCTTAAAAGAATAACACAAAAAATATCTAATTTTAATATGAATTTCTATAAAAACATCGCTTAATTATTTTAATATAAAAAATTATATTTTAATAACATTTGTTGTATGCAGATAACATAAAAAAAATTTCAAGAGATAATGAACTGAAAACAAAGATGAATTTCTTAACAATAAATAAGCAAAAAACTTATTTTAACAGTGACTGCTTAAATTTAGTTTGAAGTTTCCTTCAGCTCTTCTTCTTACTGTGATCATAATTTAATGAAAAAATTACTTTTAAGATAAAGTGGGCAAAGGAGGTAATCTTTGAGCTTAAAAATCAAAAAGAGGTCTTTAAATATTTTCTTAAGTCTTTAAAATGAAGTAGAATATTTAGCAAGAGCGTTCTTTTCATGTAAAAAAAAAATATCTAATGTGATTACTAAAATACAAATAATTGACACATCACGTAAAAAATTTTTCAACAATTAAAACTAATTCTTATAGTCTTATGACGCGTCCTTTTTTAAACAATAGGCAATAAAAAGTCTTATTTATAACTTTAAAGTAAAATTATTTATATTATGATAGTTTCTCACGGAAATAAGATATTGCAACTGTTTCATAATATTGTATTGTATAAGATATGGCATTATGCTCCTTTAAACCTATCCTCTTCACTCCTGAAGTATAAGGGAATATAGCAAAAAAAATATTTTACCCTCCCGTATTTCTATTTTTCTGCCATAAAATAAACAAAATAGGAATTATACTGCGATTGGGCTAAAACATTTTGGTACAATTTTTGGTACAACCCTGGGTTTTAATTAAGTAAAATAATATAAATATTTTAAATGTTAAATTGCACCTAAAGTAGGCATAATGTTATATGAAGGTGTATAATGCATAATGTTATATTATGGTCTATTTAAATACAATGATGAATAGATTTAATAACTATTTAAAAAAGTTTTTTTAAAAGAATACGAAGCATTTTACTATGAAATGCAATACGAATGCTTAGAAATGCATGAAATCTGCACAAAATTACTGCATGAAATCTGTTTCAAAACCACTTTAATTATGCAAATCACGAAAAAATCCTTAATTATTAAAAAGAATGCGACATTCACTATAAAAAAATATTTAATTTTTAGGGGTAAAATTTCAAAATTATGAAATAAAACACAAAAAAGTTAAAGTTGTTGAAAAAAGTAAAGTATGTACCTTAATATAAAACAATTAATTAAACTATACATAAAAATAATACCAAATAGATATAAAAATGAATACTCATAATACTGTGAGATTTCGCTTGCCATACGTACCAAGGTACACATACGTGGACCTGCATTTTCATGACTTTATTATTCTTAAATATTAAGTAAATATAAATTTAAAAGCTTCGTACAAATCACAAAACCACTAAGTCAAAAGAAAATAAAATATTTTCAGAATAACTAAATTATATAATATTTAAAATTAGTTACATTTCCAACCACGTGGATTTAGCGACTTTTTTTGAAAATCACTTCTATTTATGAGGAATTCTAAACTTACATTTTCTGAATCCATTGCGGAATCCCCAGAAAAGCTTAAATATCCACGAATGTTTCAGTGAAGGTAAAACTATAAATTTTTACTATATGTTTAGGAGCTGTGTTGTCCATTGAGTGAAAGTCCACATATGTGGACCGAGGTAAGGACGAGGCTATGTACACAAAGAGTAGTATAACAGCAAAAACTGTACTGAGAAAAAAAGTGGTCAAAGCTACCAGAATATGATACATTTAACGCGTTTCTAATAATTTTTAACCGAAGTGCTTTCATAATAAATTTTGGTAAAATTACCAATAAAATCTGGTTTTGTAATATGATATAAAATTAGTAAATGTAGTAAAATTTGGTAAATTTATCATGATACCTAAGAGCCTGGCATAAAAACCATTTATCCGGTAAAATTTGCTTTTCATTTTATATTTTTTACTAAATGTATAGTAATAAGAACTATAGTTTTGAAAACTAGAATTTCTGATAAACCAGTACCATATGAAAAGGTAAAATTCCCAAATGAATGATTGAAATACTATATACTTTGGTTTAATTATTCAGAAATATGTTTTTTTTTATTTAAATCAGAAATATAATTACCATGCAATACGGTAATTTTACCAAATTTTTTTTCTCTGTGTATAGTGTAATACTTCTCCTAATTTCGGGTAGAAAAATAAATTTCCATAAATAATTTTAGGCAAAAGAATCCCCAAAGTATTTACTAAGTGATATTTTTTTCTACAAATTTTTCTTTCTTCCATGATTTAAAGCAAGTTTCTTTATTATTTTTCATACCACCGATTTATATTAAAACTTTTTTAAATTCCTACAAAACTCACTAAAACTTGTTTTTATCTTCTTAAAATAAAATCTTATTAATTCTAAATAATTTCATTGGGTGTAATGTATAATACGTCGAGCATTCTCAGAAATTATGTTTTTTAAAATATGTTTTACGAAATTGAATTTAAAATATTCTTTTATTTTGATTTGTATCAAACCCGTATAAATCATTTACTTTATTTAAGTATCTATTAATTCAACAGATCTAGTAATCTAGTAATTCAACATATATTTTAATAAATATAATTTTAAGAACATTTTTGGAGGTATTTAGAAAATTTTTAGATGGTTATAACTTTTTGTTTGTTTCACATAGAATTATTAATTTTTGAAAAATATTTAAAGCAAAAGCAAAACATTAGCAATTTTTAGTTTTTTTTTTTCTTTTTTTTTTTTTTTCTTTTTGTTAATTTCCCGATATTAGTGTAGGGGAGAGTGGGGTCAATTGTAACAGGGTACGATTGTAACAGAGCAAAAATTTCGAGTGTCGGGTTCTAGATTTGGTTCCTAGGTGGCGCACAAGGTGTATTTAATAAATCTACATGTACACCCCTGCTGGCGACCATTTTTATGTACTTTTGAAAGAGTTACATCACAAAAGATATTTTCACGCTACGTAAGTACTTTTTTTGGAATTAGAATATTATATTGTAACAAAGTAATTTTGTTTAAACAAATAAAAATTATTAACCGAATAAGTAAGTGGACACCTTAATTAACATTTCAAAAAGAAAGAAGATTAGTTTTTTTAATTAACTAGCATTGTTTTTAACAAATGAAGCTGAAATGGCGTCTTGGGGACGATTGTAACAATAAGCAAAGGGACGAATGTAACAGCTGAAAATAAATAATCTTATGTTTACAAACCATTACTTAACTCTTTAAGAACTACCAATAGTTTCCTATATCATTTATATTATGTTGCATGTGCATTATTTTATTTGTCACCTTTCACATCATAAATTAAAATTTTTAACCCCTTAAAGTTCCTAAAAGTTTAACCCTTTAGGTCTCTGCTCATTATTATATTTACTCCTAAAATATCACTACTATTTTGATCAATAAAAAAATATATCACAACTATGATAATATGTATAATTAACTATGTTTTAGTTAAATTTATGAACTGTTATAATTGATCCCCGTAAGTGGGGACAATTGTAACAAGTGCACGACTGTTAAAAATTGTTAATAACTAAATATAATAACATTTAAAATAAGGTATTTTTTTTTCTAGTAGAGGATAGACTACTTTACTCGTCTGTCAATTAATACTAATAATATATTAGATTTTTTGTTAGTTAAAAATAGTTAAGTAAAAAATGTTACAATTGACCCCACTCTCCCCTACAGTTAAAAAATATATATACTCTCATTATTTAATAAATAGAAAACTATTCTCTGCGTTAAAAACTATTTTAAATGAGTTCAAAATTTCAGCATTTAATTCATATTAAATTTAAGTGCTCCATTCCAAGTATTAATCATTTGGAAGCGCTTGCATTTAATTGTTAAACTGACAGATGTAGTCAAAAGGAACGCCGTCAAAATGATAAATAGCGCTTATCTAAAACAACTTCATAATTCTAAGCCACAAATGGAGCTTTTAGCGCTGTGGGGGGGGGAGGTTCCTTCATTGATTGCAAAGAATAAAGAACATTTATATTTATCATTTCAATTTTAGAAAGCAAATAATACATCAACTCCAAAACACTCTAATATGAAAACACTCTTAAAATAATTTAATCCCGAGAGAAAATTAAAATATTCTTAAAAATATTACTTCTATATGATTTTGAGTAACAAATGTGGATAAGGGACCTCTCATATTTATTCGATTTGAAGTTGGATACGTTTTGATACGTTTAGTTTTGAAAACTTGATTTTTGCTACTTTTTTCTGTGTAAAAGAAATTTTAAAACATTTCGGAATAAAATTTTAAAGATATTTATGAAACAAAACCAGATAATTATAAAGAATATGTTCTGTATAGGTCAATAAATAATAAAATAGAAATAATAATAAAGTGGAACTAGTTTCATTTGAGCTCTTATGTTGAAAAGATGAAAATGCTATTTTTTCTGTTTAAGTTTCATTTATATATGCATTATATGTTTCCTACGCCAATTTTTGTTAACTGTTAGATTATTAAGTCTAATTTTAACACATTTTTGTTCTATTTTACGTTATATCAACAAGTTTGTTTTCTGATTTTCTTTTTGATCTTAAACGCATTTAAAATTACATTAGTTTTTTTAATTTTTAAAGGCATAGATGCATTTAAAAGAATCATTTTTATCTTAGGACAATTTTTCTTTATTTTAAAAAGGAATACGTTCAGACGAGAAACTTTAATTTTCCAATAATTTTATTATTATTTTTCTAATTGTATTATGTTTCTATATCGATTAAAATTGCTAAACCAGTTTAGTTTTACTATTATTGTAAATGAGCTTCGTCATTTAGTTGTTAGCCTCAAATATGTTGGAACATTTATTGTGTGTATTTTTTTTAATTTGCATGATTGTTTTTATAACTGCAAGATTTAATTTTTTTTATATTTTAAACACGTATTACTACCAAAAATATTTTTTGCTGTGAAATTAACAATGTCTTACTGAACTTTAATTTGTCGTCCATTATGTTTAAAAACGTATAATAAAAATAACTGGTAGTTCCAACATTGTGATTCTCGAAAAGTTTAAAGTTAATACGGCATTAAGACACATAGGTGTTGAGTTGACATATATGTGGCACCCTGAGTACCCCTCTATGAAATCCATTTTATCGTAAAATACATTTTTTTCGTAAAATTTCATAGAGCAAATTTTACAGCACTACTAATTTAATTACGGTGATTCAATGATTTTACAGTAAATATTACTGTAAAAAATTACTGTACATCAAATTTTATTTCACAATAAAACTTTACCGTAAAAAATACTGGCACCCTAAGTTGTTTGCCATAATTTTTACAGTGATTTGATCAGGAATTTTTACAGTGTATTGTTAAATTTTCCTAAAAGTTATAGAGATTTGGATTCAAAATTATTAGTCTCGTGGAATGTTAAAATTTTCAAATAGGTAAAAATTATTATATTCAAGATTATTAGTCTCACGCAATGGAGATCATTAATATTGCATTGCAAAACAAATAAAAAAAACTTCCAAAACTGTTTTCCATCGTATGTTTCAGAAGTTGTCAAATAACAAATTTGTATGCCGCATACTACAAAAAAAAATTTTTTTCTTGCTTTAAACTTAAAAAAAAAAATAAAAATACTTTTCTTAACTGTTCCTCTTTTATAAATAATTATATTATCCAAAGATTATATCACTTAGCGAAAACATCGCTGCAGATTCTGGACTGTTACAAAAATAAAAACTAGTCTATATATTATAAACCTTCACCTTAAAAAATCGATTTTAGGATGACAGATGTCCCCTGACAGATCGATTTCCCTTGATATCCCACATCCGACTAGAACTGTTTTCTTCTTCCCTCTCCAGCCAAAACTTAACTCTCGACTGATATAAAGAAGCCCTTCCAATCAATCAGTCATGCTGTGTTTCCAGGAAACAGCTTGTAAGATACTCTGTTTTCGGGCATTTTTGGAGGATGCAACGGATGTTTGTCTTAAACACCGAATGATACCGAAGGAGATATATGTTTGTTTTTCTTCTGATGAATTTCTTTTAGTTTTAAATGTTTTAAGGTTTATCGTCTATAAGGTTTAACGCTTAAAATGTTTAACGTTTACAACGTTTAACGTTTAAAATGTTTAACGTTTAGAACGTTGAACGTTTATAACGTTTAACTTTCATAACGTTTATAGCGTTTAACTCCTAAAATGTCTAACGTGTATAACGTTAAATTCTTAAAATGTTTAACGTTTAGAACGTTGAACGTTTATAACGTTTATAGCGTTTAACTGCTAAAATGTCTAACGTTTATAACGTTAAACTCTTAAAATGTTTAACGTTTATAACGATCGCGTTTATAACGTTTAACTCTTAACATTTTTAACGTTTATAACGTTTAATGCTTATAACGCTTAACTCTTAAAATGTTTAACGTTTATAACGTTTAAAGTTTATAACGTTTCACGTTTATAACGTTTACCGTTTATAACGTTTAATGTTAATAACGTTTAACATTTATAACGTTTAACATTTATAACGTTTAACGTTTATAACGTTTAACGTTTATAACGTTTAACGTTTATAACGTTTAACGTTTATAACGTTTAACGTTTATAACGTTTAACGTTTATAACGTTTAACGTTTATAACGCTTAACGTTTTTAACGTTTATAACGTTTATAACGTTCAACGTTTATAACGTTCAACGTTTATAACGTTCAACGTTTATAACGTTTAACGTTTATAACGTTTAACGTTTATAACGTTTAACGTTTATAACGTTTAACGTTTATAACGTTTAACGTTTATAACGTTTAACGTTTATAACGTCTAACGCTTATAACGTTTAACGTTTATAACGTTTAACGTTTATAACGTTTATAGAATCGCTACTTACATTAAATTTTTCCTTAAACCTTGCTAAATTCTTCCTTACACCATGTACAACATTTCATAAGGGTTCCTCATATTATCCTTATTATTATTATTTTCATTTTTTAATAGATAGATTTATTTTAGCTTTTTCTCTAATATATTAGCATATAGCACTGATATTAACGTTTAAAGACTTATTGTTTAAATGCGCATAAATTCTTCCTTACACCATGTACTTTCATAAAATTTCATATTATCATCATAATTTTTATTGTTTTTTATTTTTGACTTTCAAAACTTAGTTTCAATTAATTGAATTTTAAATAGTTATTTCGCATTATTTGTTTTACTTTCCTATTTCTATTGTTTTCAATTCATGGTTTGAGTTAACACTCACGATCAGGCTTAATGATGGAAATGTAAGGGAGGAATGATAGAGTTGTAATGATGGAGCATTTGCCTACGAACCGATTCATAGACATGCTTGTTGACTTTCTGCCCCATAAAAAGAAATAGGTGTATCATTACACCAGTCTAGTTTAAATTTTGTACTTTAAAATGTGTAAAATTAAAATTAGTCTAATTAGAAAAAGGTAGACATTCAATTCGAAATAATAACAGAATGAACACAAAAGAAGTATTTATAGTAAAACTAGCACACACTCAAACGAGAGAGCTGAGCAAACTTAGCTGGTTAAACTGTTCTAAAAGCACTGAGAATAACTAATAGGGTCACGTGATATGTAATTCTAAACAAAATCAAGTATCATCCTGTGCGGTCACGTGACTGCGGATGAGGCCAAGTTGTCGTAGACAGCTTAACTTAAAATTTTCTGCACAAGTACGCTACGTATTAAGTTTTAAATGAATCCGCTGCTCTATGGAAAAAAGCATGGTCAAAACTATCAGATCAAGGTAAAATTTATCGATTTTATGGAAGTTTCAAAAAGCAAAATCATTATTGAAGAAGCGCTTTAGTAATGATGTTGGTAAAATTAAAAATAAAATATGTTTTTAAAATATATATGATAAAATTTAATAGTTTGGTCATGATATCTTAGAGCATGCCATAAAAATTATATTTATGTGGTTACATTTACTTTTCCGTTTTGTATTTTCTACTAAATGTGTAGTAATAAAAGTAATTGTGACAGCCAGAACTTCAGGTAAAATTTACAGTATGAACGAAAACATTACCAAGTGAATATTTTAAATACCATATGTTCTAGACTTATTATGGGGGTTTTTGAACCAAGAATATCACTATCATACTGTACAGTAATTTTAGCAGACTTTTTTTTCCTCCGTGTGATGAGAACTCTGCTCTTAAACTAAATCATCGAAATGTAAGCATCCCAAAAATCATTATGAAACCGATAACCAATTATAAATGAAATTGTAACGGTAATTGTAAATATTTTGGTCACATAAACTTGTGTGCGTCATGGTAAGATTAAACATGACAAATGCTAGTAAGTACCGAAAAAAACAGAAAAAATATTATTGGCTCACAAATCAATCCATAATCAAATTTATTTAATCATTTATAAAAATAATAAATTTAGATAACTTTTATAAAAAAAAAGAAAACAAACTCAAATTTTTCTTGAGTGCATGCAAAAAAATGTTTGGTAAAATTACCGTGCAGTATTGTAATAACATTATTGTTAAAAAATGTAATAGCAAAAATGTAATAACATAATAACATTTACTGTTAATAAATATAATTTTGGTATTAAAATCTAAAAAATACGTTATCTAAACCATTTATCTGATAATTTTTTCTTTCATATGATAACGTTTAACCGGAAATTCTGGCTTTCAAAATTATAGTTCTCAACATGACAAGTTTATAAAAAATACAAAACTGAAAAGTAAATTTAACTGAATAAATGTGTTTTATGCCATGCTAAGATACACAGTTTTACCACATTTAACAAATTTGATAAACACAAAAAACTTTATCATATTCTTGAAAGATTTAACCATAATTCTTTTTCTTAGTATAGTAGAATAAAGAAACCATTATTTAATTCATCACGTTAAAAAACTATACTACATTCGAAGCAATTGGACTACCTTCTAATAATGAACATCATTTAAGTTTTTAAGAAATACCTCATTTAACAATTCACTGAACTACACATCAGCCATCAGTAATAAAATGTATAGGTTATATTTTGAGCTATGCACTACAAAACTATTTACTTTGGAAAGCTTCTTAAAAGATACTATGGTTTTGTCTTTTTAAGTATAAATAAATTCATTCAAATAAAATACTTTTAAGAGTCCATTATTGTCTAAACTTACTAATACCAACTTAAATTCAACTATATTCTAGATTTAATATTTAAAAAATAAGATGTTAACTTGACCTATGATTTAAAGAAATCATCACACAAAACTTTTATTGAGTTCCACATTAAATAACCGTGATAATAAAATATAAGTACTTTTAAACTTTCTAGTTATATCTCTGGCATTGAGAAAAGTTTCCTTGTTGCACTAATCAAATCTAGCGAACAAAATCTTTGAAGCCTATGGAATAAAACAAATCTTACTATTAAATAAAGTATAAAGCCTCAAATCTATTTTCAGAAATACTTAAGTAAATGCTTGGTAAAAACTGTTTTCTCCGTGGATTTGTGAATTCATAGATTTAAATCCTTTTTATTTTCTATCGTATTTATTAAGCATCTAGACATTTTCTTAAGCTTTGCTTACAGCTTATTTTATTTTCCTTTTTATTTTCTATTTCATACAGTTTCTTTTGTTTGTTAAGAATAAAATTACAGAACTCAGTGAGTTCACTTTGTATTTAATTTTTGTATAAATTTTAAATTAAGGCAATTTATTAAAGTTTCAGCTGTATTTAACATGAATTTTATTTCAAATCTTTTTCCATATAAAGAGTGTTCGCTTAGCGGCACTAGCGGGGCAGATAATGAGATTTAAGAATTTATAAACAACCCATGGTTGGGAATGCCAATATTCACCACTAAGGGGACTTCTTTCTTATAAACTACTAGTTCTAGGAGATTTTGAACTAATAATTTTATTTATTGTTTTAATTTCTTTCAAAAACTTCATTGAAATCGGCCAAAAAAATAGCTGTTTTATAGATATTTAATGAATTGGCAATCGACTTTAGTGCATACACATATTTTCAAGCATATTATAATCAATTTAATAGCTTCAGTGCAAAAAAAATATCATTTTAAAATCAAACACATTCTTAAAACGTATTTGCATTAATTCTTTCGAATAATAATTGTTATTCTGTCAATTCTATATAATTTTCATGCGATAGCTACATTTGGTGTTTAAAAATGTATTTCTAACAGTTATCTGTTTGAGAATATACTTGTAGTAAATTTTTGTTTTAGTTACAAATAGATTTGTAGCACCAAATTGTAGTTATTGTACGAAAATTATATAAAATTAACAAAATAGCACTAGCTTGAAGATATAAATTCGAATATATTACAAAATATATGCTTTTTTGAAATGTGTTTACACTGAAGTTTAAGTGTTTGCACTGAATTGATTTTAATGCGCATGTAAATATACGTTGCAGTACAATGATGAATAAATAAATAAGAAAAACTGTAACAGTGAAGAAGTAAGTAAAAAATATGACTGCATGCACTGCTAAAACCTTTACTTTATCTCAACACTAAAAATGGACTTGCAACTACATTTTTACAGTGTACATGAATGTTCAATTTAGTATAAACATGAAAAAAAAATGTTCTTTCACGCACCATTCATGGTTGTTCAGCATAAAATTTTGAGAGATATTACTCGGCAGTACAGTGTATAAAATTATTTTTTTTTTTAATATGTTTCAAAATGTAGTCAATTGTTTCACTATTTTTTTATACACTAAAATGAATATTTAAAATAAAGGATATTTTACAAAGTTCGTAATTCTCGATTAAACTTCAAAGTATGTTCAATTAACTTAATGTGTTATAAGCATCGATTTCGTACGCACTATTTGAATTTTTTTTTTTTTTAAACTGCAAGGGTTTTCTTAAACCTTTTTTTGACAGATAAAAAATCTTAGCCGTAAAAAGAATTATTTAAAAGAAATAAGAAGAAAAAAAACTGAACATCCTTTATAACGTTTTATTTAAGTTTTTTTTTTTTTTTTTGTTTCTAAAATTTCTTAATTCGAAACTTTCGCTGACAGATGTAAAATTATAATCTCCTTCGAGTTTACTTCATTAAAAAGCGAAGTAAGAAAAATGTTTCTTCCACGTTAAGATAGAAAAAAAGCGTTCATTTTCTTTCTAAAATTTAATCATTTGCATTTCAGTTCCTTCGTAAAATGGTTATGTATCTTTCATCTTTTACTTTTTTATTTAATTTTTTTTTGACATTTACAGATAAAAGCAGAATTTGAGCTTAATGCAGAAACCAAAAGCATAATTTACGTCATTTAAAAAATTTAAAAAAGAAGAAATATCTCGTTTTACAAACATAAAAATATTTTTTTTTATATTTTATTCCGCATTTTTATTACTAAAACTATTTTAAAAAGAAATAGTTTTTTTCAAAACTTTCATTTTGAAAAAAATGATGTATTTTAAATGTTTATCTTAATTTTTTATGATTTTTTGTGATTATTATTTCAGTAACTCTTTTTTTAAAAAAAAGCATGTAATTAGTATTTTGTTTTATTTTAATAAGTTCTTATGAAAGTTATCTAATTTTTTAACTTATTTTATAATGAATTGAATCAAAATAAAACTTTATTTCCATAAAAACGAATCTACTAGATTTATTAATAACATTGTTGCTCGGTTAAAATTGTTCTTAGTCATTTCAAATGATCTGAGTTTAATTTTCCATTAAAATTAGCCTCGTTCAATACATTCTTCATTTTTTTAAAAAGTTGGCAAACACAAATTATATCTCAAATTCACCCGTGTTTTATATATAGATAATATATCTATAGCATATTTGCCTTCTTGATTTTCCATGTTCTAATTTTAAACAATAGTGTACACTGTAAAAATATCTGGATCAAATTATGGTAAAAAATATCGACACTCAGAGTGGCAGCAATTTTACCATAAAATTATACGAACAAAAAATCTTATATATCATAATTATTATTATGATAATATTTACTGTAAAATCATCGAATCAATGTAATTAAATACTAGTTTAAAAATTACGGAATGAAATGTTACTAAAAAATTGGATTTTACGGTAAAATGGACTTTTGGGACACAGCACTCAGGGTTCCCTTACTTTTTACCATAATTTGATCCAGTACATACATCCTGTACCGATTACAGTCAGTACATATCTGGCATAGATCTGAGCATGCTTAAAAAGAAAATCAAGGCTGTAATCCCCCCCCCTATTTTCTTTTAATATTTAATAAATATGTTAAAATATTAAAGTAAAATGAAATAGATGTTTATTTTTCCTTAGAGGCTGTTTATTGATATTCATGAAACTTAAATTAATACCAAAAATGAAATGGAAGTAAATATGGTAGTTAAATCTTTTATATTTACTAAATAAACCTTAAGTATTTTTATGCATGTCATATTCTTAATTAGAAGAACTTTCGAAATTGAAAAAAAAAAACTGGTACAAGGAAGAAGTATACAACATTTTAGATAGTGCAGCGGTTGATATAAAGGAGTAAACAGAATGTGAAACTTTCCCAACAGGCCACTTCTCTACAGAGCGTGTCCTGCACTAATTAATAAATAGCCTTAGTTTTCTCACTTAAGAAAAGAGCTTTGACACAAATTAAATTTCTAATACAAATAAAGAGAGGCAATTGTATAGAGAGGTAACATACATTAAGGTAATAAATAACTAATAAGTAGTCAAGTAACATGTTCTTACTGAAAACAATATTTGCTTTTTATTTTTATTTCTATTGTAATAATATGAAAACTAAAGTCTTCTGATGAGAAAAAAATTTATTCAAATTCTACTTGTCTTACAAAACACATTTTTTAAAAAAATTATCGTATCCATTTTATTGTATTTCATTACTGTATTTTCCATTGGTGATTTTACATAACTTCAATAATGAAAAATACAATAGTGCATTGTATTTTTGAATAGGGCATCGTATCTTGAAGTAAAAATATCTAAAAATCGAGACAAACCCAGACATCCAAAAATTTTTTAATTCTGCATGAAAATCACATACAAATATATCTTGCTAACAAGCAAAGTATAAATGTAGTAACTAAGTGCATGTCAAAAATAATAATTTTCGGCGCAAAAACCTTTCAATTTTTGAACTGTTGGTTCCATTAACTTACCACTGTACCATTCATACTTGCAAACAAATATGTAAGCTTGTTTTAAATAAAATTCCATCACTTTTCCCTGCTGGATAAATACCTTATAATATCCAATTCTCTATTGTAAGTAGCAATTCTATGACAACTGTAAACAGTTTTACAATTATGTATAGCTTAGTAAACGGAGAAAAAAAAACATTAATAAAAAGTACTTTGTGAAGAAATATTATTTAAGAAATATTGTAAACATTCTTATTTTTTGGACTACATGTGCTCCGGAATACAAACATCTTAAAAATCTAGAACTTTTTTCATTACTTAAAAATAGTGCAAATATTTATCTTTCATGTGATAAAAATTATGCTTTTTTAAAATGTATCTACAGCATATGTGCCTTCTTGATTTTCCAATTTCTAAATTTTAAACAATAGTGTACACTGTAAAAAAAATCCGGATCAAATTACGGTAAAAGTATCGGCACTAAGAGTGCAAGCACTAATATTTACTGTAAAATCATCGAATTATTGTAATTAAATAATAGTGCAAAAATTATGGTATGAAATTTTACTATAAAATTGGATTTTATCGCAAAATGGATCATTACGGTAAAACGGGCACTGTAAAATGGAAATCAGCGCTCAGTGTTCCATTATATTTTTTGTTTTCTCAGTTAGAATGCGCAATAAGACTTAGTTCCGTTCTTTCCCTCTTAAACTGCAAGGATATATCGACTTATATTTTTCTTTACACTGTGACCTTATTTTCATAATTTTCTGATTTTACTTTAATTTGTTTACAGGATATCTTTAATAAAATAATAGTTGGCTTCAAGACTTTTTTCAATGAAAAAAATGTTACATTTCAATTTTAGAAACTCCTTACTTTTTTTCATAAACTATAAACAATTACTAAGTAAAGAATATTGTTTCTCTATTTATTAATCCCAAAGAATCCATCAGATTCTACCTGAAGATTACCACAACGATGGAAAAACTTCTTATAAATCCTTAATAATGAGTGTAGCATTATCCCAACAGCCATTGTTGGTCAGGGAGCACAAGGTGGTAAGGGATCTACAATTATAATATAAATGCCATGATATTGTCAATGTGGTGCTTTGAGCAACAGCCACCCGGACAAGCTAGTACCTAACTGTCTGGTGTAAATCGATCGTCAATCCAACAATGGAGATATGAACCCTGCTCTGCAATACCACGACACAGTGTCTTAACTAATTTGCCATTACCGCGCAATAAAAATCAATGAAGAAAGCAAAGAAAACCATAGACGAATTATTTCAATTCTACCGAACCTAGAATTGAAATAATTCGTCTAGAATGTACCGAAACTAGAATGTACCGAAACATTCTAGTTTTAATTGTAACAAATATTAGAAACATAATTTGTTTATTTTTTTTTTTTTAAATAACACAAAATTAAATGTTAGTACTCTTTGTAAATTTTGTAATAAATAGCATAAAAAACTCAAACAATGCTCAGTTCAATAGCACCAAAAAATTAGCCCTTACATGCATTTA
This sequence comes from Parasteatoda lunata, assembly GCA_949128135.1. Classification (NCBI taxonomy): domain Eukaryota; kingdom Metazoa; phylum Arthropoda; class Arachnida; order Araneae; family Theridiidae; genus Parasteatoda; species Parasteatoda lunata. The sequence continues at coordinate 70,619,084 of OX421972.1, read as the reverse complement.
AAAAAATTTAAATTTTTACCACATATTTTAAGCAGCTATAAATATACAATAATAACCTATTATGCAAGATTTGTAAACAAGAGGAGTCAAAGAGTTAATGCTTTGTAAATATCTATAATATCTGTATACATTTCAAAATTGATTTACTTAAATTCGCCACTCTGTTACTGCACTGATAATTTTAAATACGTTAGAATATTGTTCATAAAATTACCTTTCCTGATGGTATCGCTTTAGAACACTTTTTGCATGTTTGTGCACCACATTCCACACAAGCACATTCCTTGGGATGTGAGCGGCACAGTGAACACTTTTCAACTTCTTTTTCTACTTTTTCTACTTCTTCTTCCCTAGAATGAAAAAAAAATGAAGATTTCAGAAAACGATAAAACGTTCGATTTAAAATTCGCTTCATTTTACCCAATAAAAAGGAAGGAAACCAAAAAAAAAATAATCCAGATAATTTAATAATAAATTATAAATAAAAATTACAATTAAAAATTTATTTTAATTATAATTATAAATAAAATTTTTTTCTTTATGGCTTCCTACTACTATATTTTCCTTTAATGTTAACACGGCTTTTTACTTTTAAAGCTTCAATATTAAATTTATTGATAATTCCGTTTCAAATATATTCTTGCGAACGCAAACGTAATCACATTATTAATTATTATTATTATTATTAATTTCATTGAATTTTAAATGGGTATACATTTTCCATGTATTACAAAATTTTTCTCTTTTCTGACTTTACCGTTAAACTTACTTAATCTTAATAGTAAATTAACCAGTTTAATTTTTTAATTAATGATTATAGATTTTACATATGCTAATTTCTTTCTTTGTGTCTTTTATGAATAAAAAGGTTTAAATATCATGCTCTTAATCAAAGTAATGGCTGCAGATAGAACTGATAAATGTGAATCATTTCTTTTAATTTCGTTAATCATTTAATAAGTTTACACATGATTTTGACAACCATTTAAAACATAAGGATAAATGGGCGATTCCATCATGCAGGAATACCATATAATAAGGTTTAAAATGCATAAAACACAATTTAAAAATCAAACAATTCAATATCAGTTAAAATAATTCTTCTTTTTGTCATTTATACACACAAAAATATTGATTTGTCAAAACGGCCAGAATATGCAAAACTTTGACCTGATTCTATGAGGACACCAAAAAATTTGTTTATGATCTTGGTAAAATTAACAATAAAATATGGTTTTATAATATGGGATAAAATTTGGCAAATGAAGTAAAATATTGTAATTTTGTCATGATAACTATAATTTACTTACATGAGCATGGTATACGAACCATTAATTTGGTTAAATCTATTTTTCAGTTTTGTATTTTTACTAGTTTTGCGGTAATAAGAACTGTAATTTTATAAACCAGAATTTCCAGTTAACCATTTATGATGAACGGAAAACTTGCCAAATGGTTTTTTCCGGAACCAAAAGAGAATTAAATTTTTTTAAACAACTTTACTTTTTAAAATTGAAACATTAGAAAATGATTTATTGAAAATAAAAATTTTAATATTTGAATTGTTAAAAATAAAAATTAAGGTGAACTAAATCTTTATTTAAAAAAAAAATTTAAGATTCGTAATAATTTTCTATTTATTATATTTCTTTTGCTTTTAACATAAAATCATTTTAATTGAAAAACACGAAAAAATCTTAAAATAACAAACTGTCTAAAACCAATATTTATTTATCCAATTCACATTTATTAAAAATTTTAATATTTGAAGATTAACAAATTTTAATTTAGAATATATCTATTCTAAATCATATTAGTTTTCAATTTACTTATAATTATATTATTTATAATAAAATTATAATTTTTTTTCAATATAATAGACATTAATTATATAAAATACAAATACACTCTTCACTAAAGATATATTTTTTTCTCCTTTAATTTCAGATCTCTTCTGAAAAAGAAAGTATTTCGAAACAAATTTTGCAAAAATACTTTCAGATGTTGACACCAAAAAATATTTTATCAAGTGGATTATATCTTATCGAAAAACCGCAGAATCTCTTTTCTATCTTTTACTTATGTTCTATCATTGTTATGTTAGGTACCGAAAGCGATTTCTTTTTTTTTTCATAATGTTCTTTTCAATTTTCCTCCTTTTGAAGAAACCTGAAAAAAACTAAAACTATCTATTATTTTTTTCTATTTGCGGATGTCAGCAAATGGTAGTCATGATTTAAAATAAAGTGAATAAGAAAAAGCATTGAATAAAAATTCAAGCTGGCCTGAGCGTTTCGCAACTGAAGCGAAAAGATAAAAAAAAACATTTTATTGCTCTTTCAAATAATTAATTGTTTACTTAAACATTAAAATCTTGATTTCAAAAGTAGTACAAAGCTATATTTAATAAAAACCTATAAAAATCATTAATTTGGTAAATCTTAATTATCCTGATTATAAATAAAAAAAAATTTAATTTAAAAGCATATTTTTATTCAATTAATAATTGACTGCTTCAAATAATTATATTTTTTTATTTTCAAATGTACTAAATACTTCGCAAAAAAATATTACAAAATATTACAATATTACGAAAAGTAAAAGAGAATTTGCAATCTGTCTGAAAAAAAGTAACTATTACTTGCAGACGGAGAAAAAAGTTCGAGCAAAATAACTATACTACTATGGTAATGACAAACTTGGAACGGAAAAAAAAACATAATTCTGGTATTTAAAACCAAAATATACGGTATTTAAACCATTCATTTGGTCATTTTTCCGTTCATAACGTAAATGTTTACAATAAATCTGGTTTTCAAAATTATAGTTCTTATTATCCACCATTTAGTAAAAAATGCAAAATCAAAAGTAAATTTAACCAAGTAATAAGTTTTTATGCTATGCCCTAAGGTATTATGACAAAATTATAAAATTTTATCACATAATTTAAAACTATATTTTATTGTTAGTTTCTAAAACCCTTACCAAATAGCTCTGGAAAATATTATCTAGATTATTTCGGTGTTCCCATAGAACCAGAAATATGGTAAACTTTACCATTATTTACTAATTTTGACTATACTTTCTTTCTCGGTGTACAGTACAAGAGTATTTTAATCATATAAATTATTTATGAGAAATTAAGTAATAAAAAATATACAAATTATATTAAATGTCTGATTGCTTTACTTTTTGCTGAATTATTTTAAAGACTTTTAAAATTCCCTTAAAATCTCATACCACAGGTCCAAACTGATTGCAGGTATATTGTATTTTTACATTTCATTTTGCTTAGTTTTCGTTGAAGCAAACATTTATAAAAAATTTAAATAGGGTTTTCTAAATGTCTATAAAAATCTACATAAAAAGTTTTTATAGACTAGCCTACGAAAGATTCCTAGTTTCATAGTAAAATGTTGCTAAGACAAAATAACTAATATATTGTTATAGAAGGAAGAGTCAGTACATCTATGTCGTTCCTTATAACTCCTGAGCAGTTAGTTCTAGAATCCTGAAATTTGAACAATAGATAAAGGGGGGTTCTACTCCCAATCAAAAATTTCTATTAGTTTGGAAGAGATGTTTGACACATGAATTTTTGTGTAGACCATAGTCATTGCGTTTATTGTTGCGTAGTTTATCGTAGGCAAGTATTATAAATTTTTGAAAACATTTTTTGTGAGCTATCTTACACAATAGTGAGCTATCACAATAGTGAGCTATCTTACAGCTCTATTTAATAAAAAAATAAGTTTGTTGCACTTCCATTAACGCTTACTTATTATGCATTTGCTATGTCACGTAATCTCAATTATAAATGTATATGGTATGTGCAATCAACGTCCCGAAATACTTTTTCTAGAATATTCTGAGACCGCGGTATTAATTTGCTTGGAGATAAACTTTTTACATGTATTTCTAAAGAACTGAATACTTTTACAACCAAGAGTAACTGCACTAAAAAATATAAAAATAGAGAAAAATTACTTATTTGCAAGACCGTAAACCCATAATTTTATTGACGACTATAGGAAGATAATTTAGTATTTATTTCCAACACCAGTCTAAATAATTAAATGCAGATTATTTCTTTCATTTTTTGTGAATGCTTATAAATAAATTAAAAGTATAATTTCAATGAAATACTTTTTTTGATACAAATAAACCAAGCTTATATATTGATAAGAGCAATTTTATATTGCAAATATTATCTGTATTTTTTGTGCCCAACCAACTATTATTTTTACTAGAATTCATTTATTTTAACAATAAATGGATTCTAGTAAGAATAATTCAAACTCTGCAAGTATTAAGCACTTTTGTACCAGAGTAAGGTTCCCCGGTTTAAGCAATGTAAAGGAAAAAAATCGAGCATATCTTAATTTAAATAAAATCAGACGAATTCTGTATTTATAAACGAATAAAAAATATTGAAATTAAACTTCTAATTAAATTGCATAATTAAAGTAAATATAATTTAAAATTTTAAAATATATCTAGTTTTTCTGGAACTAGTGCGATTAGACAAACATAATATTAAACAAAACTAATAAAATTATTTTTATTGAATCAACCAATTGTTGTAATATCACATGACTCACTTCTAAATTTAAACAATACATTTCTTCAAATTAGCATTCCATATCCCTGCTTTTAGCTCAATGGTCCGCTTAAATAGAAATCAACACTTAACACCTATAAACAGCCTGTTTATAGCTTTGTCTTTCTAGCGTTAAACACGCCAACGTAGCGTAAAGATTCATAGCATCTGAAATAAACGTAAGCATGCGCTTTTGTTGCTAATCTTACGTACGGGAGCTAAAATAAAAGTGTGAGACCCCCCTATTAATGCTTAATAAAATCTTAAACTAAGTGTATCATGGTAAAAGCTGCTTTTTTATACATACTAAATAAAAAGTATCCTAATATAAGTATTTAAAATAGATATTGTGATGATAGTTTTTTATGAAACCCCGAAAGGAGGAAAAATCGCTTAGAAAATTTTGAGTATCATGCTTTAGCCACTGGAAATAGCATTATGTCAAATGAAACTGAATACAACTCCTCTTTGTTTTGATTGTATAAACTTCTAAATTCGTATTTTTCTTAGTCTGATAATGTAAAGCCACTGATAAATACGAAAAATAATAAAATAGGAACAAAAACTGTAATTAATTTAATGATGTCGTTACATGGCTTTCAGTATTGTTATGATTGCGTTTTGTAGATTAATACCAACTTATTGATTGTTTTTTTTGAGTAAGTTAGTATTTAAAGGTTTTGAAATAAAATCAAAATGATGATTGGATAGTATATTTTGTGCTGCCTCAAAAATCTTCATTACATAGATGTAACCTCAGATTCATTGGATGTAATCTTTTGCATTATATTCCATATTTTATTATGCTTCAGAAATTTTATTCCATTAGATGAGCTTAGTTCTGGTTTCGTATGAACTACAACTTTAAACTTTGTATACTATTTGATTTTTTAGAAAGATTTATGTCTTTCTCAACCTTTTAAAATACATTTAACGCCTTTTTTTATAATAACATGTTAGAAATTTAATTTAATCTAATCTAATACACTTGATGAACCGTGATTAAAGTTTTACCCTTCATTCAAAAACCTAAAATGAAATTAAAAATTAAAAAACATTGTATAATTTGTTTTGATACAACATGACATTTACAGATATATCAACTGAATAATTTATGGAACCATCTTGTATTATTCGTTTAAGTAATTTATTTCATTAAAGATGTTTACTTAATGTAATTTCGAATAAGGAGAATAAATTGATGCACCCGCATTATTCAGAATCGAATTTAAGCATAGAAACTATTTCAAGCATCCAAATTTCTAACGTATCCAAATTTCAATATCTTTCCTACATTTAATGAAAGATGCAGAACTTTGTAAAGGATTTATTTACAAAAAGCGAATTTAAGTAATTGACATCAGCAGCAAATTTGTTGGGTAATAAAATTTTTCTTAAATTTGTATTATTGAGTTCAGGATTTTTTTTAAATTTAAAAGTTTAATTAAGAGTAAACTTTAATATCTAGTAAAATTATAAAATTAATATTTTCCACAGAAAAAGCTTTAATTCAAGTATTTAAATTGTTTAAAGTAGATGAAAATATTAGAGTGTCTAATGATTAAAAGAAGAATAGTACAAAAATTATGAAAAACTTTTATAACACTAGACTTATGAAACAAATAAAGGAATTCTCACACTACATGACTGCAAAAAAGACGGAATGATATTTATTTATACAAACACAAATATATTTATAAATTTTATAGAGCCATTTTTTATTTTTATAAAATATATTTGCTTTAAAAATAAAATCCTTCTCAATGATTCCGATATTGTTTTCTTTTCGTATAGAATTTTAATTTAATTCTGAAAATTACTGATATTACAGAATGTTACTGGTACACAGAAAATTACTGATACACAGAAAGTTATTGATAACAGCTATCTGATTATTGTTTAGCTATTATTAGTAGTAGTTATTAATATTTGTTTGATATAATTATTTCCAAAATTGTGATTAAAATTAATTGAAAAGAGAAAAAATATACAGAATAAGATTATGTGTGCAATGTTGGCTTAAAACAAGATAACTAATCTAATTTTGCGAAAAAAAGCTATTACATTAAAAACAACTTTTGATATTAATTGGTTGAATAAAAATAATGATTCTTAATTTTGTCACAAAAAAGTCCAAACTAGGTCTTGAGAAAAAATTAACTAAAAATTTGAATAAATAATTGAAATTGCGGAAAAAATAAAAATAGAAGCAGTTTAATAAAAAAATCAGCTTATGACTTTTTTATATATTCCGACTCAAAGAAAATTTTGTTCTAAATGCCCACTGGAAATAATTTTAAACTCATTTCTACAATTTTAAGAATATTTATACGAACAAAACTATTTAAGAATTCATTTTATCCTTCCTATTTTACCTCTTATGAGTTATAAAAAGTAAACGGGAAAAATAAGAGTAGGCGGATATTTTTTATGTACCTCGAAATTGCTTTAAAGCCTCTTCAATCTACAATTCAGAGTAACAATTTGCATAAATTTACATAAAGACATTTTTTCACAACCAGAGGAGTTTTCTTTTTCCTTTGAACAGAGTGGTAGGATTTGAATTCTATTTTTTATATAAATACCTCATTAAGGAAAAGAAAAGCGTTTAAACTTAATGCAATTTAGAATTGGTTAGATTAAGAGGATTTTAGAAAATACAAATACTTCAGGTTTACAACAAAAAATTTTTACGATTAAATGAAGCAAGTTTGTTTTATTTTCTATGTAATATTAAGACTTATTTCAATTGTTTTCATATCATATAAAAAAATCCTTGTTTGAAAGAGGCTTGCTTAAACTCCTTTTAAATCTCAAATGAGAGTTGTTTTGTATTAAAAAAAAAGAGCTTTGATGAGTAAAAACTTTTTAAAAAAAAAGAAAAACACAGATCAAAGAATAATTAAAAAATTATATATATTATATATAATAATAAAATTAAGTGTTCGCCTGTCTATTTCTTTTATAAATCCAAACCCGTTTATGAATTGACCGTTACCCGGAAATTTGGGCAGAGAATAAAAGGCGCAATTTTAGTTCCCGATCCTTAAACCATGCAAAAATTTCAATTAGATCATTCTGGAAAAACGTTTGATAAATGAAGTTTTTTTCATTGGTTTAAAACTCGCTATTGATCAAAATGCAATTTCTGACGATTCTGTTTTTTTTTTCTTTCAATCATTCTAAAAATTACATCAGTGATATTTTCTATCTTATAGCTCATAGTCAAAAAAGGGGTTCATGGCATACATTTTTTTTACACATTCCATTTTGTACTACTTCAAAGTGCACATCATTCAAGTTTTTGCACATTAAATTAAACATTGAAACAAATATATAAACAAGAAAACGATAGGAAATCGAAATATTTAAAGATAAAACATAATTTACTTTAAGAAATGTACTTTTGTTCTCAAAAATTCATAACATTCTATTTTCTCTCTCTCTGTATATATATATATATATATATATATATATATATATATATATATATATATATATATATATATATAATTTGAATAAAAATAAAAATATATTTAGGAAAATCGAAAACATGCATTTTGTTGTTTATTATTATTATGTTATTATGTCTGTAAAAAAAAGCAAATGAATAATGAATCTGAATTTGATTTTAACTAAAATTATCTAATCACATATAAAAAGATAAGTGTCAAAGCTCTAATTGTCGAGCAACGACCTGAATCATTTATTTACATTAATCTATTTCAAAAAACTAATAGTGAATTGAATTGCATGTTTTAACGACAACTCTTCTCACAAATGCACGTAAATTTTTAATTTTATAAATTTTATAATTTTAAAAATGTATACTATTTCTATTTTTACAAATATAATAGTAAATAAAATTAATAGGATAACTTTTAACTATTAAATTTAACGCCAGCTCATAATATATTTAAATTTATCTTGAGTAGCTATTATTTTATACTTACCTATCTTAATTATTATACTTACCTATCTAACTATTTATCTACAATTTTACATAAATAATGACTCTCGTTAAGATTTATTTTTAATTTCATATTTAAATTTGTAGATTACATTTAAAAATTGAATTAATAAAACATAAATTGAAATGGATTAAGATTGGATCCAAAATAGTATTTCTAAAATTAATTTTAATTCTTTAAAAACATAATTAATTATAAAGGTTGACAAAATTTCAGATTTTACTTATTATATTTATTGAAAATATTACGTTATTTTTATTTTAGAATAATTACATTTTTAAAAATCAAATAAGTTCAATCAGGATAGGTTTTTGACCTAATAAATACTTTAATGCATATACTAATTAAGTATACCTCAAATATTATAAGCTGACTTACTTAATAGCCTGAGTTAAGTAGTTTAATAATCATAAACATCTTCTTTAATTTCTTAAAGGTATAATAAAACAAGTTATTAAACTTTACTATTTTATAACATATTAAACTGAATATGCATCTTCATGTAGGTTCAATATAACAAGGTTTTACAAGATTTATCTGAGATTTACATCTTTGAACTATATTATTTATTAAATATTTATGTAACATATATAGATATATAGTTTATTTTTAAGCATTTAGATTTATAAATGAAAATCTTCTATATCATAAATTAAGCCAATTTATTATTAATAATATTAAAATATTTAAAAACAATTATAAAGAATCATTTAAAACATCTACACAGTTGAATGTAGCAAAACTATATTTCAACTCGTAAGTAAAACTAATTAATAAAATATTAATATGACTTAGAGTAACTAGTTTATGAAAATGAAAAAATATGAAAAAATATGAATATGAAAATATGAAATTACTTAAAAAATCTTCCTGCTCATGCATTTTTGGAAAATAATGGTTATCAAATAATTTTTACAAACTGCATAGCATTTTTTAAAATACACAAAAAAAATTTTCGCTAAGCTACAGTACACAATCTTCTTAAAAAAAATATCAAAGAGCTCATAACTTAAAAAAATCATTAAAACAAATAAAATGGGAGTACTAACAAAAATATTATAATGCAAATTAATTTTATTTGAATAATTGAGCCGTTCCCTTAGAAGTGGGTGGAGAGATAATTTGCATAATGATGGTCTCTTCATATCATATTAAACTTTTGAGATTTATTTAGGAAATTATTATTTATTACGAAAGCTAGTTGCATCGGATAACGAGAGATATATGTAACATTTAATTTTGCATTGAACTAAAACAGTATTTATAAAAGACGTGTTGCTGTTTTAAAATAAAAAGTTCAAACCGTTTTTATATTAAAAATCTAACACATAAATATATGCTTGAGTATTTTCCATGTCCATACCATTGGATGTCCAGATACTTTTGACACTTAGTACACTAAAAAAATTCCGGATAAAACTACGATATACTGGATCAAAGTACAGGCAAAGTGCATCATACGTAAAATCCATTTCTATTGTAAAATATTTCACCATATATTTTACTAAAATATTATTTAAATAGAGAATTTAATTTAAATAGAGAATTTAGTTTAAATAGAGAATTTAAATTCAAATTTAATTTAAATTTAAATAGGGATGTACGGTAGAAATTACCGTACATTAGATTTTATGTTCCGTAAAATGTTCCTGTGAAAATGGATTTTACTGTCCAAAATGAAATTCATGGATTGGCTGGTACTTTCCTAAAAAAAATTCAGGCACCCTGAGTGCCGGTACTTTTTACCGTAACTTTATTCAGAACTTTTTCAGTGTGTAGATAACAGTTGGCACACGAAAAAGAGGCAGGCCAAATTTGAGATGGATAGATGGCCAAGAGAAAGACCTTTTGGTCTTAAAAACTAAAAATTGGAAAACACTAGCTAAAAAAAGGGTTAGCCTAGAAAAAAACTTCTTGAGAAGGCCCTGGTCCACCCTGGGCTGTCGAGCCATTGATGATGATGAGATAACTGGTTTCATGCTATGAAAACGGGTTTTTATCATATGTTTAAATAATAAGTAATTTTCCATCTAAACCATAGTTTGTTCGTTCTTTTTTACATTAAATAATTTTAATTTTTGGAGCTAAAATGCTATTTATCATGCAAAAAAAAGAGCAATTTTGCTCACAGAATGCTTAAAGATAATAAAAAGAATCCGTAAGGACCAGTTTTCGTCCAACTTTCCCCTGCATTACCTACGCTCAAATCTTTCAGCGTCAGTTACATAAAGACTTTTTAAAATTTCCTGTAATATTTTTGTCTAGAATAATATTTTCACAATTTTTTTTCTAAAAATCAGTGGTTTCAAATTAAAATAGTAATTAAATTTCCTATTTTTACGCAATAAAAACCGAAAATCTAACTTAACACATAAAGATCTTTTTGCATATTTTTGCAATTTAGTATTCGAGATAAAAACAATACAATTCTCAAGTAAGCAGAATTTTATTCTACATTATAAATAAAGTAATTAAAATATTAGAATTAAATAAATACACGAAAACCAGCAAAGAACATCAATAAAAAGGGGAAAAATATAAACATAGAATGTTCTGGGAATGATAAATATCCATTTTTAATTTTATCAAACGCTTCTAAAATTATTTAATTGTTCAAATGTATATTTTTAAGCAAATGTATATTTTTTCCTTTCTAATTAGGGAAATTTAATTTAAATTTTCGTAGATTCATTTTTAATTAAAAATTATGGCGCTGGAGTTTAAATAAAAAATAGAAATCTCTTAATATTTGAATATGATTATTATGTATTAAAGAAAAATTTTGGTTAAGAGCAAATTTTGTTAATTATTCTAATATATTTGGCGATTAAAAATGTGTTTTATTATAATTTACTTTTTCCATATTAGTATGCATTTACGATAACATTGCTATTATTTTTTTAAAAATATTTTGCTAAAGAGATTAATAGAAATGTTTTTAGCTATTCTAATTCTTTAATGTCGAATTTAAGACCAATAATTTATTTAGCGGTTTGTTGACGTTTATAAAAAAATCATTTAACAAGTTTAATTGTTTTATCTCCTCTAATAAATAGTAAATTTTTTATTTACATTAGAAGATTTCTGTAGAATTAGTTTAATGAAACTGAAAAATAATGCAAATGTAAAAAAAAACATGAAAATTTATATTTTATGCAATACATATGGCGCAAAGAGTTCAGCAATCGAAAGTGGTAGTTAATGTAAAGCCTTCATGAAAAGAGACTTTGCTCTTTCTAAAAATTTTTTTTATTTTTTATGAGTGTAATTTTTTCATTGCGTTAAATAAAGAGTTCATACGATATAAAACGGTAATTTTATTCTGGGATAAAGTTTAAAGTAAAATAGTGGGCAAAATATTTTAATAAAACTTTATACAGTTTAAAATATAATTTTAATAACATTTTATTCAGTTTGAAATATAAACTAATAATATACACTGAGAAAAAAAGTATATCAAAACTACCAGAATAAGGTAAAATATCCCGTGTTTCTGGCTCTATCGGAACACTAAAAACGTCAGCAATTTTCATCGATATTCTTTTGGTAATTAATTAAATTGGTAAAATAAATAATAAAATATGGTTTTATAATATGCGATAAAATTTGGGAATTTCATCATGACACCTTAGAGCATTGCATAAAAATTAGTCATTCGATTAAATTTACTATTCAGGTTTGTATTTTCAACTAAATATGTGGTAAAAAGAATAATTTTGAAAACCACAATTTTCGGTAAACCGTTACTGTATGAACGGAAAAATTAACAAATAAATAGTTTAAATACCGTATTTTTTGGTTTTATTTACCTGTATTACGGATTTCTTTTACCATAAATGTCATGACCATGAAGTATAATAATTTTACCAGAATATCTTCTTCTGTGCAGATAGAAAGCTCAGCTTTGATACCAGTGGACTCAATCATGCATGAAACGTGAATCTGTACAAGTCATGTGATTTTGTATTATTAAAAACCTACATTTTTAAACTGGTTCTTAAGTTTTGCCTAAAATTACCACATTAATCGCAGTTCTAAACTATCAGTAAAAGTTAATAATGAGCAATACAAGCATCAATGTTTGCAGAGTTATAAATCCATCAGTTTTAAACGCTATAAACGCTGAAATTTAACAAATATTTTGATGGTTTATAATTTTTAATGAAACATATTCATAAAAATTCAAAGTAAAGTTGAAAAGAAGTTTGAAACAAAAAGTTGTTAAGAATTGTAATAGCAAAATGAAGAAACATTTAAGTAATATTAAATATAAAATGTAGCAAATATTATATGTCCTTATTTATCACAATTAGAATGATTTTAATTTTGAATGCACGTATTTTAATTAACTCAACTATGTACTTATAAGCAATTTTTTTTATTTATTCAAGTTTAATATTTTACTAACTACACAGAGAAAAAAAAACTGCATAGGGATATTTTTACCAAAAAAAAAAAAAATCTAGTTCATAGAACTAAAATGTACAGTTACCAAACCATTAATTTGGTATTTTTTTCGTTCGTATAGTAACTATTTACCAGTAGTTCTGGTTTTCAAAATAATTTTATTAACACATATTTAGTACAAAATACTTTTGTATTTTTTACTAAATATATGGTAATAAAAACTTTGCATTTTTTTTAAAAATAAGTTTGTCCAAATAAACGGTTTTTATGCACGCTCTAATGTATCATGATAAAATTATTAATTTTGCCACATTTGCCAAATTGTTTTACATATTATAAAAACCGTTCCTTATTCTTAATTTTGCTAAAATCATTACCAAAGTGCTTCGGTAAAAAGGTTTGATCTTTTTGATCCCATACAGTCTTACAGTCATTTTAGTATATTTTACCATATTCTGGTAGTTTTCTTTTTCATCATACTTTTTATCTCACTGTTTTATGCCCACAAATATTTCGCTGAAATAAATTTTTAATGATAATGCAATAAAATAATTCTCCAAATATCAGTCATTAATTCAACTAACATTATCTGCCTTATTTGAAAGTATCTTCACAAAATCAGCACAGTTAATAAATCAGAAATATATTCTAAGACTATGTTACGCTCAATAATTAAAACAAGGAACAGCACTTCTCTGACGTAAGTTATGTAATTAAATTCTCTGATCTGGAAAATATAGAAATCAGGAAGGGATATATTAACACTTTAATGGCTCTATATAGAGAATAATTTATACTTTACAGAATTACTGTGAACTCAAAATTCTACTGGCTACTACTTTATTATTTGAAATTCACAAATACATTTTCTTTCTTTAATTAAAATTGTTAATTATTAGCTAACTTAAGGTCATAGAATTATTATTTTATTTCATTACGATCTCCATAGATTTCAAATCAATTGCCAAAAATAAAATCATAATAATTTTTATTTTACTCTGTTTCAAAAATATTTTTAATGAAATTGTAAAAAAATCTTATACAATATTTTACTAAGACATAAATCTTATTAACAAAGAAATCTTGAGTCATTATGATACTCGCTTATGCAATATGAATTTATATTTACATATTGTCCTGATTTTTAATTGTAAAACTTTAAATATCCGAGATGCTTGCAATTTTTCTTATTAGCAAGGCGAATCAGTTGGGCATAACAGCTGAAGAGGCTAGTTATTCACATAATCTATCTGTATAATCTATATTTTTAACTCTGTTACAAATTCAAATATTAAAATATATGAAAAAGTATAAATTCAAATATTTAAGAGCAAATTCAAAATGGCAATTAGGGGAGAGTCGGGTAGCCCCGCCCACTTAAGGAGTATTGCTTATATTTCTGAATAATATTGAGTAATAATCAATATTTTTGTATATTTCTATTGTTTTATCATCTAATTAAATAATGCAAAAAGAATAAACCAAAAAAAGAAAAGTTTAACTTAAAAAAATAAAAATTCAAAAATTTGACTACTGTATTCAACATATTTTCAAAACTATTGTTTACCATGTTACCAGCTGCATAAATACTTGAAAGTTTGAAAATAATCTTTTTTTAATATACTAAATAATGTACGATGGCCCATTGACTTGAAAAAATATTCTATACATATGAAATTGACAGTGGGCGGGGGTACCCGACACTCCCCTATATCTTTCTTTTAAAGGACAAATCATGTGAAAATGAATTAACTCAGTTAACAAAATACTATTTATGTTAGAAAATAACAGAAAAAATAAAAAATTTCCAATCTTTAAAAAAAATGTGTTAAATCATTGGAAGGAAACAAATATATATGCCATAAGTTCATTAATCAAATATGGCTTTGGTTAAAGGCTGTTTGTTTACTTCTTTATTGGCATACCTGCGCAAATTAAAAAAAATAAATAAATAAGCAAAATCATAATCAATAATAAAGTTTTTTTTAATAAAATGCGTAAGCTGATCATTGACGATGGAATGGAATGTTAAATCATGCAACCGCGGCGAAAGTCGATTAAACTCAATCGGTATTTCTTCATTAGGGTGAGGATTATGAACCTTCTCTACCCTTGATATATATTTGCGCTTTATTCACGTCATTAAACAGTGCTTTTAAAATCCTTATTAAGCAGATTTTATGAACACAAAGTAAATATCCAAATGATAAGTCATTTTTAAAGTATCCCGAATTGATTTTAAAATATAGCTTTAAATTGTGTTATTTTGTTGGCAAAATAGAAAGTTTGAAAGCAGTTTTATCTTTTGAAAATTAAATATCAGTTCTTTAAATATATTAGTTGAAGGTTTTAAACTTAATTATCTCCTAACTTGATCTGGTATAGTTGTTTTATTGACCATTTCTAGTTTGATAGTTCTATTAATTTTATTAAAAAAATTATATCAAGGCCTTTATACTACACTAAGAAAAAAAGTATAGTCAAAATTACCTAAATATGGTAAAATTTACCTTATTTCTGGCTCTAAGGGTACACCAATAAAGTAATTTTTACCGAAGAACTTAGACAATAAGTTGGATAATAAATTTAACAACGAAATGCAGTTAAATTAGAAATATATAAACTGTAAAAAATGGATACTCAAATATCACGAAACTTTCTTCGTTTTTAAAAGAAATGGTTTCCTGATATATGCTCCAAGCCAAAAACTTTTCAAAGTGACGAAATAACATTCATGACTTCGTCAAAATTAACGAAGTATTTCGTCAATCTATGTTTCGCTCAAAAAAAAGAGATTCAAAGGGCATAATGTATTTTTATTTTCAAATAATCATTTTATTATATGCACTATATAGCTGGTACAACACTGCAAGACTAGATAGAACAAATATCTAAATTACTCCCATGCTCGAAGCGGGCTTTGAACCTCGGATATTCCTGGCACGAGGCTAACTCCTTGACCACCATACCGTCAACCGACTTAAATTGTCAGTTTATTTTCGATTGTCTAGTCTTAGTTCCAGTTTATATAATCAAATATATTTCGAGTTGAGGAAACATTTTCGTCATATATTTGATTGTTCGCGTTACGTGATTTTGTGACGATATGATTCTCAAAACTAACGAAAGGAAAGCTCACGGATTGCTAAATCGTTAAAAGTGAGAGTTTTATATCTACGAGTGAAGCCATAATATGGCAAACCGATAACCATTAAAACTATTTATACGGTTAAATTCATTTTTCAGTTAGTGTTTTCTACGAATTGTGTGATAATAAGAACTATAATTTTAAAAACAAGAATTTGTGGTAAACTTTGCCATATGAACGAAAAAGTTATCAAAAGAATAGTTTAAATAGTGCATGTTCTGGTTGTAATAACCTAAATTGTGTTGTTTTTTTTTTTACCAGAAATGTCCATACTTTCCAGTATGGTAATTCTACCAGAATCTTTTCCACCTTGTAAGATTTAAGGCATTGTCTCTAATTTTTGCTATTATTATTCTTTAAACTTACTACCTATTTGAGGAAGTTAATATACTGTCTCTCTTAACTTTCAATTATTATTTTGTGTGCTTATTTGAGAAATGTAATTAATTTTTGTGCATAAATATTGTTTTTTTATTAATCACTAGCTACCTTTGACATCCGGGAAGTTAATTGTTTAAGAAGTACAACGTACAAAAATTTGAAAAAAGGGAACACTCTGAATTACTTTTGATATAAAGAGCAGATATCATGCACTAATTAGCGGTTTTAAATAATTTACACAGAAATATATCTTCATCATAAAAACGTGAACTTTTATCAGATTTTATCCTTAAAAAATGATTCACAGTCTAGAAAATATGGTTCCAAAAGTTTGTGGGTTTTAATTAATTGCAAAAACGTTTTGAAGAGTAAGGCATATAAACTTTAGAGCCATTTTATTATGGGTATTTTTGTATTGAAAAAAACAAAATTTGAATCAAATAAGTTAATTAGACTCTGAGTAATAAGATTTTTAAAAAAATGGCAGTTTAAAATTTTCCTTTATCATGAACTGTTCGACAAATTCCGATAAAATATTCTATATCGTTATTAAAAATTATTGTTTTAAGACTTAACAAAAAAAAACTTAATTAACAAAAAAAACTTAAAACTAAATATTTTAAACACTTACTGTTACGCAACTCTAAAAACATGTTTAGCACATTTGATCCTTGAAACAAAGAAATTCACAATCTAGATGGTGCCAATAGTTTGTTATATTTAATTAATTTAACAACCGTCGAAAACGTTTTTTTAATAGTAAGTTTGATAAACTTCAGAATTATTTTATAATCATTATAAGAATTGAGAAAACAAAATTTGAAAGAAATGAGCTAACTAAATGTTGAGTAATAAGAGTTTTAAAAAAAATATAATATTTAAATTTTTTTCATTTTAGCCCAATTCAGACCAAATTTTGTTTATTTTTATTGAAAATAAAATTCCAAATAATGTAAAATTAGTAAACCTAACAAGATATAAATACTTTTTAGCTATTATTAAAATAAATATTGAAAAATAATAAATGATTATTTTCAGCACAGAATTATTATAATACCAGTCTGATAATTGTGCATTTTTCTTTGCTGGTTTTACTTCTTTGTAATGGTACAAACTACACAACTTCATACAACCAATTTGACATACTTTCTTAATATTATATATGAGCAAATCTTTTGCAATAATTCTTCTTAAATTTTAAAATACACATTCTAGTTTTTTTTATTTTAATAAAGAATAATTTTAGTTTACTAATAAAGAATAATTTTAGTTCAGTTTTATTTTATTAATTTAGTTGTAATTTTAGTTAGAGTATATGAAACTTATCTTTATGAATTTAGCTTGAAAATACAACTATTTATAACAAGTCTAAAATCTGAGAGTAAAATTTTAAATATATAGGGAACTTATCAAAAAATGATAAGACATTATATTACCAATGAAATTATGATCAATTTCGTCCTCAGAACATTCGTTTGACAGCAAACGGAAATGATCACCAATCACTAACCAACCGCGTTAACCGAAACGCCATCATAAATCAGCATTAGTCGTTTTTTTGTGTTCTGTCACCTTTCTATCATATGAGAAATAAGAACTGTCCTTATTTTATGAGCTTACGTTGATATGGTACCGATAGAATAGTATATTAAAACTCTGTAGTCATAAAATATACCAAAGTTAGCACAGTTTACCTAATCTAACTACTAGTTGTAAAACAAAAATCATATTCCGATACTTTAATTTTAAACTTAACCTTAAAACTGGAAAGATGGATGAGGCCAATCTTGTCACTCTCGGTTTATATTGCTCTGTATATCGAAAAACAAATTTCTGAAAGATTTGAGTACTTCTAACTTTTCATAATTTGATCCAATTTAAGTTCTCATTAAATGATTAATGTGTTAGCTTAATAGAAACTTTATACATAGTATAATGGGAGGGGCCAGAGTAACCTATCAACTCAGATGGTTTGGGGTATAAAATACCCTAAGTATAAATGAGGTACCAAGTTGAATAAAAGAAACTAAAGTATTTTAAAAGATCTGAAATTAAGATTTATAGTGAAAGGAAAACTCAATTATCTAAGAAACTAATTCATACGTATAATTGAAAAATCAGTGATCCGTTTAATCGAATATTTTAGTTGACCAAGTCGAATAAAATACCATAGAATTTTAATGATCAAGTCTTTAATTTGTCTTAATTAAATTAATTATGATTATATTTTACGAATTTGGATGTGTAATCGATCTACACACAATCAGGGAAGAGCCAAACTGGTACATTTAGTCTTTCTGGATATACAGCAATGTTCATTCCTTCGAGTGTTAAAACTAAATAAGATATTTTGCAAAACGATAAGAATTGTGTAATAAATTATAATAGATTTCATTTTCGTTTGAATACGCTCACTTTTGAATATGAGCTTCAAAATGAACCCCGATAAAATGATTTGAGCCCCGTTAATGCACTGTGACACCATAAAATTTAATGATTGAAATTATTTATAAAAGTATCTCTTCAAATTCTGTACAAAATTTGAAGTTTATCTATACAATCTGTAATAATCTGCCAAAATTGAAAAGTTTGGCAAAAATAAATTGAACAAAACAAAAAATAATCTACTCTTTAAGCAAAGAGAGCATGAAAAAAGATACGTTAATTTACCGTTAGAAATTTCAGAAGATTTCTAGTTCTTAATAGTTGAAATTTCCATTTACTGTAACACACTCTAATATTGAACCATCTTGCAAATCAATTTGTTTTAAATTTAATTGCATTATAATGTAGTTCAATTTGAACTGATGGTACAGTTTTAACACCTTTGTAATATGCGCTGTATGCGTTCAATGTACTGATATTATTGTTAAATGTTACACTAATTTGTTTCAGAAGCTAACAGTCATCTTAACATATTTTTCGTATTTAAGCTCTACGTAATGAGCTGATTTAGCGCTGATATCACGAGGAACAATTTTTTTCTGGTGAATGAGATATTTTTACAGATCTTTTTACAGATTTTTTACAGTACTTTCATATCGCTGATTTCATACCTGAAATCAGTTTCCTTCTACATTTTTTTATGATATTTTTATTCCATTTTTTTTTTTCGAAAAACACAAGTTTCAAAACGTTATACATAACAACGGTTCGTATAAATATCACGACAAACTTCTTGGAGAACTAGGGCACATCATCAAAATTAAAATTGCAAAGGAACCCATACCCGGAAATGTCATCATACGCCACTGGGGGTGATTCCTTATTATGAACTGTTTCTTCCTGTGCTTCTGAAATTAATTAAATCAATTTTAATTCTGATGATGCACTCTAACTACCCTATAAGTTTGCAGTAACATATACAAGACCTAATGTTATATATGTATCATTTTTAAATATGTACATTTCGACAAAAAAATGGATTAAAAATGTCATGTAAGAAAATCTTTAGCTTTAGGAACACAACAAATTTCAAATTTGAAATCCCCACACCTGAATTAAGCAAGATCAAGTACTCGTATAAAATCAACAAAAACTGTGTTCTCCAGTGTATTAGTTACTCTCAATCGCTTAACTCTTTCCTTCGATAAGTACATTTAAAGATTTTTAATATCATTTTTTTAATGATGCTTCACATAGGTGCTTTTACTACAAAACTTAAAATAAATGTTGACATGGCAGCTTAAAATAATGTAATGCATTTTGCTTATTTCCTACAAAAAAATTTTAACTTTTGAAGGAAAAATATATGTTTTTTTACTGAAGGTAACAGCTCAAAAAATATATCTTAAGCGTTATATTCTGTAAAGCGAATGCAAATAAACGCAACTCTCCCAGCGCACAAGCCATTCCGAAGAAATCGGAAATTCTTATATCTAAATTGAATTCTGTTGCCTTTATAATGTTGCGCATGGAGCCTAGGGTGTGTGAATGTGTGCTTTCCTTTCCATTCCAAAATCATTTTAAATATTTCTTTTCGAGAGTTTCAGCAACTTGGATCATAAGTTAATATCGTGTGAGGGTGTTCTAAACAGAATGAAAAAAATCAATAAAAGAAAAAGTAAAATGATATAGTATGTAGCAAAAAAATCTTCTTTGCTAGCTTAGAAATGTTTTAATATAGATCTGACCTTTTTTAGATGTTAGATTCTTTTTGTCAAAGAAATATTAAGTTAGCATTTTGCTTCTCACTAACGCAATTCCTTTTTTTTTTAGCTTTTTCTTCAGGACCTGTTTTTAAAAGCCTCGAAGTTAAAGAATTAATCTTAGTTTTAAAAAAGAATTAGAAATTTAATTTTTGCTTCTATTTTACTTATAAACGATATTAAAATATGTTGAAATAAAAAGACCAAGGGTATGACATATATGTTTCAATTTTGCATAATACTTCTAATTAAACACACAAAAACAGTATATTATATAAACTAGATAGAACAATTCAACAATATGAGCATTTAATTTTAACGTGAAAACAATGATATTTTAATCTATTCATTAATGCTAATGTATTCACTGCTTAATCTAATCATTGATTAAGTTAGCATTCTGTTTCTTTCTAACGTAATTCCTCTTTTCTTTCAGCCATTTCATCAAGGCTTGTTTTTAAAAAAAACAAAGCAAAAAACAATGTTAGTTTTAAAAATGTTTTTTTTTTAAAAAGCAGAAATTTTATTTTCGATCTATTTTACTTATAAATGATTTTAAAAAGTGTTGAAATCAAAATATCAAGGCTAGGACAGATTAGTTTCAATTTTGCACAATACTTTTCATTAAAAATACAAAAACAGATTATTATATATACCGGCGTAAAACAATACAACTGTGCGAGTTTATAATTTTAAATTGAAACCAATGTTTTCTAATCTATTTATTGGTGCTATAATTAACCCATCCTACCATCCTCTTTGCGTAGAAAAGTCACACTCTTATAATTTCCAACACAAAAGAGGTTTTGTATTAAGCGGCTTTGTACAAAGGTGCTTCAACGATTATGAATTCCAAAGGAGTTCTGCAAATCAATATGTAAAATATAAAGATACCTCTCTATAATTTAAGGTAGTAGTATTTTTCCAATAAATTTCACTTGGATTCAAAACATGTGTATTCAGTTTCTTTTTTTTTAATTCTCAATGATGCTGCAAATACAACAAAAGCAATGATGCTACAAATGCAAAGATGCAACAAATCCCTCTATTCTCCATAAGTAGAATTGGTTAATATACATCAATACGAATTGAATACTTTTCAACGAAGTTGGAATAAATATATATTGTAACTCTAATCCGACACCTCCTTTACGAAAATTATATCAATATCTTTTATCAAAGTTTTAAGATTATATTTACCATCTATTTCGTATTGTTCTAATTATTATTGAATTAAAGCTAAATTTTATATATTATTTATGCAATGAAATAATATGAAGAGTTTTCAGTTTTTCTAAATAAGTTAAAATACATAAACAAATTAGAATATAGATTGCTTATATCTAAATCACATTTCCTAGTTTTTGTTTTTGTTTTTTTTACCCTCGATCGAACATGCTTAAAAAAAAATTCGCATAAAAATTCGTATTACTATCACCATTAAACTCTTCAAGGGCATTCTATTCCCCTACAAAAACAATCATTAAGTTCAATATTTGTTTTTATTTAAGTAATAAAGCAATAAACTCGCCCTATAAGCCTAACATGCTTATGGAGAAACATATCTCATTACATAACTTACCTTACACAACAGAATTTTATCTCAGATTTAAATAAACCTCTGCTCTAAGTGATCGCGTCCCTATATGCTTCGGACATTTGATTGATTAGGTTGTTTAAAATTTAGAATCCAATGTTACTGCAATCACTGTGAAAATAATTTTGACTTGAAATGATTTTATCACTAATGCTCTTGTCCAAATGTATCTATACTAAAAGTAAATGCTACCCAATAAATAATTTCAACCCAAAGTAATGTATAGTTTGCATAATACGATGCCGTTATTAAAATTATGCTCTAAAAATTTCGTTTTTGGAAAATTCCCAATAAAGATATTTTTGTATATCAAAATTACTGCAATATTTTTATAAGCAATAATACTTTGAAGTATGGTATTTGCGTGATTTAGGTTCAAGATTAAAAAACGAAAAAGTTCATAAAAATTAACGATATATAGTATATAAAAGCATTATAAAAACATTTAAACATTTATTTTTTTATCTTATGAATAATATTTTTGGTTACTTGTATTAAAAGAAAAATAAATAGGGAATACTTTTTAAAGGATGTGTGGGTTATTCTTATTATGCACTGAAAAAAGTATGAATTAAACTACCAGAATAGGTATTTTTTAGGAATATTCTATTTCTATGGGAGCTTAAAAAAAAAGACTAAAGCACTTCGTTAATTTTTAGAAAAGTGTTTTGGTAATGAATTTTATAAATTTAACAACAGATTTTATAATCTGTAAAAAAATTTGATGAGGTTGGTAGAATTTGGTAATATTTTTTCATGGCACCTTAGAATATAGCATTAAAATCATCTATTCGTTTAAATTTGCTATGCAGTTTTGTATGTTTTAGTAAATGTGTCATAAGAATCATTTTGAAAACCAGAATTTCTAGTAAACCGTTACCATATGAATGGAAAAATTGTCATTGTATATTTTGGTATTGTGTATTGATTTTGTATATTTTGGTTTTATTAACTTGAATTATGTTGTTGTGTTTTTTAAAATGTCATTACCATGTAGAACGGTCACTTTGCCTGAATTGTTTTCTCTGTGCATTATACTGTTAGTTAACTTCAACTTTAGTTCAATTTTTCAGCTTCAGTTCAACTTTAATTTTTATGTGCTTAAGATAAATTAAGAAATATGAATTAAATAACCTCTTTATTACTTCCTTTAGTTTTCTTTTACTTTTTGTCTGTAGTTTTGTCATCTAAAATGTGACTTCATTTTGCTGTCCACGCATCGTCCAATGTTGACGGGACATAATAGAGAGAAACCATAAAAAGCAGAATCAACACGCAAGAAGTAATAAAAGTGGGAATAAATTTATGTTATACAAGTCCTTTCAGCGTTTCACTTTATTTGAATTTTATAACCTCAGACGCTGATTTATTTCGCTGAGTTCTGTCAACTATGCATCTATGTACACTTCAAGAACATAAATAACAAGTGAGATGCAAACAAACATGGCCATTATGGTATCATAAAAATGTTTTGTTTTTTTTTGCAATTTCTAGAACGATTTTTATTTATGTATCTATAAAATTGGAAAAGCTTACTTTGTTTATTATTGTCGCATATATTTCTAGAAAGAAAAACTTTAAATTAATATAAAAAAATCAAAATATTAAAACTTTTAAAGAGATGTTTGTGCTTTACCCATAAATGCTTTATCCATAATATTTAACAGAATTTAGAATAAATTTTAAATTTTTTAGAATCACATGAAACGTTTAAAAATAAAACTCCCTGTTTTGAAATGTTTTTTAAGTTGAAAAAAGTTTCCAAAACATATTTTTATAATTTTATTTGCTTTAGTATTTTGTGAATACAAACATTTCAAAGATTTTCTTTTAAAAACAAACAAGTTAAAAATAAAATAAGGTCAAAATTATCTGCTTTTTTATAGCAAACGAAGTCGCCTTGATGTACACAAAAATATTTTGTTTTAGACTAATTATTACAAAAAGTTATCTTCGATTATTGCTATAAATTCTTTTATTAGGGTTTTCTGATTTTTATTGTGAACTGTTTTATATTCTTGATTTTGAATATTTTTTTTTGCTAATTATATAAACAACTCCATTTTTAATCAACGACTTCATTTTTCATGATAACTACTGTTCCAATCACACCATAAAATATCAACAACAACAAAAAAAAGAATTATGTCTGCCATTTCGTGTTAAATACATTTTATTTTATCAGAATCACTCCATAAAATAGAAAATAATAGGATCTGCAAAGTATTGTAGAATACAAAGCCCACCTTTATATTTTTGTTTCATTTAGCAGAGAGAAATATTTTCAAAAGTCAGTAAATATTGTTTGACTATTTAAATTTATAAGCTGTGTAGGTATATATTTTTGTAATTTATTTGAGGGCAATCCCGCCATTAACGAATGTCATATTTGCAGACTTTTAAAGCACATAACTCAATTTAAAAAAAAAAAAAAAACTGTTTTACAATTTTTCGATAAAATGACTCCTGGTGCCCTTTACACACACTCTAATTTTTAAAGTAATGTCTGAAAAATTCTAAAAATGAAAAAAAAAAAGGTACAACTGGGTGCTGTGAAAGTCCATCTTTAAATTTAAAAATGATTTCAAATTTCTAAAAGTCAATGAAAATTCGAAATAGTTAAAATGTTACCAAGATTTATTTAATTACGAATTTTTTAAAACTGAATGATTATTTTAAACTTAGATTTAGACTTTTAAAGTTTAAAAATATAGTCGTAAATGACGGATGGGATTTTCATAGACTATAAATTGTATAAATCTCCATTAAATGCATCAATAGTCATGATTTTTTTCGATGTTTTATTATTAATCTTGTTGTTGTGGTTATTATTCTTGTTGTTGGTGGTATTATTATGTTTGTTGCTGCTGTTATTATTGTTCTTGTTGTTGTTCTTATTATTTTTGTTGTTGTAATAATTATTCTTGTTTCTTTTGTTATTATTGTTCTTGTTGTTGTCCTTGTTATTCTTGCGACTTTTTTATTATTTTTTTGTTGTCGTTGTTGTTATGATTATTCTTGTTATTTTTATTCTTCTTATTCTTGTTATTGTTATTCTTGTTATTGTTATTATCGATGTTGTTATTCTTCTTTTTGTGGTTATTCTTGTTATTGTTATTATCTATGTTGTTATTCTTCTTTTTGTTGTTATTCTTGTTGCTGTTATTATTATTATTATTTTATTTTTTTTTGATATCTAGTTGTCTCGAAAAATTTTCAAACCATGACATAGCTATACCTACAACATTTCCACAAGTAATAAAATTTATTTGGAACTAGTATATTACACTTAAACTATTGCATACGCAGCCATGTAATAAACAAACTAAAAAGAATACATGCATCATTTAAAGTTTCGTGCAGTTAATTTAATAAAATTTCATACTCTGTTAATCATTATTATTTAGTTATTTATTAAAATGTCAAATGTATGTTTGAAATCTAATTGGTGAGATAAATTTTCAAACTATAACATAGCTATATAAGAGAAAATCTACCCACACAAAAAAAAAAAAATTCATTTACAACTAGTACATTCTACTATAACTATTGTATGCACAACCATACAATAAACAAATTAAAAAGAATGCACACATCACTTAAAGTTTCATAAAAATAAATTAATAAAATTCCATACTCTGTTAGTTCGTGTTCAAAACATTTGTATTTAATAAAAAGATAACATTTCTCTTTAATCTAAAGCACTACATCTAGATTACAATGAAAGAGAAACACATGATCTTAACACAACAGGGATCACGAAACTGGCAAGTGGAAATCGTAGTGGTGTATGACTTGCTGGCTTTTTGCCAGGATCGAATTGCTGTCTGCGGAAATTTACAACCGGCGAAGTCGATTTTCAGTGAGATTTGATCTTCCGCCTTTCATGCATTTGAATTCAATGCGTAAGACACAGCAATTTTTCAAAAGGATTTTACAAATTCCAATTTCATATCACCAAAATATATGTATTGTGTTTTAGCTGAATAAATAAAACGTAGGAATTGGATTTGTAAGTGTAACAGTAAGCAATTGCCGTATGAAATATAATAAATATGTGTATTAAATAAGCACTTCAATATATATAATATATGTTTCACATTTGACACTAACTATAAAACACTACTTTCAACATTTTACGGTTGTTTTAAAGATAACTTATAACTTCAATTTCTGAGCAATATCATGCTGTGTCTAGAATAACTTAAATTGTAGCTAATCTGACACTCTTATTTAATCTAATAAACTCAATTTAAGTTTTATTGTTTACAAATAGTTGTTTTAGATTTATTGTTTACTGCGAAGCCATTGGCTGTGGGTTCGTATCCCGCTCTGGGCATGAATGTTTCTCTCTCTCTCTCTCTCTCTCTCTCTCTCTCTCTTTGTGCTGTCCTCTGTTGTGTGTGATGTGTGAATGTGACCCACCCTATAAACGGGTTTGTTGCAGTGTGGCGTGGGCAATGTTGCTCGCCTCCGTGACTTTGGTTCACAGGTGCCCACTGGGTAACGCGAAATGAGCAAAAATTCTGGCATCTTCATAGGCAAAGATTCAAATTCAGTGCCTGCCATTGGACAAAAAAAAATTTAATATTATTTCATAAAAACAATTATTTTTGCAGAATAAAATATGTATCCGCATGTATTATTCGTGCTGTATAAAATATGTGTGAGTTCGTTATTTGAGTTGGAGGGATGAAATATTCAATTTTAACTGAAGAAGTTATTTTTATTTATTAATTTTTCTTGAAAAATTCTAAGACCAAAAAGATGCTTTTTTAAATACTAAAAGCAAAAAAAAAATAATAATAATAATAAAAATAATATCTTAAGAAGACCAAAAAGAGTTTAAGTAAAAAAAACTTAGTAATTGTTTTGTACTTCAATTAGTAAAATTACATTAGTGAATACGATTTTTGATATTTTTTAACAGACCTTAAGTGTTTTGTATCACTTATTTTAAATCTGCATAAGCTTCTTTGTCCAAGTCATAGTATTTTTAAAATTACATTTTTAGTCTTTCTTACGTCGAAATGTACATGTTTAAAAACATTTTATGAAATAGGGGTCAAGTAAATGCTGCGAAAATCTTCTAGGGGGAGCTAAGAAAATTATCAGGATTAAATTTACATTGGAACTTCTGCCCGAGAGAGTTGCTATGCACCTCTGTAGGCGTTTTCCTATCATGGATTATTCCTCCATGCACTTCTGAACAGGAATGATAGACAACAATATGAGAAACCACGATAAAAAATTACTTAACTTTTAAAGTGCTTCTCAAAGTGTCTCATGCAGATACAGAAATGCTTTTGAAGTGTCTTTTGCAAAGACAGTAGTATCCAGCACAAATGAAATATTGCTTAAAAACAAAATTATTTAAAAAAATTATAAAAAAATTTTATATGAAAGTTTTAAAAATATTAATAAGCTTATAATTTTAATAAAAACATAATTTTTATGTTTAATAAATAGTATAATAAAGAGTAAAATAAAAAAATTTTATTTTTTACTTTAATTAATTTAATCAAATCAATTTGAAAAAAAAATAAAAATCAATGAAATCTTTAAAAAAATTAAAACTATTAGTCTAAAATGTTTATTATAATAACAAAAATACTTCTAAGAGTATCGCTAGATATTTATTAAAACAAAAAAATGCAATAAACAGACTAGTCTTTTTAACTCTCTAATTGCTAACATTAAATTCGAGCATCATTTCCAAAGATTGATCTTCAAGTAGAAGAGAATAAGCAAAAGAAAGAAAGGAGATATTAAGTGCAAAAAAAGATTATAATAAGAAGATAGTAATAAAAAAAGGCTGTGTTAATTCTAGTAAATATTGATTATCTGTATTTTGTTAAAAACACTTCGACAGGAAATGTTCTCGGTGCTTATATTAATGGCTTTGATTGCTTTTTTACGAAAACTATTTTCATTTTATATTTTATTCCTCGCAGATTATTATTTTTAAAGTGAGCATTATTATCGAAAAAAAGGAAAAGAAAGAGAGGTTTTTATTTTAGTTTTTAGTGCTAAGAAACACTCAGTAAACAAGTTATAAAAAATTTGAATGGAGATTCGATTTTTTTTTGCTTTTATAGAGAAAGTTGGTGATTATTTAAGATATATATATATATAATATAATACCACAAAATATATATAATATAATAAAATACCACAAAATGAAGTACTGATATAGCGACAAGCATTATTACCATAAAATATTGCTCCGCGATTTTTACAGTGATATTTATATTAACAACGTAATTCTTACAGTTATATTTAATTAGAGTTTTTCAATGACTGTATGCTAATTATTACTATAAAATTTATAATATATATGATTTTTTTTTGTTCCATAACATGTTCCAATAAAATTTCAGAACTTTTTTACAGTTTATCCAGAGATTTTTTTTTTCGCAAACCAAACAATTTTTGCACAAAGTTAAGATATTTTGACAAGATATATTGTTCAACCCAAACATCATTTTTAATTTAACTATTTTATTCATTTTTATTTAATTATTTTTTTATTAAATAACTTTATGTTTAGTCTGAGATGAATCATTTAAAATAACCACTGCTAAAACTAAAAACGGGGTTAAAAAAAGTAATTAAAATCATGTATAAAAGTACTTTTACTTAATCCTGAAACTTTAATTAAATAAATTTTAAAAAATGCAAATACACGAGACACAAAACAAAATGTAAGCCCACAAAATGCGAACAAAAGAAATTTCTTTATTAGAACTGTTATTTAAATACCTTTTACCTTGTATGATAACTTAAACAATTTTGTGATTTGACTTTGAACAAACTTTTTATTCAATTCACCTCTCGATATAATTGAATGAAAAGTTTGAAACCAGGATTTGAAAACCAATCCGTCAACAAACATCGATTGAGACGGTTTTTGAAACCCATGATTTGAAATGTTGTGGCGATTAACGGAGTCAATCCAGAAAGAAAAAGCATTTGACCAATGAGTAACCAGTGATCGTGATAAGGTGATCACAACTTTTTCCTTTTTTTTATACTT
This sequence comes from Parasteatoda lunata, assembly GCA_949128135.1. Lineage (NCBI taxonomy): Eukaryota > Metazoa > Arthropoda > Arachnida > Araneae > Theridiidae > Parasteatoda > Parasteatoda lunata. The sequence goes on along the minus strand of OX421972.1, from coordinate 70,589,796 downwards.
TTTGTTTGTTTTAATAAACAATTTTTGTATATTCTACCATTAAGCCGTTTCAAATATTTTCTTTGCTGAATCACTGCATTGCAAAAAAAGAAATCTTGAAAACTTAAGGTATAATTTTATTCTTCAATTTTTACCAATAATAATTAATTTCTGCGTAACATACATGATTCCGTAAATATTACTGAAAAATTACGGTATATCATATTTTTTTTTGCCACGTTAAGCTTTACGGTAAATTGTACTGGAACTCTGATTGTCGGCGCTTTTTACTGGAATTGTTCAGCGATTATTTTATTTTGCAGAAGGATTAAAATTTTTAATTCTAAAATTTTATTTTTATTAATTTTTAAAATAGAAGAAGTTATTATTAAAATCTAAATAATATTTCGCAGACAATCGTTATAACATTTCTAAATAATATTCTTTAGTTTCCAAACACTAATTAATTAATTTAACACAATCTCAGAACATACGTTAAAAAATTATCTATTATCAATAAAATAGCTATTTAGACCTTGTATAATAACAGGAACAAATTCATGATTGAATTCTGACCAATTCTTTATCCAATTCACTTTTCAGTCAAAAGGAAAGCTCTGTTTACCAGCAGCAAAACACTTTGTCTTTTAAAAACTTTTCCAGTTTTCTCCATTGCTGAATGATTGATTAGAAAGACCAATGTTGAAAGATCCGCAAACAAAAGAGAAAATAGCATCCAAGGCATATTCTACATTACAGAAATCGACACCGACTCCCTTGGTTGCCATAGCAACCAAGAAATATCGATGCCTTGGCAAATAGGGGTATTACCTTATTTCGACGTGTTGCCCGTGTCTAGACCCTCCCCCGCCGAAAGACTTGCTCGAAATATTAATATTAATGCGCACGAGATCAAATCGTTCAGGCAAAGGCACATTAATAATTGCATCAAGGCTTCAAATGGTTAAATAATCCGATATAGCTGGAATATCTTGATGCCTCTTATTCCATGTACTCTTTTATTGCTATTTTGCGAACGTCTAGTTAATAATTGACTCTTCATGTAAATGAGAGTATTCCCAAATAAGATTTCATTAAATCTATTTCTTTAGTTTTGTTGCGAACTAATAAAACCAAATTCATGAATGTCTTATTCAGATGTTTAATTACTGCAATATGCAAATAATTAAATTAGCAAATGCACGTTAAGAACGTGAAATTCAAGTTTATACATATATTAAAAACTAATATACACACAGGAAGACTAATATACAAGCTTTTAGTATTATATTTATAGTTAATATGCAAACTGCTTGGAGCAAATTGCTCCAAGCTGTTTGCATATTAGCGATGAATAGGAAACTAAGTCAAACTAAGTTTTTTAAGAAACACTACGATTTCAATGCATGCAATACGATGATCCCATATATCGACTGTCCTGTTATTGTCTTTGTAAAGTACATATAAGGAAACAATCATAAACAATTTGATGTAAAAATAAGGACGCTCTCTAAAAAATGAATACACAAATATCATAAACTTAATTCGTTTTTGATGAAAATCAAAAAAGTATTTCGTCGTTCTATTTTTTTTTTTTTTTTTTTTTTTTGCGAAAATCTTTCTAACTTTTCTAATAATCACTTTATCCTGTACACCATATTAGTGGAAGAAAAGAGATAATTTACATCTATGACTGAAATGGGATTCGAGCCCACGATTTTCTTGGTACGAGGCCAACTTCTTGACGACCAGACATCCGGTCGGTTTGTTTCGTCACTTTATTTTCAACTAGCTAGTCTTCAACCTAGTTAAGTCTTTTTATTTAACAATCTCGCACAATGCTCTAGGATGATGTTTCGAGCTGAGAAAACATTTTTGTCATATATTTGAGAATTCGTTCATCAGAAATCCCATGATTTCGTGACGAAATGATTCTCAAAATTAACGAAATTTACTAAATCGTCAAAAGTGAGAGTTTTATTTCTGGGAGTGCGATGGTGTCAGAGTTGAAAAAAACTTCTGCAGTATTTGGAGTCAAATACATTTTCTAAACTCCGAGTGCTGTTAGTTAAAGAAAAGGTTCGACAGGTTTAAAAAGAGATTTTATGTTATAAAAATGTTTTCAACAAATATTTATAATTCAGCGAACAAAACAATTACTCAAATAATATAATCGTTTTTAAGCTTATGTTTTATTGAAGTAATTTAAAAAAAAAAACAGAAAAATTTTAAAACTTTTGAAGCATCAGTCGTAAAAACAAACTGTTAAAAAGTTACCTTTCGATGTATAAATTTCAAATTTATGATTATTTAGGTATATTGAAACATTAATTAAAAATATCTGCAAATTAATTAAATGTATCATTTGTAATGATTTTCTAGTGCATGAATGTTCAGTAAGAAATTTTACTTATGAGAGAGTGTGGGTCTGAGAGAGATATTTCGCTCTTTTCTTGTAATAGTTTTGCATTTCTTCAACTATTATGCGATAATATGAAGTATAATTTTAATTAAAATACCTTTACGAACATAAAATAAAAATATATAACGAACATAAAATAAAATACGAACATAAAATAATACGAACATAAAATAAAATACGAACATAAAATAATACGAACATAAAATAAAAATATATAATTTATAAATATTTGAGAAAACTATTTACCTATCAAATATAAGTTGCTGCATAAAGAAATCAAAGAATTCTAAAGTGACATACGCATTTAAAAATAATCAAAAAATGTTCATTTATCTTTCTTACCACGTTCGCTACTGATCTCACACTAGTGAGCCATGGTCACTAGTGTACCATCTTGGACTGCTTAGAGATTAGTACCGAACGTGCTAAATTATATAATGATTTATTCTAAAAAAAATATTCATAATACCAAATAATTTTATATTAAACAAAAAAACGAAATAATCATTAATTTTTCAAAGAAAATCTGAGTGAACGGAAATTTCTATATGAGAGATTTAGGCAATTTCATTTTTTTCAGAGTAGTGAAAACAACGATTAAATATTAAAACCGGTGCTAAAATATCGAGTAACTATTTAACTCAAAGTTTAAATACGAAGCTACCTCAAAGAGAGCTACCATTGCTAATATGTCAGCTTTAGAATAATTAAATCTTATTACAATGCTATTTTTGACAACAGAAATAAATAATAAAATCTCTTTTTTTTTTTTAAATTTTGAATAAAAATAATTATTTATTTTTTGTGAGGCAATACATTTTAAAACCTTGAAAAATATATTTTCGTTAATAACCATCAATTTATATTAATATTTCTCAGTGATAATTTAGACATTAATGAAGAATTTCAAGATTTCGTATTTGTATAATTCATTCGAGAAACATACTTACAATTCAATATAATTCTTGAGTACTCGTGCATTCGAGCATTTACTCGTGTTATTTCCTTTATATGTCCTTTAGAGTTTTTTAGCTTTATAAATCATACTTATGAATAAAATTATGCTCAAAATAAGATAATCATTTAATATATGATACAATTATCTTATAGTCCATTGCAAAAATAAAAATAAACTTGTGTAGATAATAAATTCAATTAAAACAAGCGCATAATTGTGTTAAAACTAATATTTCTGCAATAATAATTACAAATTACAATAAATTCCTAATTAAACTGATACAAATAACTTGCCAATTAACTTCATTTTTAACAAAATCTATTTTATTACAAGTCTGGTGCATCTTAATTTGTAATACTTAACTAGTATCCACATTTGTCTTGAACTCACTCCAATTTAGCACTGTTCCAAGACTTATTCCCTAAAGGTATAATTAAAGAAGAATTTCTTCTTCAGAAAAGAGAAACCCGTTATCCTTTTTTTGTCTCATTTGTTAGACCGATTTTCATTGTATATGCTGCACATATTTAATTCAGAATACCACTTAGAACTTTTTCAAGAATATTAAATAAGTTTAAAATCTCTCGTTATATCAGTTTAAATCAATAATATGTTTAAAATATTACAATAAATGCATGGCCGAATAACATAGCATTATTAAATAAATAATCCCAAGAAAGTGAAGCGGAAAGAGCGGAAAGATATTTCTTGATTAGAAACTTCATTCACTTCAAAAAATTACAAATTGGATAGAAGTCGACATATTACAAAAGTTCAAAAATAAGAGTCAATTTTCCAGATTTCCGAGACGGGAATGAGAAGGAACTAAAGTGATTTGAAATAAAAACTTAAAGTTGCCAATGAAAAATGGAAAAATAAAGGTGAGAACTAAACTAGAACAAAACTAGGTGAGAACATATCTAGAAAAACAATAGTAGCCGAGCGAGAAAACGAGAAAATTTTAATAATTTTGTTCTGCCGCGGCTACCATGTTTTTTTTTTTCTAGTTTTGTTTCCCACCTTAATTTTTCATTTTTTGCTGGCAACTTTAAGTTTTTATATCCAATTGCTTTTGTTTCTTCACAAGTCTAGGAAATGGGCGCCTGTATTTGAAGGTACGAAACATGTCGACTGTTTTTTCCAATTTGTAATTTTTAGAAGTGAATGAAGTTTTTAATCAAGTAACATAGCATTTACATTTAAATTAAAACCTACAAAATAAATTCACACTTCCATAAGTAAAATCCACCACTTTTTCTATATTCCTAAAGTTTTCTACACACTTTGAGATGAATGATATAGCTTCACATTTTAAAACTTAAGCATTTATAGGTTTTGGAAGATTTATTTTTAAAAAAAAACTCACTACATTTCTTTACGATTAAATTTAAATTAAATTCGATGCAGTGTTTAGGAGCAAACCAGCCAGAAACGGGTACACAACGTCTAACGCAAATAATATTACGATGACAAAAGACATCAAGGTACAGTGTTGTAAACTATGATTGACTCAATAAAACGTTAAAAATATCGTTGAGATAGCACAGTGCCGAGTGATGCATGTTTACAAGGAAAATAAACTGTAAAAGGGCTACTTTTTAATATAATCGTTCTAGGTATATAAACATTAATTACATAATTAAAAAAAAAAACTTAAACGCCGTTTGGTTCTTACAAAGTTGCTCAAGAGAAAAATTTAAAAAAAATTGGATTAGTAAAAAACTGGAAAGAAAAGTAGGTTCGGAAAAAAATCTATTAGGATTTTAAACGCACAGCCACATTTACTATAAATATGTAAAACATTTTACCATTAGCATTGTATACACATTAAAAAATGAGAGTTTCTCCTCCAGAGCAAAAAATACAATGAAAATCATTGAAGTTAGTTTCTATAAAAAATAAGAGACTGAAGCCAAATAAATGAAAATAATAGAGCTGAACTCAGTTTATCGTCATCTCCGTATTTTTCTGCCAACAAAATAAACTCAAAACGGTACTAAAGAAACATATAATATTACTTTTCTCTCCAAAACAAGCTTTCTTCCGTATTTAAAATTCTCATTATAAAGTCAAACCATAAGCATTAGGTAATCCGTGTCAAAGAAATGATATTACTTAAACTTCGAAGGCGGCGAGATATTACCCATAAAACCAAAAATGTCGTTACAAATAATGAAAAATAATGTTTGTTACCCAGCATTCCGTGAAAGAATATTTTGAGGGGAATTATTTGTTTTTTTTTTTTTTTTTTTTTTTTTTTTTTTGGCTACTTGCCAATGAATCGAAATCTCATTCAAAGGAAAGTGTTCGTTCAAAGGTTAAGTCTTATCGATTTAACATACATTCATTGTTTCATGAATTAAAACTATGAAAAAAGGAACATGATTCTTGCATGTTAACAAAGAAAAAGTAATTATAAGAATATATTATGGCCATAAAAGAATACTTTGTACCTTCTCTACCTAATTTATTTAATCTCACAAAAAGTATTCTATTTTGGCTCATATACTAATACGATATTTATGATATTGTGAAATGTTAATGAGAAGCGAAAAGTCGAGCAAGCTCTCAGTAAATTAACTGAATTTAATTAGAATACATCAGATTCATTTAAAAATGCTTGGTTTTAAGTTTTCTATTCAACGGATAAATCAAAAAACTATTTAAAACGAATAGATATTAATATTAAACAGGCTATTATTAAATAGTTCTTATAACTGATAAATTATTTTAAATATTTTTAAATTAATGAATCAAACAATCTATTGAAAGCAATTAATTTCTACCATCCCATTCAAGAAACGTAAATACATTTTCTGATTTAAACTTTGGATAAAATACTTATTGGTGATCATTTCTTTTTACCTTTTACTACAATGGTAGGACACAAGGAACGTGTGTCTTACACTGCAAAGAAGTTCCGAAAAAAATTATAATACCGGCATTGACAGTGCCGGTATATTTTACCGTAAAATCCATTTTACCGTAAAATCCATTTTACCGAAACATGTTACGGAATAAAAAGAATCTGATATACTGTAATTTTCACTGAATGATTACAGTAAACTCATTGGAATCACTCTGATTAAACAAATTACTGTAAAAATAGACCATATAACATTGCGCGGTAAAAAATGATTTTACGGGAAAATGGAGTTTCCGGATGATGCACTCAAAATGGCGGTAATTCATATCGTAATTTGATCCGGAATTTTTTACAGTTTATAGCGTGAAAAAATGACAACGTCTGGAACTCCAATATATGTAAATAAATAAATATATATATATATATATATATAGGGGAGAGTCAGGTAGCCCCGCCCACTTAAGGACTATTGCTTATATTTCTGTATAATATTGAGTAATAATCAAGATTTTTGTATGTTTCTATTGTTTTATCATTTAATTAAATAATACAAAAAAAGAATAAACCTAAAAAAGAATACTTTAACTTTAAAAAATAGAAATTTAAAATAACATGTTTTTCAGCTCTTTTCAAAATGTGTCGGGTAGCCCCGCCCAGTTACAAAAATTAGGTTTTTTGATTGTTTTTTCAGGTGTAAATGAAAATGGCCAATGTATTGACAATAGATAAACCTTATTTATCATTTTTATCACAAAATTATTTTTTTTATTACATATTTATATACTTATAGTGAATTCTATCATTCATTAACAACAAATGTTATATTTTTTTATTATTATTAATGTATATTAATATATTAATATATATTTATATTAAATATTTAAAGAAAATAATTTAATTTAAGTAAATCTTTGGAACCGTACATTTATCGACGAAATAAAAGTGGGCTGTGATACCTAACATTCATGTGAGAGGGGCTACCCGAAATCCAATTTTTTTGTAAATTTGTAATTACTGGAACAATTTTTCACAAATAAACTTCGTTCTTTGTGCAAACTAAACTTGAAAATACTTGAAACTTTGAAAATAATCTTTTTTTAATATAACAATTATTGTCCGATGGCCCATTGACTTGAAAAAATATTCTATACATATGAAATTGACATAGGGCGGGGGTACCCGCTGGGCGGAGCTACCCGACTCTCCCCTATATATATATATATATATATATATATATATATATATATATATATATATATATATATATATATATATATCACTTGAATGAAATTCAAAGAATTTTTTAAAAAGTTTGAATGTTAAAAATATCCATACAGCAAAGCATTAAAAACTAGTTACAGTTTTAGTTTTATTTATAAAGTTCTTTAAGTTAAATCTCTAATAGTAAAATCTTTGTTTTATAGATGGTTGACTACATAAATTTAAAAATTAAATTTCATTTTAATTTAGCTCGAAATAAAATAATCACTACATTTGTTTTCATTCTAATAAATTGACTTTATACGTTTACATTTAATTAAAAATATATAATCTATCAATAATTATTTTTGCAAAATTAAACGTCGATAAACGTGAAACTGAATTATTACTTATGTTTGTTCGTTCTCCTAAATACTTTAAAATATACCAAGCATTCAAAAAGATATTTCAACTGAAAATCATTATTGCATCTACATAAAAAAGCACAGCATTATCTTGTTCCCCATGTATTTCTTTATTTTATGAAGAAAATTCTGAAAAGACTTTCATCTTTTCTAATTTATTAAAAATAAGCAATAAATTTCTTTATAAGAGTTGAAAGAAAAGATGCAAGCTGCTGAATTTCAATGAGATTTAAATAGTTAAGCAGTGAAAAAAGAATGTCGCAAATAATCATGAATTTATTCTCAACTATTCTGTGAAACGAGGCGCCTTTATTTTCATTCTATGATTTCTTTTTTCCATCATTGGAACTGTTTTTAAACATTAAATCATTCCAAATTATTTCTTTTGATGTTTCAAAATTATTAATTCCTTGTATACGATTTAAAACTGAAAATTTAAATTACTACTCCAGTCTTTTACTTGTTTTTTTAGATTTCTTCGAAGTAAAATAAGTAAAATTTGCTTTTTCTTCTCTGAAATTAAAAATCCAAATCACGTTAACGTTTGCTGATGCTAAAAAACCTGAATAATATTCGAGAATCTTTGATTTACTTTTTTAACGCGTAATTCTTAAAAATAAGACAAATCGAAACTCAAGCACATTAAATAATTACGTAAAAGACGAAATAGTTAAGATTTTCTGAAACTACTAAATTATTATTCAAATATCTGACGCACGACCGACGAGACATAAAATATTGTTTTTAACAATCTATAAATAAAACGTATAAAGCAACTAAACAAAAGCAAATGAATGAAATGAAATTTATGTGTATACGTATATTTTTAATTAGCATTCTAAACAACATTTGAAAAATTCCGGATCAAATTATGGAAAAATGTACAGCCATCCTGTACATTTTGCCATAATTCGCTGCTTTTTAGCTTAAAATTCATTTTTACTGGAACAAGTTACGAAACAAAAATTTTAATATACCATGATATTTACAGTAATAATTACATTAAAATCACTGAATCAATCTAGTTAAATAAATATTCCGGATCAAATTATGGAAAAATGTACAGCCATCCTGTACATTTTGCCATAATTCGCTGCTTTTTAGCTTAAAATTCATTTTTACTGGAACATGTTACGAAACAAAAATTCTAATATACCATGATATTTACAGTAATAATTACATTAAAATCACTGAATCAATCTAGTTAAATAAATATTCCGGATCAAATTATGGAAAAATGTACAGCCATCCTGTACATTTTGCCATAATTCGCTGCTTTTTAGCTTAAAATTCATTTTTACTGGAACATGTTACGAAACAAAAATTCTAATATACCATGATATTTACAGTAATAATTACATTAAAATCACTGAATCAATCTAGTTAAATAAATATTACTGTAAAAAATTACGATATAATATTTCACGGCAAAAATGGATTTTAGGGTAAAAATGTATTTTACGGATGATCTGGCATTGAAATTCGTAATTTGATCTGGCATTGTTTGCAGTTTGAAAAAATAGCATCATGCAGGGTAAAGTCATAAATACTTTCCAGTATTAATTGTGAAATATATTTTGATCTTAAATAACTTTAAAAAATGTATTTTGAAACAAATTTAGTTTACAACGCCTGTTTTATCTTAAATACGTTTTTTCATACGAAATATAATTTCTTATAAGTAAAATTTACATTTTTGCAGTTTCAACATTTTTTTAAAAAATAGTAACTTAAAAACTACGTTATGCAATAAAACTTTATTACCTAAAATATACAAGACTTTACAAAGGTTTATAAAGAATAGTTAATTGATAAATCATTTAATGTTTACTGTATTTTATTTAAACTTTCTTCATGAAGTTTTACCTTATTTTTCTTTTTCAGAAAATGTGTTTCACAATATCGACATTTTGCCCGTCCAATATTTCTTTTTGGAGTTCTGTCTAGTTCTATTTTTCTTTGGAGAGAATATCGATTTTCTTTGAATGTTAAAATATTCATTCTTCCTATTTTCTATTCGCTCTTGGGACATATTGAACCACAGTAGAAAAAACAGATGGTATACCCAGAACTGCAAATCACTCACAATTCGGTCTTATTGTGTTTAAAAATTTGTTTGCAACTTTAGATTCTATTCCGTTTAACGTCTCTGTACCTTAAAAGGACTTTTCTTGCATTGTAATAAAGTAGTAAATTGTGTAATATGCATAAAAGAAAAAAAAACCATACAGCTGCTTCATTGTTTAGAACAGTCAACTTCATTAGAAGTAGAACAGAAAATAGGGAGAGACTGAAAAAGATCAGATAGGTGAAATTACGATTGAAATTAAAGTTTTTTCGATCTTTACTTTTAGTAGTTCTTGTTTAAAATACCAAAACAGCTGAATGTAATCATTTACACGGAATGAATCGGAAAATCTTAATAAATTGACGAATTTATTTTCGTAATAAGGATCTATCACAAACCCTCAAATATTAAAAATATTTTCACAAAGCATGTAATAAAATAATGTAAATAAATTTTTAATTATTTATTCAAAATGAAAAAGTTACATTAGGAAACATTTCGAGATATTTTTTTTTTTTTTTTTTTTTTTTGCAAGAGATTTCTAAACGTATGTTTTAACATCATTGTTTTCAAATCTACAACCAGTTTCTCTCTCCAAGATACAGTTTTTTTTAAACGACATTTATAATCTAATTTTTTTTTCAAAATGTACAAGTTTGCTAACGTTATAAATAACAGGGCGTTGCATAAATATTGCAAAACACTTTTATGGGAATTAGGACACATCATCGGGATTGAAACTGCACAAGAAACCATGCCCGAAAAATGGGAGCTTACTCTATTATAAACTGTTTGAAGGCACGCACACGAAGAAAAAAACAGGAAATAGTCTCAAGCCGCTTACACGACATTGTCGGGCATGGGCCTGTAACTTGTAACATTTGTAAACTTGTACATTTTGGAAAAAAAAAATTGATTAAAAATACCAGTTAAAAAAAAAATTATACCTTGGAAAGAGAAACCGCTTGCAGATTTGAAAACAATGATGTGAGAACCACAAGATCTGTTGAGAAATCTCATGCAAAAAAATAATAATAATAATCACAAAATGTTATGAAATGTTTATTTATTTATTTATTTTGTGTGTGCGCATTCAAACAGTTCATAATAGGGAAAGCGCTCATTTCCGGACATGGTTTTTTGCCCAGTTCTAATCCCGATTATGTACCCTAACTCCCCTAAAAGTGTCTAGCAACATCTACGCTACTCCTTGTAATTTATAACATTTTCAAACTTACACATTTAAAAAATCTAATCTCATTTAAACGAAGTTTCTGGAGCAAAACTAATTCCAAGTTTGAAATCCCTTCACCCGAATTAGGCAAAATCAAATATTTGTTTGTATACAACAAAAAAAAATTTCCATCTGGTACATTCGGAACAATAGTTTAAAACAACATAGTTTGAACGATTTCTTATAATTCTTCGACAATTTATAAAAAAGAACTTCTTTTACAAAAAAAATAAGTGAATGCGAACAATATATATCGAGTATATAATTGCAACACGATATCTTAAACCTATATATTTCAAATAAAAACACATGCAAGGTTAAAATTCTTTTTTAACGAAAACAGACGCCAGAAAAATACAAGAATGTAACAAAAATATATTTATATATAATTTTAAATAACTCATTCATTCTAAAAGACTTTCCCTTTTTATGTACATTTTATTTTAGTTTTCTAGGGAGGAAAGTTTTAAATTCATACTTTATACATAAATTACAACGTTTTTTTTTTTTTTTTTCATTGTTGCTCAAAAGTGAAGTAACTATTTTTGAGAAAATATAGCAGATGTTAGTGGCGTTCCATTTAAAACATTTCTTGATATAAATGTTCTATGTTATTTATCTTTCTTTCAGTTGTCAATGACACTCTCTATTTATCAGGTGAAAATCGATAAATCAATAGCAGGTAGAAGAATGCCTGATGTATGAGCCAATGCATTAATAAAAATGAGCTTTTTAAATTATATATTAAATGACTGACCTATAAAAAATAAACATTTTTAAAAAGAAATGAAACAATATTTTTGTTTTAGTGTTAAAAAGTTATATATCTCATATTTTAAACATATTTTTAAAAAGCATTTATCATTTTTCTATGATAAGACTATTGATGTAACTGAAATTTAATTTATATAAAAATAGAGTGTATAAATAGCAAATTTAGCATCGTAATTTGCTGTTTGAAATAAATTATAATGTATTTTCATATTATCATCAGGATTAACTTCACAGGTGAACCGGCCCGGGAATGTTGTGCGCCGCTTGGTGCGATTCTCTATTATTCAGAAGCACACGAAAAAAACAGTTCAGAATAAGGAGGCACCCCTAGTGGCGTATGACATTTCCAGGCATGAGTTCCCAGGCAAATTTAATCCTAATAATTTGCTCTAACTTCCCTAGAAGTTTATCGCAACATTTACGTGTACCCCTTTTATATATAACGTTCTTATTCTTACACATTTCAACAAAATAGACTAAAAATTTCATTTAAAAAATAACTTGAAAAACGTTACCGTTTGCAGATCTGAACCAAAATTATCTAACATCCACAAAAAAATCTCATTCAACAGAAACCAAAAGAAGAAACATTGTTTAACATTAAAAAGATTAATAATGAATGTTAACTATTATATCGCTGTAATAATTCAAAAATATTATTACTTATTTATGGTTTTTTCCAATTGTTAAATTAGTGCTATAAATACTAGTTCAAATTTAAGGAAAAATAAAAGTGACGACTATCATTCAGAGCTCTAAATCCCCCTTCGTAGAAATCAATATTTGCTTTTACTTTTTATTGTATTTTTTAACGCTTTTATTTATATTTTTAATTAAATGACATTTCAAGTAAGCTTCAAAGTAACGCAGGAAATTAAAAGCTAGCACTATGAATTTTAAGTTTTTTTTTAGTTTTTAATATTTATGAACTGACTCAATTTTTAAAAAGCAGATAAATTGTTGCATTTTAATGCTAAAAAAACTATTTTGATTCTGCATGAATTTACTAGTTTTTTCCGGGCTGAAGAACGAGATAATTTTGCTTTTCCTCACAGCTTTTCTCACCAACATTAGTTTCATTAGCATATTTTAACCTTAATTTCATTAACATATTCATTATCATTAATTTCATTAACATATTCATTATCATTAATTTCATTATCATATTCATTATCATTAATTTCATTAACATATTCATTATCATTAATTTCATTATCATATTCATTATCATTAATTTCATTAACATATTCATTATCATTAATTTCAATACCATATTAATTAACATTTTTTCTCATTAATATCAGATAAAATTTCTCATTAACAACTACATCCTATATTTCTCTGACATTAGACAAAAGCATTACATAAAAAAACAATAAGATATTTTTGGCAGTTACGAACATAAAATTAATACATTTTAAAACGATGTCTGCAAGTTATTTTTCATCCCTCATATAATAGTATTTGCCCTTAATTTTTCAGTATACCTTCCTTACATTATTTCTGCAATTCTTATCTTTTGATTTCAATTCAAAATTAAATATTTAAAACCAGCAGTTGTGTTTATTATAAGTTAATTGTGTGAGATTTCGTTAGAAACTTTAACTTCAAACAAATTAAACATTTAGCGATAAACATAATTGGTTATGCATAAAAAATTACTATAATCTTAATGTTATATAGTGAGTATTTAAAATTGCACAAAAATATTAAACATGAAATATTTCACAACGTTACTCGCTTAGGTGAAAATCACTAAACGTATTTTATGATAAGCGAAATTTAAATTTGATCGCAACAATAAATTGAAGTTTAGGTGAAAGTTTGCAGGCGCAAGAGAACAGTAAAATATTCTTGAGAAAATAATAAGTTGACTTATGACAATAATTCGTATTCTTAATATAATACGTATACGTATAATACGTACTTAGTATAATACGTATACGCATAATACGTATACGTATAATACGTATACGTATAATACGTATTCGTATAATACGTACTTAGTATAATACGTATTTGAACTTTTAGTATAATACTTAATAATACACATTCTTAGGACAATAATTCTTAGGATAATAATACGTTAATGCGTTGAACAATTTGTATTTATTTTTAATTTTAATGTAAAAATCTGTTCATTTGGAGCAACCAAAAGAAACTGAGAATAAATTATTAAGTTTACGTTTAGAGGCGAAGAGAGAGCGAAGGCCCCTAATTTTATATTAATTTAAGATTAGAAAAATGGCCATAATTGCAGAAAGTTTTAGCGTTTAGATTATTCTCTGGTACTTAAAATAATTAAAGTATGGAATATATAAATAGCTGAAAATTAGACAGTCTTCTTATGATTGCAGTAATGAATTTAGACGCGTCTTTTTTATTCACTTTCTCTTTCACAAAAGATTAATCAATATTTTGACAGTACATACAATTTCTAAAAATTTAAGTGAAAATTCATTAAACTAAAACAAAGGATTGCCCTGTTTTACATTGTATGAAATAAAAATTTAAATTAGTGTTTTCTACTTGTAGATGTAAAATCTCCATGAATTTTCATCTCATACACGTGAAAGTTTTAAGGCATGTTTACACACTTTAACAGTTGAACGCAGTATTTTTAATTGTATATTTAATTAAAGATATTTTTTCAGAATTAGAAGATAAAAACTTAATTTTTTTATTGTAGTTCATTTTATAGTAAAAAGATTTAAAATTGTAGACTACTTGTTAAACTGTTAAATTTAAAAAAGAATCAAATAAAAATCGTCTGAATTTCAGATACCTGAAAAATGAAACTATATATTGTCTAACACACGGGCAGTTTGTTTCAAGTAATTTTTTACTAATTGCAGTTTTTTATTTCAAAACATGTAAAATTAAGTAAAAACATTTAAGCGTCTTTTTAATTAATTGATCAAAAATACCTGAATAAAAAGCAAAAAATAAAAGCTTGCAAGATTAAAATCACAGAGTCAAGAAAAAACCAAATAAACAAAATTCTCCTGAACATTTCTTCACAGTTAAATCTCATTCTATTCATTATCCAGGATGAAACTCCTTTTGAAAATCACTTCATAGACTTCATAGGAACTCTCTGTTGCAAAACATTTATGTAATTTAGGATCATATCAAATTAGTCTGGTATGAAATTATTACGAAACTCTACAAATTAGTTCTTACTTATCTCCTAATTGAATTAGGGAAGCTGTCAGCTTTAGTTCTTCTTTAGTAAAGAGTTTGTGGTTATATTTTATTTGATGTGACATTATGTATAAGGATGATGAATTAACTGTTTGTTTAAACACCCATTTTGGCTTTTATGCGACCAAATATTGTTTCAAACTTCCTAACTACTTTATGATGGCAATAATTTAACTTGAATTGCAATAAGAAATGAAATTTTATTTAGAGATACATATTGTTGAATCATAAATGCTCAATTGTCATTATTAACGTTTCTCAATAATTATTTGTAATTTTGTTAACTATAACTTTATTGTTATTATCAAATTCTATCTTTCACTGTAATTTAAAATATAAATTTAACGGAATTTAACTTGTTTTAAAAATATTCTAATTTTAAGTATTTTTATTTTAATTTTGAATTACTGGAAGCATTCTTAAGTTATTAGTTAAAAAATTAAAAATTAGATTAATTAATTTTTAATGTAAGATTAAGAATTTGCTCCAAAAATATGCTAAAAACATTATTTTATGCCGTGATGAAAAATTTACATTACATATATGCATAAATATATATATATATATATATATATATATATATATATATATATATATATATATATATATATATATATATGCTACTAAATTTATCATTATCATTATTATCATTAATATACTTATTATGAATGATTAACTACAATCTAACTTTTTATTTATTCAATTGAAATTGATGTTTCTATTTATTTTCGTAAAATAAATTTTATTTATTCTTGTTTTTTAATTTTATAATTAGTTTTATTATTATAACTGAGGTATAATATATATAACTAAACTAAACTCAGCGGAACGTGAAACCCCCAGTGTTTAGTTCCCAAGCATGCTTGGTACTCATTTATCGACCCACTAAAGGGATGAAAAGCTGAATCAACCCTGCCCGGCCCGAGAATCGAACCCAGGACCTGTGACACGGTAGCGCGGCCACTATATAGCCACTATATGTGATATACATATATATATATATATAGCCACTATATATATATATTTATATATATATATATATAATATATATATATATATATATATATATATATATATATATATATATATATATATATATATATATATATATATATATATATATATATATATATATATATATATATATATATATATATATATATATATATATATATATATATATATATACAAGAAAAATTCAACTTTTACTTTGAAAATATTTTTAAAAAGGCATTGCGAATATAACTTAATCTCGATATTAATGTATTCTTAGTATTAAAATTAGTATTATTATAGTAATCATTTGAATTTAATGAAAAACAATGTAATAATTAATGACTGACTACAATCTAATATATCACATATAAAAATAATCATAGCACAAAAATTACAATTTAATAATAAATGTATATTATAAATGCATATTATTATAATTTTATTATAGATTCATCATAATTAAATATTTAATTATAAATATTTAATTATTAAGAATTCTAAGCATTTTTGTATAATTATTTTTATTTATTCTTACTTTTGACTTAATACAATTATTCTTTATTTTATAAAAATATTTTTACATTCTGATATTTTAAAATAATAAAATATTATGTTTTTTTAGCTATAATTTAGTTTTGAGCATTATTAGTTACTTTAAAAATTTACGAAAATTTCTTTCAAGTAATTAAGAAACCAGATGTGCTCAACTATTATTAAATTTTTGTTGAAAACAAATAAAAATATTTTAATAATATTATTTCGTATAGAGATAAAGAATAATTTTCACTTAGTCTTATTACTAAGGAGTTTTATTATTAAACTTATCATTTACTTGCAACTTCACTTACAAAATTATTGTTCTTATAAACTTACTATTATCATTATAAATTGGATTCAATCAAAAACATTCTGATAAATTAAGTAATAACTTAAGTAGTTAAATTTAAGTATTTAGTAATAACTTAGCTTCATTCTCATCCAATCTGACTTACCGTATACGAAAGCAACATTATTCACAAAACTTATAAAATAAAATTAATCTCACTAATAAATATTAATTTTGTACACATAGATTTCAAATTATAATACAAGTTTTAAAAACTAAACTTTTATTTCAGAAATATTACATTTAAAAGTTTTTGAATAGAGTCACTGCAAAAAGTGCTTAATTAAATTACGGTATATAGTACTGAAAATTCAGGTGCATCATCCATAATATCCAGTTTACCGTGAAATCCTTTTTCAACCTAAAATATTATACCGTAGAGTTTACAGTAAAATTTATTTAATTAGAGTGATTCTGAGATTTTATGGTAATTATTACTGCTAAATTTACGTTACATCAGATTTTTTGTTCCATAACATGTTCCGAAAAAAATAATTTTTTAAGTATTAAGTACTGGCTTCCTGAGTGCCAATATTTTATACCATAATTTGATACTTTTCACCATAATTTGATTTTACAGAGTTGAAACTATATATAAAAATATATTTATATCAAGTTGCTCGATTAAAGTTAATGTTTACTTTACAAAAAGAATAGTCTATCATCTGAAAAGATATTGAACTAAACTAATTAAAATACAAAAAAAAACAAGCAATTAGTTAAATAATTATAATTATTCATTTGTTAATTAAATAATTTCATAATCTAAAGCTTTCCAATTTTTTCCTTGACAATTACGACGGAATAATCACATTGAAAACTCAAGCTTGAGTTGTTACACTGTTTGCACTAAATAAATCTGAATATATGCTTCCGTTGTATATAACATTCACACAAATGGGATAACTATAAGGATTAGGTCTCCAGTTTAAAATTAATCTTGACGTAAATTCACCTCGGATGCTGATGGCACATTTCTGGAGAATAAAGTCATTAACGAAAGGATTTATATGCTAAATTTGGGCCCCTCTATCTTTGAGCAGTAAATCTTATAACTTCTGAGAACCAGTTAAAGTATGCTTGAATTTGAAATGTGTGATAAACATAAGGATGGGTTTAATGATTTTGAAACAATGTAAGAAAACTTATAAGGTTGTTGATCGATTGTTGTTTTCCAAATTGTTTTTTATTCCTATGAAGAAAAAAAATTTGTATACTAACAACAATTTTTTACTTATATTAAATATTATTTAATTAAATATTATTTAATTAAATATTATTTAATTAAATGTTATTTAATTAAATATTATTTAATTAAATAATATTAAATATTATTTAATTAAAATTTCTCTTTAAAAACTATGAACATATGGAATGTCTCTATTGAATATTCTTGTATTAAATACGAGGTCTATAGGATTCTAAAAAAGTGTATAGTGGATTCAGTGACTTAACTTAGATTGGATTTTATTTATGAACGTTAGACTCACGTTAGTTGTGAATGTGAAAAACTATTATTGTATTCACAATTGTATGTTGAAAGAATTATTTATGAATGTTGTTGAATGTTGTTAATTATGAATGCATGTTGAAAGAATTATTTATCACTATTTGAAAATGTAGTTTTATTCTGCTTTGTCTTAAAAAGTTCAATACTGATTTCTGAATGTTTTCAAATTTCTCTCATTCTTTTTAAACAATATTACAACGAGTCATTCATAGTGTCGTAAAACAATAATCAGGACGATTAGAAAATCGTAAACAGATAAGCGAATTTATAAAATATTTTGTAATTTCTTTAAGTGAATGTTTTTCTTTTCAAGACATATGATTTGATTAATATTTAATTTATGTGACCTCCCAGTAAAATTAATATGAAGCGTACTAGCATAAAATAGCTGCTTTTTAAAATTGCTATTATAACTATTTATATTGTTTCTAATCCTTTTACAGCTCTCTATTTGTTACCTGGTGTGCTTAAACTATTGTAATTTAAAAACGTAATCCTATTAACGGAAAAATTTCCAAATGCATGGTTTATAAACCGTGTATTTTGGTTTATATTACCGAAATTATGGCTGGGAGTTTCAAAAGAAATGTCTTTACTATACGGTACAGTAATTTTCATAGAATTGCTTTTTCCGTTATGTTTTTATTGCTTTTTGTAACTTCTGTTATGTACACATGCAGGGTACAAAAGGAGAAAAATTTTGATATACACTGAAGGAAAAAAAATCCCAACACCAAGAAGGAGTTGTGCTTGCTAAACTAAACTTTATTCAACTAAAAGATTTTGTTAATTCTAATTTCGAGCTTAGAGCTAGTAGCGCTATTGTGAACATGCAAATCAGGGTTGCTTTAAATACGTGTTCTACAGTTCGTAAGAGTTATTTTATTATTAAATTTTGACATAGTGAGTTGCTGTTTGTCAAGAATGCTTTTAAGGTAACAAAGAGAGTATCATCAGCAACTCACTCACTTTGAACGGAGTCGTGTTATAGGATTGCGAGAAGGTGGATTTTCTTTCCACTATATTGTAGAAAAACTGGGAAAATGTATCCACTGTGCATGATTGTTGGTAGCAGTGTTCAAGGGAAGGTACTGCTTCAAGAAAACAAGGTTCTGTGCCTCCACGTGGCACTACACATAGGGAAGACCGCCGTCTTCGGCGTATGGCCAAAGAATGTAAACCTGTTCCGCAGGCAACGGCTACCTCCATCGAGGTATGGAAGTATTGCTAGGAAAACAACCTGCCCTCTAATAGAGGGTCCCTCCGTCCTTATCCCGTAAGCAACCCCATTCCCCTCCGCTCCCAGCAAACTACTTTCTCCCCACTCATGGTAACAGCTAATGAAAAGTGACTCAAAACCCGTCTGCTTTTGTTCTTTACAGATTATATGGCTTTGAAAAAGGTTTACTTTTTGAACAAGGAAAATATTTACTTGTGACGAAATCATTAAAAAATAAATATAATTCATTATTTTAACATAGGTATATAATTTAAATAGATATCGGTCACTTAAAGATGTCACTTTAAACAGTCACTTTAAAGATGGCGAAAGATTTGTTGTTAAACAAGTTTAGAGACGCTATGATGGATGAAAGATGTGCGCATGCGTCGGCTCAAAAACCTTTGGCGCTTTTCTTGTCATACAGAGGGACCTTGCTGGCCCCCTGCTACGTATCGGAGAAGCTAGACTTCTTCTCACATTATATATTCTTTGGTATGGCTTCGGAGCATTGTGCTTCCTCTGCATCATAAATTTGAAATGCTAATGGCACTGCAGTGACACAACGAACTGTTACAAATCGGCTACTTCAAGTACAGCTCCGAGCAAGTTGCCCTGTAACTGGCATTTCCCTCACTCCAAACCTCTGCCGTTTAAGACGTGAGAGGAGTAGAGTAATAGCTCACTGGAAGACAGAGTAGAGATCAATCGTGTTATTTGATGAAACTCGGTTCTTCTTTTGTGTCAGTGATAGCCGTATACTGGTTAGAGAGCCTGCTATCAACCTGTTTCCTGCCTAGACACACTGGTCTTACATCTGGAGTTATGGATATACCTGGTGAGTTAATTCCTATGACAGGAGAAACACTCTCGTAGTTATTCCACGCACTTTGACTGTAAATTTGTGCGTCAACCTGATGATTCAACCTATGTTGCTGCCATTCATGAACAGCATTCAAGGTGTATAATGATCACCTTCATACTAACCTAACCTTACATACTCTACAGAAAGTTTACATGTTATCTTGGCCTGTTAGATCACCAAATCTTTCACCAATCGAGCAAGTTTGAGTCATCATTGGATGACACCTTCAGCGTCATCCACAACCAGCATTAACTATATCCGTATTGACTGACAAAGTGCAACAGGCGTGGAACTTCATCCCACTGCTGAAATTTTGAGTACTCTACAAAAAAAATTTCTTGGTGATAGGATTTTTTTTTCATCAGTGTAATAATCGAATTTTCATGTATTCAAGGAATTAATCTTCGATACACTCAATTTTTATGGATGATAGAAAACTATGAACTCATTTATACAAATATAATTCTTTATAAAAATATTTTTATAAGTATTCATTACTTATTTTAATATTTTTATAAGTATTCATTACTTATTTTAATATTGGACAAAATATTTTTGAATGAGGTATAAAAAAATTTCATCGTTTTTAACTATATAATTTTAAATTGAAAAGTAATTGAAAAAAAGTTTAATATGGAATCACTCAAGTAGATCTTGAGTTGTGAAGCTTTAAAAATGTGACTTGTATAGTGTACAACATGATCGATATAGAGTGTTTGAAATGAAATTTCAAAAAAAAAATTCTCAGTTTTGTTATTCAGAAGCTAATTACGAATTTTGCTCAAACTTTGTATTTTTTCAATTAAAAATTTGCAAGCCTTACAATTCAAAAAGTTTTCAATCATGATCAAAACAAATAATATTAATTATGAACAAATTACGTAGAATCATCTTTGGATAAACAAGTTTTATAATTTTGGGGAAAAGTTTTAATTTTGAGAAATTTTTTAAGGAATTCGTTAAAATCTGAACTAGCATAAAGGGTTGAAAATATTCTACTGCTATCATATATTAAGGAGTATATTTAACGGTTTGTGACTATCCTCAATATTTTGTTATTTTAGAAAAAAATACACTTTTTTGTCTGATTTCGATAATTAAAATATTGCCAACAGAAAATTATTAGCTTTGCATTAATCCTACGAATCATCAAAATTGCATGCAGAAAAATAAAAACAATTGATTAAAATTTAGACAGGAGTTCATTTTTTTAATAATTTCGGTCACTTCAAAACAACGGTTGATAACTTCGTTTATCAAAAACATTTTTTTCTTTTTTATTATTATGAAATTTTCTGAAAGACTTCGTAATGATTTTAGCTTTCGACTCGACTTTCGATCTTTTCGATAGCTGATAATTTAATGCTGAACCACAATATTGACTTTTTGAATCATCGTACGTTACTTTAACCTTAATGAGGTTCAAAATTTAGCCGTGTTTTCGTTTATATTGAATCATACAATTCTATAATCTAATTCAATAAAGATTTGTTTAAGCGATAATATAGTTGAACACAGCAACGTATCTATCAAGATTGCAGCAAATTTAAACAATATTGAGGTTAAAGGCATTCTAAAACTTCGAGAGAGCAATGCAGGTAAAACTCTTTTTTTTATATTTTTGTATATAAAAAGCAGTGAAAACGTTTCTAACAGTAAATTGAATCCACGTATGAATAAAAATTTCCGGAATTAATAATGATAAAACCAGAGAATAGAACAGAACGGAAAAATAAAAGAATAGATTTAGAAAAAAAAATTTCAAAAATTCTTTTATTATTTTTAATTTAGATAAAACTGAAAAAAATATAATGGAATTAAGTATAAAAATGATAGAATAGATATTAAAAAAAGCATTTTTGAACTTAACAAGCAATACTTAATAAAGTAGAGAATAGAAGGGAACACAGAAAAACAGCAGAATAGAAATTGGACAAAAATCATTTTTATTTTTGAGCTTGACAGAAATTTTTTTTTATTTTTACATTACTTTAACAAATATTTTAATATTACATAAAAATTACTTTATTTTAATTTTACTTACATGCATAGTAAAATTAAAAAAATAAACACAAATATTTTTAAAAAATTCAGATCAAATTAAGTTTAAAGCTATTATATTCCTAAAAAAACTCCATCCATGATATTCAATGAATGGTCAAAACGCCATTTTTTCTAAAATAGTTCCATTTAATCTGATTGTTATCTACTATTCACTTAAAGTTATTTTTAACAAAGGCAAGATTGAAAAAGTCAAGCAGAGAACAGAAAAAATTACTTTCTTTTTTGCCTCAGTAAAGCTAAAAAAGTAAATACAAATGTTTTTCTATTCCAAACAATATTCATGTGTAAATGAGTTTAAAACTATTCTATTCCTAAAAAACTTAACAAGCTTCATCCGTGAGTTTCAATCATTGGTCAAAACGCCACTTTACCTAAAATAGTTACATTTATTTAGATCGTTATCCACTATTCACTTTGACCCAAGTAACTCCTCCTTTTTTTCTTTACTCGAAATGTTATTAATGACCAAATTTCAACCATTGATCATGATTACTTTTAATGGAATTAAGATACCGAGGTAATTGTTTCCTTTTAAATGGCTGGTGTAAAATTATTTCTTTTTCTTCTTAAACAGGCAACAATATAAAGGAAAAAATTAAAACTCAAAATATCATTAGAAGTTTACTTGAGCAGAAATAAATGGCATAGAGCTTTCTATGAAAGAATTAGTTTTTATTTTATGTAGGGAGTGGTATTTTTACGATGCTATAATTACTCAATTCTAGGTACAAAATGATCTAGTTTTTGCTTTTGCTCTGCTGAGTAAATTATCTTTGTATTGATTTATTTTAATTGGAATAGCGGGTTTCGGAATAACATTTTCTTTCTGTGTGAAAATTAAAATATTTAATTGATTTTTTTTATTTAAAATTCTGCTTTTGAAAAAGATTCATTTGTACATGGTTTACTATTTTTTAGATACAGTTTAAAAACTCTTAAGCATAAATTTTGTTTCGAAAAATGCTGGTTTATAGCTTTAACAGCTTTTTTTCTGTAAAACGTTTTTATATGCAGTAGCGTTTAGATAAAGCAAATGAATTCCATTCTTTTAAACTTTTAAAAGATAAAATGGTATCAATATAAATGTTCATTAAACTAAAAATAATGTCATTTTCTGGAGATGAAGATTATAATGTAATTATTTTTGGAATGAGTAAAATCCATATTTAAGGCTAAGTTATTATTTTTATGCATTAACTATATAACTAAGTGTCTACCAAATACATAATTAGCATGAAAGCATCGCATAGAAAAAATAATTTAACATATTTTTTTTTACCTCGCAGCTTTGCTATACCGAAATTGCGGCAGTTAATTTAACCATTTTTTGGTGTCTTGCTCCAACCCCTAACCTTTTTATAACGATTCAAATATTTAAAATACAATTATCAAACTTAAAATTAAATGTATCAATATTGTAATTCAAATTTATTCCTTGCTTGTATGTGTACCAAAATATCATTATTCTATTGGAACTAAAGTTCATATTTCATTACAAAGGCTTTATTAAGAACTAAAAACATTTTTTTTATTTCATTAAACCCCATGCTTTGAATTAAACATTAATAACTCATGAAGTGATGTTGTTAATTTGTAATTATTAATTTCTATGATCCATACAGATATCAAAGAAAGAAATGTTTATGGGTAATACAAAAACAATGGTCTTATTTTTATTAGATCATATTTAACATCAAATTTCGACAAACTACCACATCACAAATGTACGGCAAACACTCGAACAATGACACTAATATATCAACACACGAAGAAAACAATATCCTAATAATATTTTCGAAATACCCAACACTGTAACGTGGTTGTTAGGAATTGCGGCATCCGGACAAATATTATCAAAGTTACCTCGCTGTTTCTCCGAATCTGATGATCTGAAGGGAAAAAAATACCTCACAGCTGCTTTTTCCTGATATTTTTCCCCGCGTTCTTTAGCCAACGTATCGTATAAAAAGGGAATAAAACGGAAAAATAACTATAAAAAGGTCGTTTTGCTAGGCTACCTGCCCTGTCCATTAGTATTATTTGAGCAGGTGGCTAACTTCTCAACTAAGAAATAGATTGAAAAGAAAGTTTCTTTAGAATAATACAATTACTTTATATTCTTGACTAAACAGACAATGGAAATTAATTGTTTAACTAATACAGATGAGAAATAATCCATGTGGTAAAATAATACATTTATTAACATGGCTGTTCGAAGACTTATTTTGAACTATATAATGAATTAAATATTGAATTTTCGGAAAAGTTAATTGATACTTGAAACTATCGTCCAGTTCATTAATATTTAAACAGTTCATTAGAGTATATGACCTCATTAATATGCGAATATTAATTTGACCCCTTTAGTCGAAGTGATTAAATGTATAATTGTTCGTATGCTTTTTATCTTAATAAACTAAATGTATACTTATATCAACTTAACAGGTTCTTTTATTTTTAAACTACAACAAAACTAAGTAATTTTTAAGTACTGAAAGACATCAATTTTATTTCAGAGGCAGGGGAAAAATTATTAAATAAAAATGAAACGATCTTATTAACTATGTCCTTGTCAATGTTTCTACTTTTTCTGTACCTTCAATTGTATTTATTTTAGAGCTAATCTTTACATTTTTATTTAATTAAATTATTATAAGCTATTTAAAAATTTAAAAAAAAACATCAATTTATATTTAAAGGCTGTTAAAACGATAATGAATAAAATAACGATATTACAACCATATTGGAAAGCACTTTTTGATTGTATTCCAATTTTCAATTGACAATCAAATGCAATTTTTTAAAACTAATCTTAATCGTTCACTATTCTTTAAACTATTCATTTGACAGCAGATGTCTGGAAAACGATACAAAGTACTGAAATAAGCATTAAAAAGTGTTGCTATGTAAACAACATTATACAAAGAGTTACTTATATATAGCACTTATATTGAAAATTAACAAACATAATAAACAAAGGAAAACATAACTACAGAAAAGCTTTCTAAAAATTACTGGTAAAATGTACAAAAAAACATTATAAATTCTGAACATTATAAATTCGGAAAAGTACCAACAACAACAACAATAATCATGAAAGATAATGCATAACAGAAAGATCATGTCTTTTAAGATAAAGTTTCATGCAATTACACACATTGTAAAAAATTCTGGAGCGAATTATGGTGAAAATTACCGACACACAGTACTTTTACCGGAACTTGTCACGCAAAAAAAAACTGATGTACCTTAATTTTTAAAGTAATAATTACTGTAAAATTACTGAATAACTCTAATTAATAAATATTACTATAAAAAATCTGGTATATTTTACAGAGAAAATATATTTTACGGATGATGCCCCCAGTCTGTTAACTCTAATTAATAAATATTACTATAAAAAATCTGGTATATTTTACAGAGAAAATATATTTTACGGATGATGCCCCCAGTATGTTAACTCTAATTAATATTACTATAAAAAATCTGGTATATTTTACAGAGAAAATATATTTTACGGATGATGCCCCCAGTATGTTAACTCTAATTAATAAATATTACTATAAAAAATCTGGTATATTTTACAGAGAAAATATATTTTACGGATGATGCCCCCAGTCTGTTAACTCTAATTAATAAATATAACTATAAAAAATCTGGTATATTTTACAGAGAAAATATATTTTACGGATGATGCCCCCAGTATGTTAACTCTAATTAATAAATATTACTATAAAAAATCTGGTATATTTTACAGAGAAAATATATTTTACGGATGATGCCCCCAGTATGTTAACTCTAATTAATAAATATTACTATAAAAAATCTGGTATATTTTACAGAGAAAATATATTTTACGGATGATGCCCCCAGTATGTTAACTCTAATTAATAAATATTACTATAAAAAATCTGGTATATTTTACAGAGAAAATATATTTTACGGATGATGCCCCCAGTATGTTAACTCTAATTAATAAATATTACTATAAAAAATCTGGTATATTTTACAGAGAAAATATATTTTACGGATGATGCCCCCAGTATGCCGGAACTTTATATAATTTTACTTGGAATTTTTTACAGTGCACTTATTATACATCTACATGTTTACAAACAAATAACCGAAAATATTTCGAAACAACTGAAGCAGCAGTTGCAGTAAAAGAATTTGCATATTTTACTTAAAATATAATCTAATTTAATGTTGTTTAAACGATGTTGCTGATAATTTTTTTTTATGTTTTTTTTCCGCTAATTTTTAAATGTTGTTTAAATAAATTAAAAGAAAATAATGTGATTTTTATTGTGCTTGATACAGCGTTATACATAAATTTCAAAAGCACCTTTTCAATGATTATTCTTTTAAAATTATTTCTTAATAATTGTCATGAACGCTAACTATGATGAACTGAAGATATATATCAAGTTAACAGAATCTAAAAAATATATAAATTATTTTATTTTATTTATTCATTCATTTATTTATTTATTTATTTATTTTTTCAAAGTATGTTGATTAAACTTGCAAAATATCTAAATTCAATTAACTTGAAAATCACGTTAAAGTTCACTCGACTTAGTGTTTGATGTATGCTGCCTGCTAGTTTTTTATTTGAATATCCCAATAAATCTAAATGGAAAATGATTGAAAATATATCGTTATTACATATTAAAATAGTATGAAGAATACATAGAAAATTATCGTCTATTACATATTAAAATAGTATGCTTACATAGATAAAATACTTAAAATCACTTGTGTCGGAACTCAGTATAAAAAAAGCACAATGCACAATATGAGGACATAGTTAAAAGGTTAAAAATAACAAATCAATATTTTCGTTAAAATACCTTTTTTTGTTATTTGACGAAATCATAGAAAACTATATAAACTTTAATTACCAGGAAAAATAAATTTACAAAACCGTGCTCAAGTAATTAAATTAACATTTGTTGCATGCTGTTCATCTTTACTTAAAGTACTACTAAATAAAAAAAACTGTAATTATGTTCTCTTACCTAAAGTGCTTTTAGCTTTGTTTTAGGAAAATCTATCATTGGGATAGATCGTTGCAACACTAAAAACAAAAGAGGTAAAATGTAAAAGGCCACTTCTACTTTTCTCGGGAAGGACTAGATAAAGGACTTTTAAGGTAATAGAAAAGAAAATAAATTGTTAAAGTTCGGGAAATGAGAAGTCCTTAAATTTGTTTCCGGTTCGCTAGTTACGTTTCCTTAAGCTTTTAATCCTGATATATAGAAAAGATTTCAAACATTAATGATACATACGCTTCATCGATAGCTGTGAATTTCTAAGGATATCTAAAAATAATCGAATTCATTTTTTT
Source organism: Parasteatoda lunata (assembly GCA_949128135.1). NCBI lineage: Eukaryota > Metazoa > Arthropoda > Arachnida > Araneae > Theridiidae > Parasteatoda > Parasteatoda lunata. The sequence goes on along the minus strand of OX421972.1, from coordinate 70,561,776 downwards.
GTTTAGGATGTAATATATCGAAAAAAGAAATCAAATTTAAAAATAAGGCTGAGAAAATATACAAATCAATATGCAATCATTGAAACTATTTACTTGATTTATCAATCCATTTTACCCCAAGAAAAGCCTATTTATAAACATATATTAGTTTTCGGTCCTTAAGATTTGCACTTAAAAATTGTTTTTAATAAGATCTATCACAGTTTCTAACGAAATGAGATTAAAATTTCTAGTGATATTTCAAGTGATTAAAAGAAACACACTCATAAACTAAAGATTTGAAGTTCTTAGTAGAAGAATATATTTACAGTAATTAAAAAAATTATAAGTTAGTCAAAAAAGCGTTATTCCAAAAAAAACTTTTATAAATTATTTTTCTATTAATTGATTCACTTATCGAAATCATATTATGTTTCAACAAACTGAGAATTTTTTTCAAAATAACCTAAGTAGTTAAGTAATTTAAACAAATTGTTGTATTATTAATGAAATTATATGCGAAAAAACTTACACATGTTTTACCATGCATATCACTCATAATATGCAATCTTATCATGTGATTTCATTTCTGGTAAAAAAAATTAACAAAAACTTAAATCCTAATATTAAAGCCGAACGGAAGTGATATTGTCAAGATATTTGAAAGCTTTTTAAAAATACATATTTAAATATTATTAATTAAATGTATTATTAATTAAATGCATTTTTAATTAAATTTATTTTTAATAAATTTCTATGTTAATTAATTTATTATTATATAATTTATTAATAATTTTATCATTAATTAAATATATTACAACTAATTTTATAATAATTTATTTTATTAATTATTATTTTATTATTAATTTATTTTTTTATAAATTTATTATTAAATTATTTTATTATTAATTAATTTTAACTACTGTGATCAACTAGATTTTTAATAACTGTGCATGATTGAAAGAAAAATAGTTCCGATAAAGTTTATTGCAAGTATATGTACTATCGCTAAATTTAATCCAGATGTTTATTATAATTTAAAAATAACTGTCAAATTACATCTGCACAAAATATATCTACAATCAATTTAAATAACCAACTAAGGAATTACAGTAAAACAAATTTAAAATTATACCTTTACACTTAAAAACCACTGATAAAATGTGGAAAACTAATTGAGTTTACGTCTCCATTATTTATTCGCATTCTAAATGATTCTATAAACATCTTTCAAAAAAGCAAATCAAATTAAATTAAAGAAATTTTGGTGGAATTCAGGAATAATCCAGAATTCCAATCATCTGCTTTGAATTCCAACATCAATGAGAGATTCTAAATTGCGTGTGTCCTTAATGAGGAAATCAGAACTGCCTCTTTGACAATTGATTAAAATCTCTAGACAGCTAAGAGAATTCGAGATAAACATACCATTATTCCCCTTAAACTTCGCCAAATTATTGTATGCGGCGCTATTGCTATTCTAGTTATCTGTATAATAAGCCCTATCTTCATCATATACTAGGCTTAAGTATTGTTCTTTACTTCCTGATTACCTGTTAAAATATTGATTTTATTTTATCTTTGCGTATGAATAACAACGCTAAAAAACTTATTACTAACTGTTGCTAGTAAATTAATAATTGGTTTATAATAATTATTGATGTTATAATTAGTTGTTAATTATTAATTATTAATTGTTAGTAATTATTGATTAAAGTACCCAATTTTTTATCTTTGATAACTACCCATTGGTTTTAATTATTTTCAATAATATTATTTAAAAATGTTTTTTATTGTTTTGTTGAATATTGTTGGTATTAAATATAACAATTAATAAATTAGGTGACATATAATAAGTGAAGTATTTACCGTGATTTAGTTATGAGCTGCATTTTTGATGTTTTTTTTCTCTAATATATATATATATATATATATATATATATATATATATATATATATATATATATATATATATATATATATATATATATATATATATATATATATATATATATATATATATATATAGTAAGAAAAAAAAATATTTTAGTAATAAATGCAGAGATATATTTAACCACTAAAAAAGGTTAATTTATTTCTGCATGTTAACAGCAACAATATCTTTAATACATTAAGTACCAGGTTACAAACTGATAGAATAATAATTTTTTTTTCTTTGAGCAACAAATAGATATGGCAATATTTGGAATAATTTTTCGACTTTAAAAGTGAGTAGTATTGTAATTTTAGCGACAATTGATAAAATACAAAAGTGTGCATAAAAATGCGTACGACGAAATAATAAATCATAACACATTTCTCGCTACATGCAATATTTATTTCGCAGCTTATAAATTGGGTATTTGAACTTGAAAAAAAAAAACAAGCATAAAGAAAAATGATTTCCCTTACCAATTCGAAATAGAAAATAAATATTTTTCAAATTTAATGCGAAACGTTTTAGGGAAAAAAAAGTACGAGAACATGAATGGTACATGTCTATGATCATAACCAAATTGTTAATTTTGTATTGGTTATTAAAACCTTTGCCTAACATATTGAGGTAAACTTCCCTTTCTAATACATATCATGTATCAGTAGAAAGTATCAAACATCAACATGATTTGTGATTGAAACAAGCTTTCTTGATCTAAATTAAATTCAGTTTTAAAGAAAACAAATAGAAATATATTATATTTCACTTCAGTATATTTTTACCAAAAAAAATTTTAAAAAAATACCGATATTTATTTTAACGTATATAAGTTTAATATTTTATATAAACTAGAAAAAAACTTTAGTATCACTATAAAATTTCTAGAAAGCTTAAATTCCATATAAATTTTTCTAGTAATTTAAATACAATAAACTTAATACGCATACTATGTTTACTGAGCTTAATGTAAGAGAAGATGGGTAGGTGATGATAGACCTGCATTTATTATTAAATTGTATGCATGAATACGCAGTTAATTGTAATAGTAAATAAAATTAATGTTAATTTTAATAGTAAATGTAAATTTTAACTTTAGTAATAAATAAAAATTTGCCACTTTTTAATTTAAACTAGATATTTTACTCTGTCACCGAAAAAGTAGAATAAAAATCTAGAATTTTTTTTGCCAACTGATCTAAAGGTTTTCACTCAGGTTTTTGCATACAGGGTTACATGTTCCAAGAATTTGTGTCGAGATTTAAGTAAAAACTACACAGATTAAAAGTCTGAAACCAAAGCGATAGTATGTATAAGAAACTAGGTGCATTTAATCTATTTGAATCTATCATAGCTCAGACCTTCTTCCACATCAACTGGTCTTGTTTAATCTACCTTGGCTGAGAGGTGGATACCAGCTCAATCCTTTTACCACATCAACTGGTCATAGCTGAGAAGTGGATTCCAGCTTAGACCTTTTACCACATCAACTGATCTCGCTGAATCTATCGTGACTGAGAGGTGGATACCAGCTCAGACCTTTTACCACATCAACTGGTCATAGCTGAGAAGTGGATTCCAGCTTAGACCTTTCACCATATCAACTGATCTCGCTGAATCTATCGTGACTGAGAGGTGGATACCAGCTCAGACCTTTTACCACATCAACTGGTCATAGCTGAGAAGTGGATTCCAGCTTAGACCTTTTACCACATCAACTGATCTCGCTGAATCTATCGTGACTGAGAGGTGGATACCAGCTCAGACCTTTTACCACATCAACTGGTCATAGCTGAGAAGTGGATTCCAGCTTAGACCTTTACCACATCAACTGATCTCGCTGAATCTATCGTGACTGAGAGGTGGATACCAGCTCAGACCTTTTACCACATCAACTGGTCATAGCTGAGAAGTGGATTCCAGCTTAGACCTTTTACCACATCAACTGATCTCGCTGAATCTATCGTGACTGAGAGGTGGATACCAGCTCAGACCTTTTACCACATCAACTGGTCATAGCTGAGAAGTGGATTCCAGCTTAGACCTTTTACCACATCAACTGATCTCGCTGAATCTATCGTGACTGAGAGGTGGATACCAGCTCAGACCTTTTACCACATCAACTGGTCATAGCTGAGAAGTGGATTCCAGCTTAGACCTTTTACCACATCAACTGATCTCACTGAATCTATCGTGACTGAGAGATGGGTACCAGTTCAGACCTTTTCCCACATCAACTGGTCATAGCTGAGAAGTGGATTCCAGCTTAGACCTTTTACCACATCAACTGATCTCGCTGAATCTATCGTGACTGAGAGGTGGATGCCAGCTCAGACCTTTTCCCACATCAACTGGTCATAGCTGAGAAGTGGATTCCAGCTTAGACCTTTTACCACATCAACTGATCTCGCTGAATCTATCGTGACTGAGAGATGGGTACCAGTTCAGACCTTTTCCCACATCTACTGGTCATAGCTGAGAAGTGGATTCCAGCTTAGACCTTTTACCACATCAACTGATCTCGCTGAATCTATCGTGACTGAGAGGTGGATACCAGCTCAGACCTTTTACCACATCAACTGGTCATAGCTGAGAAGTGGATTCCAGCTTAGACCTTTTACCACATCAACTGATCTCGCTGAATCTATCGTGACTGAGAGATGGGTACCAGTTCAGACCTTTTCCCACATCAACTGGTCATAGCTGAGAAGTGGATTCCAGCTTAGACCTTTTACCACATCAACTGATCTCGCTGAATCTATCGTGACTGAGAGGTGGATACCAGCTCAGACCTTTTACCACATCAACTGGACATAGCTGAGAAGTGGATTCCAGCTTAGACCTTTTACCACATCAACTGATCTCACTGAATCTATCGTGACTGAGAGATGGGTACCAGTTCAGACCTTTTCCCACATCAACTGGTCATAGCTGAGAAGTGGATTCCAGCTTAGACCTTTTACCACATCAACTGATCTCGCTGAATCTATCGTGACTGAGAGGTGGATACCAGCTCAGACCTTTTACCACATCAACTGGTCATAGCTGAGAAGTGGATTCCAGCTTAGACCTTTTACCACATCAACTGATCTCACTGAATCTATCGTGACTGAGAGATGGGTACCAGTTCAGACCTTTTCCCACATCAACTGGTCATAGCTGAGAAGTGGATTCCAGCTTAGACCTTTTACCACATCAACTGATCTCACTGAATCTATCGTGACTGAGAGATGGGTACCAGTTCAGACCTTTTCCCACATCAACTGATCATAGCTGAGAAGTGGATTCCAGCTTAGACCTTTTACCACATCAACTGATCTCACTGAATCTATCGTGACTGAGAGATGGGTACCAGTTCAGACCTTTTACCACATCAACTGGTCATAGCTGAGAAGTGGATTCCAGCTTAGACCTTTTACCACATCAACTGATCTCACTGAATCTATCGTGACTGAGAGATGGGTACCAGTTCAGACCTTTTACCACATCAACTGGTCATAGCTGAGAAGTGGATTCCAGCTTAGACCTTTTACCACATCAACTGATCTCACTGAATCTATCGTGACTGAGAGATGGGTACCAGTTCAGACCTTTTCCCACATCAACTGGTCATAGCTGAGAAGTGGATTCCAGCTTAGACCTTTTACCACATCAACTGATCTCACTGAATCTATCGTGACTGAGAGATGGGTACCAGTTCAGACCTTTTCCCACATCTACTGGTCATAGCTGAGAAGTGGATTCCAGCTTAGACCTTTTACCACATCAACTGATCTCACTGAATCTATCGTGACTGAGAGATGGGTACCAGTTCAGACCTTTTCCCACATCAACTGGTCATAGCTGAGAAGTGGATTCCAGCTTAGACCTTTTACCACATCAACTGATCTCGCTGAATCTATCGTGACTGAGAGGTGGATACCAGCTCAGAGCTTTTACCACATCAACTGGTCATAGCTGAGAAGTGGATTCCAGCTTAGATCTTTTACCACATCAACTGATCTCGCTGAATCTATCGTGACTGAGAGATGGGTACCAGTTCAGACCTTTTCCCACATCAACTGGTCATAGCTGAGAAGTGGATTCCAGCTTAGACCTTTTACCACATCAACTGATCTCGCTGAATCTATCGTGACTGAGAGGTGGATACCAGCTCAGACCTTTTCCCACATCAACTGGTCATAGCTGAGAAGTGGATTCCAGCTTAGACCTTTTACCACATCAACTGATCTCGCTGAATCTATCGTGACTGAGAGGTGGATACCGGCTCAGACCTTTTACCACATCAACTGGTCATAGCTGAGAAGTGGATTCCAGCTTAGACCTTTTACCACATCAACTGATCTCGCTGAATCTATCGTGACTGAGAGATGGGTACCAGTTCAGACTTTTTACTACATGATCTAACTACCATAGCCATGAAACAGAGGGATAGATGCAGAATCTATGTGCTTCTAAGAAAATAATATCATTCCTTATTAGTTCATAAACTATTTTCAAATAAGCTGAGCTTAACGCACTTTAAGAACCTAAACTGAAACAAAGAGATTAACATCGCATATTCCATTTAGAACTTCACCACTAAATTTTGCTCTTGACAAAAATAACGACTGCTTTACGGTATTAAATTCTTAAATCTCGTTATAAATAAAACAGCCGTTGTCAACATGAGAACACTAAATTTCAAAATGAAACTAGTAACAAAATATACTAAGATCAAGAATCGCAATTTATGATTTATGGAGCTTAAGCTGAAGACATACAAGATGTTTACTAACATTTTCTCAACACAATGTGCATACACGGCAATCTTGATCAATATAACGTGATTTAATGGCTATCTTGATTGTTTTTCTGTACTTTTACACGCTTTTTCAAACGTATTCAAGTGGAAAAATTCTTTTTCACCAAAGATAATTTTAACTTGTCACGCAAGTAAAAGAAATCTCAAAAACAAAAGTATTTTAATAACATTTGTATCGATTTACATTCTAAAATTGATAAACGAAGACTATGCATAGAGCTTTTTTAATATTATTTTATTAATTGTAAAGATATTTAGGTTGCAAGTTGCAATATGTTTAGCAAAAGCTTAAATGTGCTTTAAATAAATGCTACAACTTGCTTGTATTTATAATTTTTGGAAAAAAATTTACACTTTGGTTTAATCTTTAGTGTTTATTTTTTTGAAATAATGCAAATCGCAAATAAATTATTTTCAAAACACTTAGTATTTAAAATACAATGAGCCTTAAACTAAATTTTAGGAATTTAAAAACAATATTATACTGAATAACCTACATTCATAAATCATCATGGGTAAATTTGTATCTTATTTGAAACCGAATGGGAAAAAAACAATATTTAGAATAAAACTAAAATGTAATAAAAAAATATTATATAATTCTTAACAATACAACTTCTATCATTTTCTTCAGCTGCTTTTTTTTCATTTTAAACATTTTTCAATTTCTTTTTTTTATTTTAGTTGTGTGATTTCTCTTCAAAGAACGGTTATACCTTTGACATAAATATTTGGCCGAAAAAAGAATGAATGAAAACAGATAATTTTTTGTAGTGTCAATAGAGCAGATTGTGTTGGAAGAAGCATCACTTTTTGTTTAACCAGTTGGTATTATTGATCCGTTTATGCATGTTAAAGTAAAGGGTGTTAGATAAAAATTAAACCTACTGAAAAAAATAAATAAATAAATAAATTTTCACATTTTTTTTAGACTCCTGCATAACATACCTGGAAAATGTTTACATTTTAATATACAAATTAATAATTGAACAACCTAAATAAATTGTATAATACTGCATAATCTATTATCACCTGACTTTGAGTAATGACGTCTACCGTGTCAGGTACAAGTACAATTTACCCATGTACGCTGCGTAAAACAGAGTTATACACTAAATATATAGGCTGAACAAAAATACGAGCTTTTTTGGGGGGGTTTTAAAATTTGAAACTTTTTTCCTTACAGTCGTATCCCCTGACAATTTTGTGTCAAACTTTGTTTGCAAATTTTTAACAGATCATAATCAAAACTTTCAATTTCAACCAACAATTCAATATTAATGGAAGTACTAGTACATTGGAAAAACAATGCAAGAACTTGCATTGTGTCAACTGTAGAGGAGAGTGGGGTCAATTGTAACATTTTTTACTTAACTATTTTTAACTAACAAAAAATCCAATATATTAGTATTAATTGACAGACGAGTAAAGTAGACTATCTTCTACTAGAAAAAAAAAAATACCTTATTTTAAATGTTATTATATTAGTTATTAACAATTTTTGACAGTCGTGCACTTGTTACAATTGTCCCCACTTACGGGGTCAATTGTAACAGTTCATAAATTCAACTAAAACATACTTGATTATACATATTATCATAGTTGTGATATATTTTTTATTGATCAAAATAATAGTGATATTTTAGGAGTAAAAATAATAATGAGCAGAGACCTAAAGGGTTAAACTTTTAACTTTAAGGGGTTAAACATTTTAAATTATGTAATTTATTTACGTAACGTAAAAATATCTTTTGTGATGTAACTATTTCAAAAGTACATAAAAATGGTTTCCAGCAGGGGTTTACATGTAGATTTATTAAATAAACCTTGTGTGCCACCTAGGAACCAAATCTAGAACCCGTCACTCGAAATTTTTGCTCTGTTACAATCGTACCCTGTTACAATTGACCCCACTCTCCCCTACTCACAGAAAAATATGTAAAACTTGAATACTTTCATTATTATTGGCAAAGTCAATACCGTTTCTTTTTTATGACTATGAGAGGCAAAGTAATGCTAATGGTTTAAAAAAAAAATTTAAATCTATGTGAATATGTTTTCTTGAATATTTTAAAAATTCTTGGTATATTTTTTTTGTACTCAAACCAGTTGTGATGGAAATTTTGTTATTAAGAAAGATATTCTAATTGTTGTTCTTAAGGCAAGTTACGTAAGGATATAAAAGGTACTCATTGAGTGCTTTGACCATAATCTCTCAAAACAAGCTAATAATTTTGAAACGTAAAATGTTATAGGGCTGCTACGGAGAAAGCAAACAATGTCAATATTTCTTAAAATCAATGTAGCAAAATTCAAATTATTTTGTCATCACCAACATATACCAGTCATGGTTTTCCAAGAGATTATAACTAGGACAGTTTTTAATTCTTGAATGCCTATCAATATGAAGCCAATAAAAAACCAAAACTATAATAAATATAAAATCAAATAAGAAATTTAAAAAAATTTATATGAGTATTAAAACAGTTTGAATTACTAAAGTGCACTTAAAATACAGTTCTGTTGTTCAAAGTCTTACAGTTATTAGAATCATTAGAATTATTTGAATTATTTTGTTCACTCCAGCCTTGACTACTATTGGTTCTCCAATAGTTTATAACTAACAAGAGGACATTTGAAAATTCCGGAATGTTTATCAATAGGTAATAAATATAAATATAAAATTATATTTTGGAAAAACATTTCATTTCAATGCAGATTCTTATTTAAAAAAAAACAGTTTCACTGAAGCATACTTATTATACTCTATTTATTACAGCCAATATACTGAAGTAGATAAAACACTTTCTTCTCAATGCAGAAAATGTGGCGAAAAAATCGAAAGTAAAAAAGAGAAATAGCAAGGAAACTTATTAAGTTGCCTCTTTTAACTAGTTTGTTTTCTTTACTTACGTTTAAAATTTTTTAATTATTTAATTTTAAATACATGATAAAGCATATATAATTAAATGGAAATTTAGAAATTTTCAAACAGCTCAGACACAATATAAATAAATTCCGCTTAAAATTTTCTAACATTTGTAAAGTAAAAACATCCAGATCAAAGAGTCAACTCCAATTATTAAATCAATTCTTACTTCAAACAGGTTTCTTCCACTTTCATCTTTTATTACAGAAAATTAGATAAACTACTTTTTATGCCCCTTCTAGCAACGGATGGAGAAGGGAAAGAATAGATGGCATCAATCTTGCAGCTCTGAAGATAACGAACCATCTCTTTGAGGCTCTTGGGGGAATACGAACAGAAAAAGATCACTATTCTTGCCTGACCCCTTCTTCCTGCTTGAAATCGATCCCTCCCCCAAAGGAATTCAATCCTGAAAACGTTCAGATTTTTCCTTTCAGCGTCATATTAAGAAGAAATCAGGGAAAGAAGTTATTGAAAAGATTGCAAAATAAGCTTTTTTTCTAAACATAAAACTATTAGCCTGAGAAAAATAATTTAGAAAATAATCTTGAAGTGCTTTGTTATAGTTGACTTCAATTAAGCTTTAAATTAAATAATACGAAATAGTTAGGATAATTCATATAACTAATCTTTTTTCTAACTACACAGCCAGTATGAGAAAGCTTTTGACCAATGAAGCTTATAGTTATTAAGTTTTGAGAAACATTGTAAGTTACTAATACATATATATATATATAAACGAATATTCTAGGTTAAAATCCATTGGCCAAAGAATTCGGAAAATAATCTTTAAGTGCTTCTGTGAAATTAACTTCAACTAACCTTCAAATTAAATAACACGAAATAGTTATGTTGATATAACTTAGGCCTCTAACTAATCTTCTTACTAACTACACATCCAGTATGAAGAAGCTTTTATTCAATACAGCTTGGAGTTACTAAGCTTTGAAAAACATTGTAAGTTATAGATGCATATATAAGAGAAACATTCTTTTTTTCTTTTAAAATCATCTGCCTGAGAAAAATAATTTAGAAAAGAAATCTTTGTGTGTTTCTTTATAGTTTACTTCAATCAACTTTTAAATTAAATAATACAAAATAGTTAAGATAATATATATGTTAATTAGCATCTTAAATTGTTCATAAAGTTTATAACTTAAAATGATTAAGCATTAGATCAAACTTAGAAATTTCCCTTTATTTGTTAAACCAACCAAATAGTACGTTTAACAACAAAAGAATAATCACTGAAGTAACACATTTTTTTTCTCTTACGTGAGATTTTTAAATGGATCTTGGATACTTTCCTGCCATTTATTTCAAATTTCTAATTGGTTTCTCTCTCAAAGTTACAGTCTTTTTTAAATGACACTTTTAGTCTATTTTTTGGCTAAATGAACAAGTTTAAAAGTGTTACGCATAACACGGGTAACATAAATGTTGCAACAAACTTCTAAGGAAGTTAGGGCACATCATCAGGATTAAAAATATATAGGAACCCACTCCCGGAAATGTCATCATACGCCACTAAAGGCACTCTACTATAAACGGTTTTTTTTTTCGTGAGCTTTTGAACAGAACATAATCGAGAAGTGCCCCTAACCGCGTACCTTGATATTTCAAGGCTATGTAAATTTAATCCCAATGGCATGTCTTAAATCCCTTAGAAGTCAATCGCAATATTTATGCGCCCCTTGTTAAGCTTATCATTTTATATTTTGAATATTTCGACAAAAAAAAATTCTTTTAAAAAAAACTGTAGCTTAAGAAGCAATACTAATTTCACATTTGAATTCCCCATATCCGAATTAAACAAGATAAAATATTTGTATAAATGCCACAAAAATTTGTTTCCCGGCGGAATACATATTAATTTCACAGCTCGTTAATTTTACTAATTAAATTTCGTAAGAGAGTCCAAAATCAATTTTGTCAAATTTTAATTTTTCACTTTTCTTATAAATTTATTCGCAACTGTGTGTAATTTATGTATTTTATGACTTTTTTCATTTCATACTATGAAAAACGCTTTATTTTAAAAAAGAAGCCTATAATTCTCTACATCAATAATTAACTGAATTTTGAAACCAAGCGTATGTGCGTGAATAATTTATTTATACTTTCAACAAGAAAATATGTTAATAGAAATAATAATATAAATATCTACGAATTTCTTGATAAGTGTTTATCTTTTAAAAATTCGATGTAAAATATAAGGCCTTATTATTCTTTATCAATTCGATATGATAGGTACTTAGGTACTTTATTTACGTCGTACTTGAACTGCACAATGGGCTATGCACAAGGTCTGGGAAACATCCCTGAGAATGATCCGAAGACATGCCTTCGCAATTTTGATCCTCTTCTGAGGGGATAATAATGCGATATAAAACGTATGCCTATTTTTAAAAGGAAACCTTTATCGGTATCCTGAAAAGCAAATAATATGGAAACTAAAATTTTTAGAATATTAAACATTATTTATTAAAAAATAAAAATTTTTGATGAATCAAGTTTAATTTTAGTTTCTAACATAAGTCTAACCTTCTACGTATAGCTGTCGATAGTGATAACATTTTAAAATATTAACAGAGGGGCAGTTAACGAGCGTATCCGTTTTAAACCGTAAATCTATAAAAAAAAAATTTGTGGACATTAAAAACTAAATTTGTAGCACATCTTATAGGAACATTTTATGACTTATCATACAACATTTATGCAACATTATTACAGAAACATTTCCTGAATTTTAAAAATTAATTGTAACCCCTACTTTCAAAGCAACATCGCTGCATAATACATTGTTACATAATAAATGTCTTAACTTTGAACAAAAGCGAAATTATAACATTCGAAAGGATAAAAGATATAAATTTTTTGAAATTAGTCAGTTTTTTTTAAAGATTTTTTTAACCAAAATACGTTTATAACAAATTAAATACAAGGATTTATCAAAAACTAAAGACATAAGTAATTTTTTAAATAGTTAAAAATAATTTTTTTTTTTTCATGGAAGAGGTTGTAAACCTGATACAATTGTAAAATAATATAAAAAGAAGTTTTTTAAAATTAAAAGCATTATGCTTATACTTTAGTTAGTCAAAGGTTTAGACAAATTCATATTGCTCTTTTAAGGAATAATTAATATATTATCTGTTTAAAAACTAAACTCTTTGCTGCCAAGTCAATATATTTTTAGTGCATTTTAAAATAGTCAATTTCCCCTCTTTCAAAAAATATTACCACCCCATAGTGCTTTTACTAATTACGGTCAAATTGTTCCCTTTAATTCAAATTTTAATACATAAAACACTTCCCATATTTTGAATTAGTTCATTATTAATTGCTTAGACATAAATGCAATCCATTACAGATTAGGACAAATTTGGTATTTTAAATAAAAATTTCATTTCAACTGTTCAAAACATAAAATCTATTTTGAAGCAGTAATTCTACTTAAATCCTTAAAAAGAAATATAAGAACGAACAAATTGTTTACTCTAGCCTAATGATTCTTCCCACTGGCCATATATCTGAATTAAAGGCAGAAAAGTCTAATTCCTTAAAATTCCTAAAAATAGCAGTACTGCGACGAACTTTTACAACAGGCCACCCAGTTAGAAAAAGAGGGCGCTGTAGTCTGCAGGCGAGCCCCCAAACACTCACAGGACCAATGCTGGCACTGTGCCAGAAAACTAGCCCTTTACAGATCAAAGAAGAGTGTTTTCGTATACTCGCAACCGCTGAAAGATTCCATCGATTGGGGATAGGAAAAAAGGGGAAAGGGGCTACTAGATACAGGAAAAACGAACGAACTTTTCAACTGGCCAGAGTAAGATATAGGAGTCGTGATACGCGATGGAATCAATTTTCAGTGGAAAGTTTTTCAAAACAAAGGAACAAGTGAAATTTTTGCTTTCGATTTATTTTTTATTCAAAAGCTCATGATGAAAAGAGTTGGAGGCTTTTCTAAATTTGATGACTCTAAGATTTGATGAGAGAGTATTTCTCCTTTCTTTTAGTTGAAGGAAGCAGGAAAAAATTCAGAATAATTTTTTAAAAAGAAACAGAAAAATAATATCGGAAAGAAAAAGAGAGAAAATCTTATTGGGAAAAGTTTTGATTTACATTAGACTTTCTAAGTTTGCAATTTCATACTTATTGTCATTTATTTCATCATTGAATAATTTTAAAACGTTTTGAATAAAATAAAGTCTATTGTTTTTAGGTTTTCAAGAAACTGAAACACGTTAATGAAAAGTATTTGATATTTAATAATTAAGAATGAAAATTCGATGTAACTTAGAAAAAAAAATATGAAAATGTTTAAGCTTCAAAAAGGGAAAGTAAAAAACTTTCTTTAAATTTCGATTCGCTAGTTTATAATTTCTTGCTTTTTATATTTATAATTGAATTATTGAATGAATTATAATTAAATTACCCTATCTACGATAAGTATTTGGGTATTTGGACAGACATGCATATCAGTAAAGGTCTAATAGTGTTTCTCCTGGTATGGTCTGGGACCTTTAGTCCAAATCATTTGTCATACAAAAATTTTCATATAAGCATAAGCAGAAATTACGAAAACTATCAGTTTTTTATTGAAATTTTATTTTACTTTTAATATTCAATTGCTTTGGTACACGCAAAAAAAAAATTTCGTTTCTATTTTTTTACGACTGCTATTTTTCTATAAATTTTAAATCATGCAATATTTTTTTTAAAAAAATTAAATACAATAAAAATAATTTATTTTTTCTCAATCACATTTTTCTTTAATTTGAGTATCAGATTTTTGCCTAGAATATGCATTATTTTAGAATATATTCTAGGTAAACTTGTTAACAATTAATGACACGTTTCTTACGTTATATGCTTATTTTAACACAAGCCTTATTTTGATTGCGGATCTGTTACATTTAATAAACTCAAATTCTAAAACCATAAGTGTTAAATATTTTTAAAGTAATATTAACATTAAGGGTACCAAACTTTGGGTCGCTCTTTTGACCAAACTATTGGGAATTTATTTCCCAGATTGCGACTGTGTTTTGGGGTTTTTAAACTCGAATCTGTTGTAAAAAAGGTATGTTTATTCAGAGAAAGTTTGTTTTTATGTTTGATTTCGTAACTTAAAATATCGTCGGCATTAACTAATTTGCATATCTGGGGTCACCTAGAACGTGAAGATCCGATCATTAGATCAAAAGTAATTTAAAATAATCGTTTTTTTTTCTTTTTGGCGCACTGTTCATTAATAATTTAATTTAGTGAAATATGACATATTTTCCTCGATGTTATATAGTGATTTATAAACCACTCTCTACTAAAAATCTTTATTTATTTATGAAGCATAAATTTCCAATAATTTATTGATATTGATTAATAATTCATTGATTAATAATTCATTGATTTATGTTTCCAGAGAGCAATTCTATTCTATTGATTTATATGTTTTCGGAGCACAATTTAAAACCTTATTTGAACTTCAAAAACACAATTTTTCATGAATTTAAAGTAAAATGCTCATTGCCATATTGGATTTAAACAGCTTAAATGTCTTATTCCGAGTTATGAAGCACAAAAGGATTTTTTCTCATTTTTCCAGTGCTATATTCTAATTGCTTGCTTAAAAATAATTAAGTGCAAACATTTTAAAAAATACACCTTCCAATTTTATTACCCATATCTCAATTTTTTTTAAATAGGTAATAAAATTCATTTTAAATCGGAGAGTAATTAATTTCTATTATATATTATACAATCTCAAATTTAATTTAATAATTTTATAAATTGGGTTAAATTTAATTTACGCATATTTTTAGCACAGTCACTGTTAGAAATTAAACAAATAAATATCTTGGTATGAAAGCATTTTCAAATGATTGCTCCTAAAATTTCATATTTCTTAAGAAATATTTCACTTTCCTAACGTTCCGTTCGTTAGGTCGTTAAACATGCCACTCTAAGCTATTAATTTGATAAATGATCAAATTATGTAAACGCCATAAAAACATAAGACTCCGCTCAAAGTTTTTTGTGTGCATTTTAATTACACTGTTTTCGCAAATGTTCCTCATTTTTTAATATTATCGCTTATGGGAATGTAATTATTCCAAAGTAGTGGAATTATTGTAACTTCTTTAAATTCGAAATTAACGCATATTTTTTATATACATAAAAATGACGTTTCTTTCTTTTCGTGCTTATTGTATTTCGTGCTCATTCTTTAGTAATTTTTATTATTCAATTTATATTTAATAAAATCATTATATTATCCACTTTAAAATCACTGTTTATCACATTACATATTACTTGGTACTGAAATAGCATAGTTTCGAAATTAATTAATATTTAAGTGATTAAGAAAAAAAACGCCATTTAAATTTGTCCGAAAGAAGGTGATGACGACGTGCATTAAAACAACGAAACTAGGTTTATTTTTATAAATGTTTCTCATTATTTAATTTCAATTAATCTGCTTACTCCGGCAATCATATATAATTGTACTGTTTCAGTCCCACTTTCCTCAGTAGTGAATTCTTAGCTTAATTAAAAACTCCTAAAAACTTTTTGAATTTGTTTTTGGCAAGAATTTTAAACATGTGTAAAAATTGCACAGTATGTTATATTTTAAAACACTAAAATTATAAGCAGTTTATTTTGTAAGAATCACGATTGAACTTTTCTTGAAACATATGCGCAGTTAAAAAAAACATTGAAGAAATGGTTTACTAGTTTATACAATAATTTTAAACTTCTGTTTTATATATACCAATACAGATTGTATTAAATTAAAGCAGAAATTTAAAATCAAAGATTATTTTTGAATACTCTTTTTTTTAATATATTTAAGAATTTTTAAAGATAATATAAAATACAAAAAAACAAAAAGCAAGTTTCATAGCCTTTTAAGTGATACCAGTTTAATGTCGTAATTTTTTTAATCAAATCGACTAATATTTTGATCTAGAAGATCTAGAAAAAACATTTATACAACTTATTTCATAATAATTTTAGCTAATAGTTCTTCTATTAACTTTACTAAATAATTTTTAAATAATTTAAATAATTATACACTTTTAATATATTTATTAATTAGTTTTAATATAGTTAATTATTTACCATTTGTAAAAAGTCATTCATTAATTATTTTCAAAACTTTCAATACTTAATCATTTTTATTATTTTAACAAGTATAAACATATAGTTATAGTTAATTATTTTTAATAGTTTAGCAATTATAAAAATTATTTTTTAACATTTTTGACATTTTAACAATCAAAATATATCATTTATAATAAATTTTTTTAAAAGTTAATTTAAGTTTTTCATATAAGTTATTATAATAAAGGTAATATTATTTATTTATCAAAACAAACTTTGAGACGAAAATAAAACTAAATTTTGAATAATTCCTATTTAAAAGACTAATTTTCATAATTAACCAAAACCTTAATTCAACTTATTATCAACTAATACCAAACATTGAAAAAAAAATCTGTCCCAACTTTCGAAATCTTAACAGAAGTTCCTTTGGGAATTTTTCTCTTCAAGTCATCCTGAGGGATTTTAAGAGATTCTTTGGGGATGCTCTTTATCAGTTAAGGATTTTCAGTGGAAATTTTTTAATCTGGCTTAACTCAGAACTTTACTTCGACCTTCAGAGTGATTTCTGTAAATGTTTCTTTACTGCATTTGGAGTATTAACGCAAGAAAGCAAACAAATATAGCTTAAAGGCTTAGTGTCTTAATACGGCGCTTTAAATTCACATCGGTAATAAAATTATTTTATATTTTGTTTGCAAATTCAAAGATTTCAAAATATTTGTTTATATTACTAAACAAATTTTGAAAAAAAGGACACTTAGAGTTTTGAAAGGGCACCTATTTAACACAGTAAAAATTCACCAAAGTGAGCAATTATATGTGTTGTAATTTTCAAATTACCCTTTTATAATATTTTATATTTTTACGCGCATATTTCAAAAAGTAATTCTACTTCATTATCAAAATAAGAGGAAAAATTGTAGTATATAAAAATTATAAAAGACATGATGAAAGACAATCTCTGCGCATATTTTTTTTTCAAACAAAATAAATTGACAAAAATTATTAGTCGATAAACAACTTGAAAGCCTTTTATCTTTAATTTAAACTGAAAAAATTATGAGAAAATTAACATTTAAATGTGAATTTTAAAATTAAAAAATGTATTTATAGTTTTAAAATTTAGAATCATTCATTAATACCCCCCAAAGAAGGTACTTATAAAAATTTGACCAGTTAAAAATAATCCTATCAAAGTAAATATTTGTAATAGTACCATATATATATATATATATATATATATATATATATATATATATATATATATATATATATATATATATATATATATATATATATATATATATATATATACACGTTGCTATGACACACACGAGTAAAATTGTTATAATTGTCAAATAAATAATATAACTTAATATAATTGAGTAATTGAGCTCTATTAGTTGTTAATATTTTATAAAATTTAGTAAAAATCTAGGTAACTTTGTCATTTATCCGGTGTCTTAGTATAGAACAAATACTAAACTCTTCTATCCTGCTAGCTTTGTTATTTTCATGAATAATACCCAATTTTTTTTTAAATATAGCTCAGAATTAAATTTACTTTTTCTTCCCTTTTAAAATGTAAAAGACTTAGAGTTATTATACTGTTAAATATATCAATAAGTTTTAGATGAAATGAAATATAGGTAATAATAATTAAAATTTCAACTAAAAAACCTACAATTTAAATATAGATGAGGCTGCAAATTTGAAATTAAACATGCAAATAAATACTAACTTTAACTACCAACAGTGGCAACCGAAATCATTTCAAATTAAAAAATTTTTACATTTATGTTTTGTAACAACTATTCTAATATTTACCTTCAGTTTTTACCCTGAATCATTAAAAAAATAATAAATAAATAGTTTCCCCTCATTTTTTTTTAAAAACAATAAACATTTAAAATGCACTGTATTACAATTCTTAAACACGATTTTTTAATTTTTTAAAATCTTTCGGATACGTCGAGTAAAGTCACTTAAAGTGCATTCGTAAACTCAAATTACTATTTCTGTTCTCTTATTCAAATTACACATCTATTCTTTTATTGGAATTACATTTAGTCTTCGAACCTTTTAGCACAATATGTCAACTAAAGTTATCTTAACAGTACTCAAAACAGTTTCTGCAATCTACATAATTCCTACTCAAAATAACATTTCCGTACCAACTAAAACATTTTAAAAGCCCTTTTATAACGATGAACAAAATTTTAACCACTGACATTTCCTACGTCTATGAGGACCGCAAACGGTGCTTCCCCGCAGCTTAATCAGCTACTTTAACGACACCGAATAAGAGCAGAAAGACAAGCTCAGCTAATGGTACCCAGAAAGCAGATAATGGTCTTATGTCGCTTATCAAACGCCGAGTTACGAGTATAACAGGGGGAAAAAAAGTTTTTTTCGGTGAAATACAAAGCGAGCAAATGAAGCAGACTGGTTCGATTTACCGTCAAACATCAAAAAGAGACCTGAGATCGGCATTAACTGGACATTGATGTAAGAAAATGTTGCTCTTATGCTGCTTAATGATCCACATTGATTGTTAAAGTTCATTCGTAAAACTTAACGATACATTTCTCTCTTTACAAAATTGCCATTCGATTGTGATATAGATTAAAAAGCTAACAACGTAAAAAAAACAAGCCTTAAGCTCTTGTAATTAGCCAATTAAAAGTTAAAAATCTTAAAGAAATTGTTAGTAATGACAAAAGTCTTGTAAAATACTTGTAAGTAGAAAAAATGTGAATAATTTCTCTTAATTGAATACTATGTAAGATATTTAATAAAAATATTTTTTAAAGTAACCCATATAGCAGGTAATATTATGCCAAACATTGTATTTTCAAATTTTTCTCAAAATTATATATATATATATATATATATATATATATATATATATATATATATATATATATATATATATATAGCTATACATACATTTATAGCTATACTTTGAAAAAAAATTATATAAAATATTAGTAGTCTATTCCTTTAAAATAAATATTTGATGCATTAGCTAAACCATACATTTAAATTTCGAATTATTTTTTAATACAGGAACTCCTTTTTTTTTCTTTCAAAATAAAACAGTTTTAGGATAACATGATTTATAGATTTTAAGGATTTTAAATAAAATCCATAATTTATAATCAAAAACAGATTTTAAAGAGGTGTTTTTAAGCTGATTACTATAGTTATTTACATTAAAACGTTGTTAGCGCACTATCAAATAAATCTATTTATTTACATTGGAAAGAGAACTCATTATAAAAAATTAAAAAAATTACGATAAGCACTAATTAAAATACAATCACATTAAATGTTAATGGCTAATTTCAAGAAACATATGGAATATACATATTGAAATTAAGCATTAATTTAACATAACTTTAAACATAACTTTATTTTCTTTAATGATAACATTTTCATTTGCATGGTTTAAATCTCAAATAACGTCACATGTGCTCTTTATAAAACACGTTATTCAAATATTCTTTATACTATAGACTCGTTTGGATTTGAGTGAAATTATTTTGTGAAGTAGCTACAAATATATTATTAATAAAAAACCAAGGATTTTATGACACTATAAGCCACTTTTTTTCAAACACACGTTTTGCTTTAAAAAGAGTATGTTTCTGAACTCAAAATTTCTTGCATTTTAAAAATCGATTATTCATTCTTTTAAAATATCAATATATTTCTCTATAAATTGTTTGGAAATTTTAATTTCATTTTTTTCTTCTTTTCAGACGAATTATAATAACTTATTGTTTAGAGCATAATAATTTTCGAAAAATGACATTTGAATAGAACTCGGTCGGTTAATTAGAATTTCATTTTAAAACAACCTCTTTTATAAACATAACTTTTAAATGAGATCAATATCCTGAATCAATTGAATAAGATAGAACCCTGAAAAAACTATTAAATACAAAAGAGAATAAAGCTCTTGAAAATGGCGACTAAAAAATGCATAATTTGCTCTATTGAAAGCCTTTCCTTTTTCAAGAGATAAAAATGTAAGATTGGTTATTAAAATCACGATTTTTCGAAAATATCATTTGAATAAAACAAAGATTAATATTTTGTAATGAGAAACTTTTTTTCAAAACCATCATTCTCATACATTGATATGCTTTTACTACTTATAAAACCATTATTTAATGCAAGAATTAATTATTTTTACAATGTATGTAGAAAAAATATACAATATTTAAAATTGCTTATTAATCAGAAAAATATGCAGTGAATGAATTTTTGATTGAAGGTGCTGATCAATTATAAATTTTACAGGCATTCAAATGTAATATGAAATATTTCTTAAACTTTAAATGTTTTCTTAGAAACAAGTATAGTTAAACATTTATTACTGCATTAAATTGAAATAATATTTCAAAGAGTTAGAATATTTTAAGTAAGTATTTCAAATCTTACAAAAATATTTTTTTAAATTGGAAAGGAATGAAAATCGAAAACCGCAGAGTATGAAGGGATAACCACATCTGATAAAAATTGTAATTGTCTACTGTATTGTAATTATCTGCTAATTAAACACGTCTGATGATAAACTGTAATAATTATATCCAACAAGAGCTTTCATTCTGAATAAGTACTACAAGTCTTTGTAGAAAAACGACAAACAATACTCACTCTTTTCCATAAGAAGCCATACATCATTGTAATGTAAATGACAAAAAAATATCTATTTATCTTAAAACAACAAAAACACTCAACCATAGTGAAAAATATGGGATTTAACTCTTCATCTTTGAAGTTTATAATTCTATCACATTATCAAACTAAGAAATAGTTTTAATTATTTTTAATAATATAACTGTTCGAATTCTTAAAAACAATTTAATTTGAAAAAATAAGTTAAGTATTATACAGTCAGTATAAAGTAAAATAGTATATTTTAAAAATTGATAGTTAATATCTTATTTCATAATGAGCTCATATTCAATACCAAACAGAAAAAAAAAGGGGGGGATATTATATATAATAAAAATAGAAATATATGTTTTTAAAGGAATAATTAAATTATATTATTTATCATGCAGAAAAAAAATTACAATGAAGCAAAAAAATATTTAAAATTATATTATGTAGATAAAAGAGCTGATTAAAAATTAAATTTTGAAATCTTATCATATCTTCAAATTTTCTATACTTAGAAAATTGACATTGTTTGAAATTTTATTTAAAGTATTTCAAGTTTTTCTTAAGTTCGTTCAATGTATCAATTTCACTTTTATTTCTCCCAATTAATTTTTTATTATTTGTATTATACAAAAAAAAATGCGTTAAATATTGTATTTAATATATTTGTTGATAGTTCCTGAAGATCTTAAAAAAATTGAATAAATTTATCTATATTGAAAAAAATATTCATTAATATTTTAAACTGCCTTGTTTTATTTTTTTTATTTATCTTATACTGAATTTAAACATCTGAATTATTTTCGCCTTTTTTTAAAATCTTAAATTGTTAAGAAATTTGAAATATTAATAACTAGTCTTTATTTAAAACTTTTATGTTTATCTAACAATTCTACAGTTCCATTAAACTTAAGAAGTTCAGCCATGAAAAAAATATTTATACCATAGAGTGCTTTTTCAACAAACAAACAATAAATATTTTGGAAAAAAATGCTAAAGACTTTATTTTTTAATTATTTCCTTGTTTATCCAGGGATGTTTAAACAAAACCCATTCTCATAACTTTATAAAAACATAAAAAGTAGCATGATTAAATTATAATAAGCCTTTACTATAAACCACAAAGATCAAAAAATTAACTCCATGCCATTAAAGTTTCAAACAGAAAATAGTTGAGTTTTTATTAAATTTTCAGAAAAATTTTCTTAGCTATGATAAACGTTGGGCAAATAAATTGAAAAATAATATTTACTAAAATAATAAAACATAATTTTAATTTTTTTATTTATTCAATAACATAAAGTTATTGTGAATGAGTCAGGTCTTTCAGATGTAGATATAATTAATAAAAAACACAAATGTTTTATTATGTTATTTAAAGCATGTATATTGTTCAGAAAATCTTTCTAAGAAATTAATTCACACAAAAATGAGAAATTTGTTTCAAAAATACATTTTCTTGAAATAAAAAGCAAATTCAATGATCTTCTTTTGTCTGTATATTTCAAAACTATAATTTATAGAACTATGAACACTAAAAAAACTATACTTTTTTTTCAATTTTTATCAATCGAATAATTTAATAATATATGGTGAAATTTCTCTATTAAATTTATAGACATAAATAATAAAGCATAAATTTAGTAGTTCCTTAAATTTTATGAAGCAATTACTTCAAACAATCTTTAAAAAATAGATCTGGAAACGCATAGATTTTTATAAATCCAATTTAGATTTTTATATATCCAATAAACATAATACCTGGATTATATTAATATTAATTCAATAATATTTAAGTAATTTTGAATTAGCTTCTGTTTAAATTTATAGATGTACATAAATTCGTGTATTTTTCTAATTTATAAAATCTTCATAAAAACTTAAATATATAAGAAAACAATTTAAATAGATTATTTTTAAGAGAGTGCATTTTAACTATATATGTAGGAGAAACAAGATATCTACATTTAACATACTGTATATTTAAGAAAATATACAAAAATTAAAGAATATATGTAAATATAAATGAATAAAGAACATATAACTGAATGAAGAATACATAAATGAATAAAAGAATATATAAAAAGAATATAATAGCTGAACGCTATGATATTTTTTGAAAAATGTTTAGTATTATTTTAATTTTTATTCACATACGTATTTCATTTTAAATATGTAGAATATCAATCAAAAAATGTATTTTTGCTATATCCTGAATTTTACTAAAAATAATGATTTAGTGGCAGACTAAGCATTTCTTTTTAACAAAATATGCAATAAATTCGAATAACTTTCTAGCTCTCTTAGTTTATACTCAACAAAAATCCTCCCTGTTTTATAATAATCATTACTATTATTCTGCAAAACGAGGTTAAAGTTTATAGGAATATCATATGCATTTTGAAAGTAGAAATTAACCACCTCTGGAACATCCAAAAACATCTGAAAATATTTTTTAAAAACATTTATTTTTTTTTAAAACATCAACTTATTTAAAAACTTGTCATAACTACTTAACTTTGTTTACTGTAAAACTTTGTTTATTTTTGTTTGCAAATCTAACAATTGATATATTAATTGTTTTAAATAGTTAATAGCCAAAAAACAAATTATTTTTAAATTTGTAAAAGTAACCAGTTTCGAAATAAATATTTTCTTTAAATAAGCTCTTTGAATAACTAAATTCCAAAACCTATTCTTTTAGTCGCAATGTATAATTTAATATATTTATGCATGAAAAAATTCGCACTCAAAATTATGTTGTATTTCCTTAGAAAAAAAAACCGTATTTTATTATTTTCGAATCAAACACCATGCTTTAATTATAGTTATTATTGTTTTAGAAATTGCATGCTAAAATTTATATATTTTGTTTTCCTTCTTTCCAGGTTTACATCAATACGAAGCCCTTATTTAAATAGAGGTTCAAGTGTAGTTTGAAAAAAAGAGTTACACTCAATTTCATTTTCATGCAATTCATATCTCATATTTTTATTTTTTCTGCCAAGCAGTGGGCACTAAAAATGAGAATAAATAAGAAAAACAATGCACACATTAGACTTAAATACTTTCATCTGAAATGAATCACACATCTGAATCACACAATTCAATGCTATATAATAGATTGTTAATTAAGAAAACAGCTTTATTTCCCTATTTTTAATTGTAAATATTTATACTATTTTTAATCTCTAAAAAAATACATTATTAGAAACACTTACTTAGGAATTGCAATTGGCTCTTCTTCTATAGATTTCGCTCTAGCCATAACACTTCTTATTACTCTTTGTTCTTCTTCAGTTAAATTAGTCATGTCTACGTCCGGCATTTCTACAACCGGAATCTCAACTATAGATCCCCTTTTTTCATTCAAAGAAGGACCAACCGGAGGTGGGCCTGACCCAGAGGGTCGTCTTCCCATCAGTTGAGGACCCGCACTACCTCTGCGGCCCATCGAAATTTTGGGGGGCTCAGAGGCCTGTGCCGGTAACGGCATGGACTGTTGAGATACCAGCTGGGGAGGGCGCTGGGCCTCAGCCCCTGCTTCACCTTCTTGGCTTGCTTCATTGCCCATTATGTTATATAAGTGAACTAAACTTTACCGATTAGCTAAACACACTTTATGCCTTGCAGGTTTTGCACGGGGAAACGGTATCATAGTGAATGACCCAATTGTCTAGAGTTGTGTCCCGTACGTCCGGTCACTTTAATCGCTCTTCATACTGCCGCACTTTTTTTCATAAATAAAAAATAAAAAGGGGAAAAATATCCGATATGCACTCGCTAGGCCAGCATGTATCTTGGTTTTAATGCACACTTTATAGTACTCTTGTGTTTGGAAGAGCACCCGGTCTTTGCAGACTACGTTTCTAGTGCAAATGATTTATGAAGGTCCTAACTGTACCCGTGGTCGACAGAGCTTGTGACGTAGTGGCTGGAGTGCAATGCTGCCGCGATACATTATCGATGGATGCCGCGGGCCCGCCGACTTCTTCGACCGGGGGTGAGAAGGATGATGAGGAATTGTACTCCTTCACTTTCCGCTCGCTACTCCTTTCTTCTTTTTTTTTTTTTTCTTGACTTAACCATTCACGTAAATATGTCACGCGAATTAGTTGACGTTGGTTTTTAAGCAAGTGATTAAATTACCATTATTATCACTGTAAAGAAACACATGAGAAGTTTTGCGTTTAATAAATGAGATGTTTTCGATGAATGATGAAAGGTAACGGAAATATTGCGTGGTTTAATTATAGTGTAATTACATATGTATGGTAAATTTAATTAATTAAATTACTTCATAAAGTGTTGTTCTAAAGTGTTAAATAAAAATGTTGTAAAGTGTAAAGTATAAAGTAATGAATTTTAAAGTTTATTAATTTTATCAACCGTAACGAACCAAGACTTAATGACACGGCAGACTAAATAACAAAACTCGCGAAACGGAAAAAACTAATAAATAAAAAGTTAATTTAACTTCCTTATAGTCTGAAAAGTTAGTTTAACTTCATTATAGTTTTCACTTACATTATTTTATTATCAAGGGAAAGTATTAAAGAGGAATAATCATTTAATTATTTAACTTAATATTTTTAATTAATTAATATCATTATGCTAAATATCTGAGGTGATTATTATCTGTCAGTTAATTTTTAAATTATAAACATTTAATGAATTACAAGCCACCGGATAACCAAAACATACAGGCGTGTTTTTCTGTATCGACCTAAAAATTCCTCCTAATCCTAAAACATAGGGTGATCCAAGGTATTTCCTGATCACCATATTTCTTTGGTAAGTAATAATCACCTTTTTTTTTTGCTTTTTGAAAACTGGAAATGTTTGAGAAAACCAGGAATTCCAGAAATTTTTACTTAAGTACAATAAAATTAAATCAGTAGTAATTTGTTAGTAGATAATAATATTAAATCTTTTTTAAACTGTTTGCCATATCTAGCATTTCAAATATGGGTTCCAAAATATACACATTTTTACAAAGATACCTTATCTCTCTCAACAATTAATTTTTTATGCTAATACTTTTTTTTATACTTTTTTTTAATCATATAAGCTTTTCATGGCTGTTTTACATTTGCTGCAAAAATTAAAATTAATAGCAGTGCAAGATATCGAATGTTGCCCTTAGTAGGGGGGGAATTCTTGAGTAGTGTTATTTATTGTTATGAATATAATCCCGTTGAGAAAAAAAGTGTATCCAAAATTACCAGAAGATTTACTGCGGTTCTGCTCTATGGGAACATCGAAAAGCACGGTAGTTTTTACCGAAAAACTTTGGTATTGTCTTTTGATAAAATAAACAATAAAATACGGTTTTATTACCATACTGTTTTGTAGTAAATGAGATAAGTTTTGTTCATTTTATCATGATACTTTACGACATGACGTAAAAACAATTTATTCGGTTAAATTTATTGCTCAGTTTTGTATTTTTTTAAAAATGCGCGGTAATAAGAATTATAATATTGAAAACCAGAATTCTCGGAAAAACTCTACCCCAAACAAACGGATAAATATCAAATCAATAGTTAAAATATCGTTTATTTTGATTTTATTGCCAGAATTATGTTTTTCTTACCGGAAATGTCATTACCGTACAAAGGCGGAAATTTTGCAAACAATTTTCTCTTTGTGCAGAAATTGATAATAAAAATCTAATTTCATTACTTTAAGTGACATTTAAATTTTATTCACTGCAATCGAAAACACGTTTAACTTTAATCGTGTCATTTATTTTTCTTTTTTAACATTAAACTAAAAGGTAAAAGAGCTCCTGTTTTTAAATGAATACTTCAAAAAAGTTGAAGTAGAATTGTATACTTGATAATATAAAACATCATTTTTTCAAACACTTATGAAGGTATAACATATCAACTTCTTCCATTTTCATAAGCTTTTTTTTAAAACAAATTAATTTTTTATCTTATAAAAACCTGCTTTGTTTGTTACATTTCTATTTTGTCCAATCTTTCTTATATTGTTTATTTTAAGTTTTCAAATCTTTTGAATTTCTGTAATCATATTCGATACGATTCTGTAATCATAACCGTAGGATAGTAAATCACAATATATTTACTCATCATAAATATTGTGCTAAATTTTAAATGATATGTAAAAACAAATATTTAGTATGGAAACGATTTTATGGAACCCGATTTTATTAGTAGTATGTTTCAGCGGTAAAAAACTTTATTTACTCATTTTGAAATATGAAATCCTGCCCTGGTGCCTGTTCTGATTTTTCTTTGGAATTTAAGTGCTAAATGAAACTATATATTTCTCATAGTTGCTGAGAGTAACTGTTTCATTTTCGAAAAAATACATTTATCAAAAATATCCTTAACTTTCTCTCATGTCACTTACATACTAGATGTCTACCGATCCTTGTTTCCTATTGCTTGCTAACCTGTTTACTTCACTCTCCCACTAGATACCAGAACATAGTAGTCTAGTGCTCTTTTTTTTTTCTTTTTTTATTAAACGACTTAAAACTCCTCATGCACCACAAAGTATAGCATGAGTCTTACAGTTGTAAGTAGAAAACAAAAGAAGAAAATTTTACAAATTCAAATTAAAAACAAAATTCCGCAAGGCAGCAAGACTTTCAATACTTTTGACCAGTTCTGATAAGACAGGAGGCCAACAAATAGAAAGACGCCTCAAATCAGTCTTTAATTTCATTTGGGCACTCGCATACAGATTGCAATGAAGAAGAATATGTTCAGCATCTTCATCAGCAACGCCGTAAGCACAAATTCCACTGGTCTCCAGATGGAAACGAAATAAATATCTCTTGAAATTTCCATGGTTTGTTAAAATGTTGGTTAATTTAAAATCAGTTGCAAAGAATTTACATTGTAAACGGTACTCTTGTAATCAATATTATCATGCATAAATCAAACTGTAGGTTTTTAAATACTTGTATATCTTAGATTGTCATGAGAAGTGCTACAATAATGGAAAGCTTAAAGGAGTCTAGATGGTTTAAATTTTATCCACAAAAAAAACACCTACTCACAATTTTTTTTCTCCACTTTCTATAATTCTGTAATCTTATTTCTATAATCGAAAGTAATTTAAAATTTAACTTGAAATTCAGAATTTTTTCACTCGGAGAAGAAATTCTAGTTAATGTACCCTACTGTTTGGTAATGACATTTCGGGAGAAGAAAAAAAAAACAATTTGGATATAAAACCAAAATATATCTTACTTAAACCTTTCATTTGGAAATTTTTCCGTTCATATGGTAACGGTTTACCAGAAATTCAGGTTTTCAAAATCCTAATTCTGATTATCACACGCTTAGTAAAGAATGCTAAACTCAAAAGTAAACTTATACAGAATAATGGAAACAGAATATGACAGAATAAGTAGTTTTTCTGTCATGTCAAATTACCAAACTTAATTATATTAAAAACATGTTTTATAATCAATTTCACCAAACTTATTACCAAAGTGCTTCTGTACAAATAACTGATATTTGGTATTCCCATAGAACCCAAATTTAAAAAAAGAGGTAAATTTTAGAATATTCTGGTTAGTTTTAACCGTATTTTTCTCACGCCATTATTTAAACTACACATTCCCTGTACATTATATAAAAAATACAAATACTTTTGTGAAACAATTTAAAGCTAAAATTTTAGGTTAAAATTTATTGTGCAGTCTTGCTCATGACATAAAAGTTATAGAAATCTTGCTACTTTTGATAGACAGACAAATATGCTCTTTTTAAAACCGTACAGCTCGACGAAATGGAAAAATAAAAAATATTTTCAAATTTAAAATACAAAAATAGATTTTATTC
This sequence comes from Parasteatoda lunata, assembly GCA_949128135.1. Classification (NCBI taxonomy): domain Eukaryota; kingdom Metazoa; phylum Arthropoda; class Arachnida; order Araneae; family Theridiidae; genus Parasteatoda; species Parasteatoda lunata. The sequence continues at coordinate 70,532,518 of OX421972.1, read as the reverse complement.
TACCACAAAAAAAAATCCATGACGACCTAAATTTATTTTGACCATAAAAAAACTATGATTCAAATGATAGTATGAATTTAACATGCTACATGCTATATTCAATCCAATTACCAAGCTTTAACTTCATAGGTTTCCTAGAAAACGAATAATCTTGCACCCTGGGTGAAAAAAATCTAGTTGAGACAAACATATTTAAAGACAAAATTTTAAATAAATTATTTTAAATAAAATACCTGAGCATGAAGACGATTACAGTACAGAAAATGGGAGCGTTATTATCTGTTTTCGATTAATTAACTTCAATAATTTTGGTGATATTATGTGAGTTTTTTTCGTCTCAAATTGCACAAAATAAAACAGTTTTTTTTTTTTTTTTTCTAAAAATCGAAAACCTTCTTTGAGCCTTTAAAGCAAATATCAATAATTATCTTTTACTTAAAAATGTAATAAACGTTTCAAGCAAAAAATGCGCAACCCTATTCCCTTTTTTTAAGCTGAACTTAGATAATAATAAAAAAAAAGCTTATCTCATGTAGAAGTAATAACAAGATGATTTTCAACTCATACAACCAACGAAAATCTAAATGAACAAACAAAAAGCAGATAAAACAAAAAGCTCTGTCAAATGAAAAAAAAAAAAGAAAAGTTCATGCAATAATTTTGAATAAGTATCATATTATTAAACTATTTGAAGCTAATTTGAAGCCGTAACCTATGTCATATTTGATCCCATCTCTCTTTAAAAATTTTTAAAAAAAACCTTCAAATATTTTAGGAGCATTTCCATAAATTTACAGCAAATAATTTCCATTAACATCATTTCTATTCTATCAAAATAAATTTACTCTATTTCCCTATGCCTTTCCCTTTCCACATTATTCAAAATAATGCATTCATCGATTTCCTCCATAACATACATTAAACATGCTATTAAATTATTGAACAAACATATTTCACGAGATGACATGTCCCTCTGAGTATAATTAAATGCTTTTCCCACTACTCTTTGACAATTCGTTGTGTCAACTATCTATTCAAGAAACTGTAAGGTTCATATTTAATTTGTTTTAATGATGATCTAATAAAATTCAAAAATTCAAATGTAATAGATTAACGAATAATTTTACGACGAATAAGTCCTTATAATTATTAAATGCTTAAAATGCTTTTAATTATAAAGAATTAAATCGTATAATTATAAAGTAAAATAGGGTTTTAAAATTATTAAATTGTTTAAAAATCAGTTGTTGATTTTTTCTAAAATGTAAAGGAACAATTGCTTTTCACGCAAGGAAAAAATTTCAAAAATGTACAAACCATTGTTTTTTTTTTACTTGGAACTCCGTGAATTTCCTCAGTGAAGGAGTTTTTAAAGATAATAATAAAACAATTATATTAATATATATTATATTATAATAAATTTTGAGGTGATATGCTCTAAAGTATTATTTTTTCATAAATTGTTTTTTACTTTATTTCTTTCACTTCTCCCATCTTTACTTTTGTATCAATGTCCTTAAAAGTAGGACAAAAGTCTCTTATAATAATTATACTGATAATTAAGCTTTGTTTCGTTGTAATATAATTTCTAAGTATTACTAAGCTATAGTTTAAAGGAACTGGAACACGTACTTTTCTGGTTAAAAAAAATGCTTTGAAATTGATTTTTACTTTAACAATTATTCCTACAATATTTCATTCTATGCTTTGTAACTTTAAATTTTGGGGACAATAACTGGTTTCCTAAACAGATAACAAAAAACAGTTCATTCTTAGCTTCCTCCCTTTTTCATAAACAGATTTTTCAATTCTTCAGAAATTTTTCGAGAAAATTAAATGATATGAATATATATAGTATGAAAGTTTAAATACTTAAGAATAAAAATTCATTTCTCTGAAGTAGGTGAGAATTTTGAAGTTAGTCAATAAAAAATATTTTAAGAAAAATAATTGTGTTAGTGAAGTATTGCGAATTTGAGTTTTTACCAAGTATTTCTGCTTTTTATGAAGTTAAATTACTGAAAATAAGATCTTATAAAGTAATTTTAATAATAATACACTCCAAAATTAGTAAAAAAGTCAGTTTGAAATAGTTTCTATAATAGTACTCTAAAATTTTTTAAATTAAAGAAAAGCGAAACATAAATTTGTTTTGACGCCCATAAGCGTCAGTACTGTAAAAAGATAATTCTAATAAAGTCATATAGGTGTGTGAAAAATGTAACAACACTGCTTCAATTCAAAAAGCAATTCTTTATTTTCTTTCAAAATTCTCAGTTAAATGAAGTCAGTTTTGAAATACATTTCAAAAATACAAAAATTAAAAAATCCTTATTTTTTTCACCATTTTTTTATTTAAAAGTATTTTTGTGACCATAAATCAATTTTAAAGAAAAATCTAAAAGTCGAATTTTTCTATGTAATATTACCAGTGTTTGAACTTTTCAACAACACTTCTTTTCTTTTCAATACAAGCTAAATAACTTCGACCATTTGCCATCCGAAACTACAGTTAAATAGTTAAAAATTATGCTTTTTTTTAGATCATACGGTTGGAGGTTTATTCTTACAATCTTTGAGATCAACTTACACTTAAACCTAATTAAATATTAGTGCTAAACCGGTAATCAGTAATTAATTTTTATATTCAAAATTATGTTCAAAAATATAACATTAATTTAAAGCAAAAATATTCAGAGGGAATTTACTTACAATGCCATCTAGTTTGATACAATATCATCTAGTATTAAACAGCGTTTATATATCACAAAAGATACGAAATAAGAAGAGGGAAAAGCAAAATCATAGTTGAAAGAAATCTTTGTTTGGTATGAAATGAACAAATCTTGTAAATAAAATAAGATAAAAAATTTTAAATACGTGGAAGAGAGTTTTGGAGCAATATTTTCAAAACTCTGGCATAACATACTGTGAAAAAGTCTTCTTAAAATTGTTTACATACAATCTTAAATTATTTTTACAAGTTCATTGTTACACTTTGGATTGAAAATCTTGCAACTGCTGTTGATTATATGTTGCACAAAATTTCAAAGCTAATTCTAAAATATTTTATGTAAATTTTATTAATGCAAGCTTTTTCCTATACTATTAACTGTTGGATGCAACTATTAAGGGAATTAAGTTTTCATGCATATAAATACATTTTTAAAGATTATGATTGAATTATGAATAAATTACTAAAATATTTTTAATTAGATTCTTAAGAACTTTATTTAATTACAAATTAAATCCCTGATTCCCGAATTTGGTGATTTTCCCCTTGAATGAGCCACTCACTTGTTAATACATTGGTTGGCATCTTCATCCATTAACTAATACACTGATTCGACCGTTCATTGATATGCTGATTCATTGATTTACTATCTTTGTTCCTTCCTTCATTTTGCCATTTTATTAACTCGCTATATCAAGACTTTTTCATCATTATGGTTGCTATAGAGACACGCGTTTCATAAAAAAAATGAGAGTCTCTATTAAATAACACTATTAAGTAAAGTGATAATTGCAACTGGCTCTTTTCAGGCAAATCATTTTAATTGTATATTTCATAAATAATTATTTATTCTCTAAATTTAGCATATTTTAAATAATTGTTTGAAGCAAATGGTTTCTTATTGCTATGTTTATATTGCTACGGAAAACGTCATATGAACTTCGCTGCATGAATTATTCTTTCGAAATTTAAATTTCAAAGTTTTGCTTAGAAGTTTTATTCTTTCGCTGAAATAATGCTACCTTGTCACAAAATATTATTTTCTTATTCCCCTTCAAAGAGAGTTTCTAGTAAATGGAAAAGCACAGTGAATAACGGAATAATAATCAATTCAGATCAAATATAAAGGTAATTACTTTTCTTGTCAAACTTATAGCGTTATTGATATTTTATACTTATAATATTTCTAAATATTTTGTTCGGTATTCCTGACAAGACAATAGACTTTTGTTTATAATCTTGAAAAGATTTCTTTCATTAACTTAATAAGCATTTTTCGATTTAACATCATCTAAATTATCATTTTTAACAACAAATGAAACAGGAAAGACAAATTTAACGGAATATCATGAAATGTGTAACGAAACTGGAATATGAGAGTCGAAGGATAAAAAGAACAGTAAATTAATCTTAAACAATCAAAGTCGATTATATTATTGCTTCAAAAATCAATTGTATTATTAATTTCAAGTGAAAAATCGGTATTTAAGAAATAAAATTGTATAAACTAAAACAAACAGATTATACGAAACCATATCTTAAATATGCTATAATATCTTAAATGCAATATCTTGCATGTATGCTGCAAAATTAAAAAAAAGATAATACAAAAAATTTTGAGTCGTTTTAAAAAGAAACTTTTAAGATAAATCAGAGCGCTTTTGCTTTATCTATAGAAAAAGTGATAAAATTTTTATGCTGTTTGAATGTTTATCACTACAAAGTTGAATTTCCAGTTTTCAAATATGTTTCATGTCTGCAGATACTATTTTTACTGCGATCACTATTTTTTCTCAATATTTAATCAGTTTGTTGTGCTTTTCACGAAGATCTAAAGACAATAGTAATGAATTGACATGAAATCATAAATAGTAGGCATTTTTCAAATCACACTTTAATCTTTTATAAAATATGGGAAGTACACTTCCCACCAAATTCATTGAATTTTTAAGTGTCGATGAGAAACTATTTCCCGATCTGAGATTTGTGCGACCATCTTCTAGCAACTACAGTAAATAAATATTTGCCTATTAAGGGTTTTGTTTTTATAAATGTGGGTAATAATTACGGTCAAAAGATAGGTCAACACTAAGGAACTATTTTTTCTTGGGTGTCCTGCATCCGTTCATTTTATGATTTCTGGTCTAGTTTATTTGTAGTTACAATTATTTATAAGCACGAAATTTCCTGTTTGTAGCCCATTCTATCACATAAGTAAAATTTTAAAAATCCCACGTACCTTCTTATAAAAAAATGATTTTAAAATCAAATTGGTTTTAAGTATAGCTAGATGGATTTTTTTTTATAAATCAATCTCAATTATAAAAAATTGCAATAATTCTAGTAAAAATGGTTCTATAAAGGCTTAAACAATTAAAACCTACAAAATGTTTTAATGTGTCAACATTAATTCTATTCAAATTCTACTGTGTACTTTATTTATACAGATAAAGCGCAACTAAAATTCTGGACAGTTTTTACAATTATCTACTTTTATATCCTTTATTTTCTTTTTTAAAAAGTCTTTTCTTACACAGAATTCAATTTTCCTTTATAATAGAGTTTACAAAACTCCATGAATAGACGATAAGTGTATTGTGAAAACAAATGTAGTGAAAACTACCAGAATCTGGAAAAATCTATCACATTTTTCGGCTTTATGAGAAAAGCAAGAGTATGGTAATTTTTTCCATCGCACATTGGCAATGGTTTGTGTAAAAATTATCAAAAAATTTGGTTTTGCTATCATGTTATTTGATAGTAAATTTGGTAAATTTAAAAATGTTTCTAAAGAACAGTAAAATACGAAAATATTTGCTATGCATTACTACGTAGTTTAAAACCTTACGTCATTTGAACGAAAGATACACGCGTTTTACCGTTGAGCCTATAGGTTATTTTTTTATTTATTTAATTTGACGACCATCAGTTAAAAATGTGTATTTGTGTTCTTTTCTTCATTTTTTGGAAATAAGATTAATAATACGTCAATAGTAATAAAGAAATCAATCAAAACCAATTCAATGATAACAGATACGAAAAAAGAATTGTTCTTAAAGTTATTTTTTGTTAACCAGTTTTTATCCGAAATATTCACAGGCATCAAAATTTGCTATGCTTTTAAGAATCCAATTATGGCGAATATCACCGAGATAATTTTCAAAATAATCTATTCATTTCAAACAGGTAATTGTTACAAATGTTCTAGGAAAAAATTTGTAGATGCTACGAATTACTTAGTTTATACCATGCAATAGATTGTTCATGATCTTCAACAAAATATCTATTAAATAAAAAAATACAAAGAATAAATATATATATATATATATATATATATATATATATATATATATATATATATATATATATATATATATATGTGTGTGTAATGAAAAATATATAAATTATAATAAATTTAGAAATGTAATAAAAAAATTTAGTGAAAACAGGCAACAGAAATAAAAAGAGAATAAGCACAAAATCTAATTAAAAAATAACTATTTTCGTCAGGTTCAAACCAAAGATATAATAAACAGAAATATTTATTTTTCTAATTTATTCCACTATCAATAGACTCAGCGTTTGAAAAACACAATATATTCTGTTCATGATTTCCAAGCTCGAAATTTATAAATAAATTCATTAAATTTCAAAACAGAAAAATATTATATTCATTTTAAATTTTGCAAAATGAACCAAAACATAGAATTATAAAATTACTAGCCCGTCGTTTTGAAAATACGGCTTGTCAAAAATAACTCGGACGAAGTTTAAAACCGAACCCTTTTATTGCAACAATATTCAAACTCTTTTATGTCTTCTTAGTCACAAAATTTCTTGAAAACCGAAATGGACTAGTTTCTGCACCAGCACATAAAGCTAAAACTGGAACAATGTGCATTTGCTTGACTTTCTTATAACACAAGAGTGGCCACTTTGTACAGTGCACCAAAAAAAAAACGAACCATTCTGAATAACTTTTGATCTAATCACGTTCTAGGATTGAAATTTTATGGTGGTGGTGGAGGTTCTTATGCCACTTGCCGCAGGAGCAAGCCTGCTTGGTGAGACCGAGCGAATTTAAGGCAGAGAGTGCGTTTCGTGTTATTTCAGTGGCGCCATCTTGTAGCCAAGAATCTGACTTCAGCCACACACGTCACTCATACGTCGCACCCGTTTATAGGGCGGAACCATTCATTCATCCACAGATCGTAATTTTGACCTGATTCAGAGAGCGATCGATCTCTTATCCAGTACCCCCAGAGGTATTGATTTGTTATGGGAACATGGAGGTTTTTTGCGACTCGGCAGATATGACGTGCATCAGTCACCTTACTACACGGAGAGTCTTCGGCCGGCGGGGTTCGAACCCACGAACTCTCGGACATGGGCCCAGCGCCCTACCGGCCTTGAAACTTTATGGTTCAAGGGGGTGACCTCAAATATGCTAATTAGTCAGTGCAGACGATATTTTAAGTTACGAAATCAGACACAAAAACGTACTTTCTTTGAATAAACATACCTTTTTTTCAACGGATTAAGATTTCTAACCCCAAATATATATAGGGTAACCCTTAGTTTGGTCGGGAGAATGATCCAAAGTTTGAACCCCTTAATGTTATTTTTTGCTTCTTTCATATTTCGCCATATCTCGAGAACTTTCAAGAGAACTGAAAATTTTTTGCTCGCAACTATAAAATCAATTTATCCAAAAATAGTTTCATGCAAAAATAAATTATGTATTTTTCATGGTTAATATTGATTAATAATAGTAAATATTTATTATTTTTCATTATTTCATCAAATAATAGTCGAAAAAAATTTGAAATGTAAGATATACAGTTTTTTACATTTTAAAGTATGTAATTTTGAACAATATTGGTTGATTAGTTCCTGAGAAATCAAATTTTATAGAAGTCGTATATTTAAAATTCGATTTCTCAGGAACAATTCAACCGATTTCACTACAATTTTGTATATTGATATATACAATTGCATACTTTAAAATGATGTTAAAAATCATATACCTTACGATACAAAAGTTTTTCGACTACTATTTAATAAAATAATGCAAAATTATGAATATTTACTGAAACTGACTATGTATGCCATGCAAAAATTACTAATTTTTGCATGAAATTATCTTTGAATAAACAAATTTTATAATTGCGTGCAAAAAAAAAAATTTATTTACTTAAAAAATTCTTGAAATATGTAAAATAGGCAAAAAATAAAATTAACATAAAGGGGTCCAAACTTTGGTTCGCTCTCTTGACCAAACTATGGAGAGTGTATTTCCGAGATTGCTGATACCCCCTATATTTCGGAGATCAGAAATCTGAATCCGTTGGGAAAAAAAAGTTATTTTTATTTAGAGAAAGTACGTTCTTGTGTCTGATTTTATAACTTAAAATATCGTCTGCGCAAATTAATTAGCATATTTGGAGTTACCTCCTCGAACCATTAAGATGGACTCCTAGAACGTGTAGATCCGATAATTAGATCAAAAGTTATTCAAGGGGGTCCGTTTTTTTTTTCACTGTACACCAGCTTAGAATGCAATTGCTTTTTCCGTTAATTCATACGGAAGACAAATATTTATGCTTATTCTCATAAGATTTTGACATCCTAAAAGAATATTTTTGAAAGAAATGAGACAAAATAACTAACGTTGCATTCAGTCCAAAGGAAAATCTTTTGTACCACATTTAAAGCACTGCATTAAAGCCAAGTGTGGTCACTTCAAAATTTAAAAATCTACCGCACATAGTTACATTTTTATTCTTATTTAAAACTTTGGTGGTGATATTTTAAAAAGCATTAAAATTACGTTGCATGGTGTGATCAATTTATTAACTGTGGTATATTCTGTGCACTGACTATCCAAATTTGAAGTTGAAAAATTCTAAACATTGTGCGTTTTATCAAATTAATATTAAATCCAGTGTTCATACTCACTTTAAAGGGTGGTAGTTAAATATTAACACCAATAATTGTTAAATCGTAAGACCAATTTTTTTGTCACTCCCATTATAAACAACAGCTCGTTGGTGAAGAATATTCCTTTCTGAGCTTTGTAAATTTGGTGAATAATGATTGTATATTTAAACTATATTTAAACTAACTATATTTTAAACTGTTCTAAACTATTTCTAACTCTATTTTAAACTATATGCATATTTAAACTAACGAAATTCTTGTGACAAAGGATTTGTAAAAGGCATGTTTTAAACGTATAACAAATACTTTTGGAACATTTCTAGAAGTTTAACAATGAATAATTGCTCACTTTCAAGATAGTGACAATCTGGAGGCCAAGATGGTGGTTCGTTTACATAATGTGTATTGGCGAAATGTGATTGCTTGACGGCTTGAATTGATAAACTGGTTATTGGCTAGTAAAAACCAAGTAAGTTTCAATCCTCTTTACTAATTGATCAAGAATATTGATTGTGGTTGAACATTTGCCAAATAATTTTAATCATCTTGCAAGATCAATTTGACAAACTGCTCTTATAAACTTTTATAAAATGCATACTTGTTTTTAAAAGTATAATAAAGATAAATATGTTTTCATAACATTTGCATAAATTCGTCAATTAATCCTATAATAATTCCGATTGCATTCCTATTATAATTAATCCTATTAAATCCTTTTATAATATTTAATTTCTATTTGCTTTGGTTTTATCAAGCTTAGTTCAAATTCATATTAACATTCTCTCTGTACTATGTTATGTACTGTTTGCAATATTATCAAAGTAGTTTTATTTAAAGAAATATTATATATATGCGTCTTAGAAAATTATTCTATTTTTATATTGCATCTTAAAAATAACGTTACTGACTCTTATGTGTATTATACAGGAAATGTACAAAATAATGGAACCACTTCTGTACTAATATATTTTTTCATATTTCTGAAGAAATAATTAGATAATCATTTTATAACTTCAGAAGTTTTTATATCATACGATTTCTCATTTTTGTCAATGAAGTTTACAGCTTTTAGAGGTTCGAGGAATCGACAAAAAATTACAAACGGAAAAAAAAAACATTTTAACACCCTAAGCCAAAACGTAGGAATAAATTTGCAACTTGTAACAATTATTTTGGTAATTCTATGCACAAATTTTCATAAACCTATCTTAGATATTTATGTTGAGATATGGACATTTTTATAAAAAATATAAAAAAAAACTCTTTTTCTTACTTTTTTAACTATAATTTTAAAAATAAAATTCAACACAATTTTTAGAGCAATTTAAAATTAATTGCAAAATTGTTGTTTTAAAATTTTAGAAAAATTTGTTTAAAACTGAGCAAGGTATGAGTTTTTAAAATAGTTCTTTTATACTTGGCATGCACGGGAAAATTTTGAATTTTTTTCTCATAATTTTATAGAGCATTTGGCAACTATTACAAAACGTCCGATTGGAACATCTTAAAAATTTAAAAACTTTCAGGAATTTTTCTAAGTAATTTTCGTACTTTTTAAAAGGAAGCTCAAAATGATCTTTCTAAAATTTTAAACCAATAATTTTGTAATTAATTTTAAATTGCTCCCAAAATTTTGTTTCATTTTATTAAATACTTTTACAGTTATAGCAAAAAAAACATAAGAAAAAATATAAAAATTAATTTTTATAAAAATGTCGTATATCTCCATAAATATCTAAGCTAATTCACAAAATTTAGTGCTATTATCGCATATAACAACAAAAATAAATGTTACAAGTTACAAACTTATTCCTACATTTTTGGCATAGGGTGTTCAAGAAAATTATTTTCCTTTTGTAATTTATTGTCAGTCCCTCAAAATTCTAAACGCTTTGAGTAAACTTCATTGAGAACTAGGAGAAATCTCATGATATAAACACTTTTGAAGATATAAAATGTTTCTCTAATTATTTCTTGAGAAATAAGAAAAATTGTATTAGTATAGAAGTGTTTTCATTATTTTGTCCACTCCCTGTATCTTAAAGTATTAATAAACTTTAGTGTAACTCAATAACAAAAATGGTGTAGGCTACTTAACACCAAGGAGCATGAAAGAACATTTTTGGTGCTTCATTACACCAAGAATTATCTTTGGCTTTTTGGGCAATGGAACATATAGTGGGAAGTTTGGTATGGCTACCATTTTTAGCGCTGAGATACACTAAAATTTTTTACAGTCACACTTTTTTTACTCTACTTTCAACAAATAATTTTAACATACGAAGCTCCACTTACTTTTTGATTTTTGCATAAAAACAAATTAGATTTCAAATTTAAAATTTATTAAGCAACATTGTTAAATAACCCTTTTTAATAGCCATATAAAATACTTTTGTTTAATGGTTTCAAGCATTCTTCCATGTGCAAGAAAAGTTTCGATAGATTAGATTACAATTAATAAAACATTATCAAATAGTCAAATTTTCACCAAAAAATGTGGTCTAGTCCCATTTCTAACAAAGGGGAATTTTTTATGAAAATTTAACAAAAAAACGCTTCATTGAAAAACACTATTAGATTTCTCCGACTTATTCCAATATAAGTTACTTAAACTAGTCAAACATTTAAGCTAATCTTTAAACATTTTTAAGGATTTTTAAATTTAAATGCCTCCAAAAAAATCCATTAAGTTTAAAAGAAACATGCACTTTCTTCAAATTAACTTTCACTAATAAAGATATAAAATAAAAATTAGCAATTACTAACATCTTCCGCTATGAATTATTTACCCTCTTTGAGCAAATCGGTTCTCACTTTTTACAATAAAAATAGGCTCATAATTTAAAAACTTGCTGAAAAGTCATTGTGTGTTAATCCTATTTTCCTTTATCGACCATATAAAATGCGCTTTCTTTAATCTTTCTAAGTAATCCATCCTATCTAAATTATAATTAGTCTTCATGTGAAGCGAACTTAAAACCTCTTAAATTGGATGCCGGGGAAACCATTTATCTTTATTATCTAAAAATATTTTTGAAATTCGTATTTTCATCAGGAATATTAATTGAGATTGATGTAATGGTATTTGCTAGTGCCTTTTAGAAAAAAAAATTTTTGTTTAGATGACTTAGCCGAGAAAATATATTTATAAACCTTCTTTAGTCATAACAGCGTTGAATATGTCGATAAGCATGTTGGGGTGATTTGGCTAGGGATAAATTTATTATGGCTTAATATGCTTTAGCCGTTTTGTTGTAAAATAATCGATAAACAAACGTTTACTTAACACCCAATACTATTTAAAATTTCTAATCTAACAGTAAATAAGATTCTTTCTTACTAGAAATTTATTAATTTATAAAAAAATAAATAATTATGATATTTCTTTTCTGGTCTTTGCGAATAACCCTACTTCGAGTTTAACCTGAAAATAAAATAAAAATCTACAGAATCAACAAAAAGTTTGATACGTGCTACACTGTTAGAAATTTCATGGAAAAATGGTTAAATAACAATTTATTGAATGGTTATTTTACCATATTTAATTTAAACAGTCCATTATAGTCCATAGTTTTACCATAAATAAAATGGTAATCAAACTATTATGTTTGAAAAAAACTGTTTATTAACTGCTTTCACCTAATACGGTTAAACAACCAGAATTTTATCGCTCCAACTAGAGCCACCTAATGAAGCTACTTAGTTCTTTGCAATTGCGTACATATCATAGCTGAGCGGGCTTATCGGTCAATCTCATAACCGGCGGAACTGTATAGTTTATAACCATACATTTTGTAAATGGTTTCAGAACCATAAAAGAAAAAAAATGTTCTTTACCGTAAACATTACGGTTAATCGGATGGACAGACATCTGCCAATTATTTTACCATAATTTTAGAATGCAAATTTTAACAGTGTACCATTGTTGAAATTTAAAATAAAAGAATACCTTAAAAATTTTCAAAAAATAATTTCCATACGATTATATTGCATTTTTAGGGCCATTCTAGCAAAAAACTATGAGTACTAATGAGTTTGAGAGAATGTTATTTTTTAAAATATTTTGTTTTAATGTGTAAAAATAAATTTTAAAAAAAAGAATTTTTTTAAAAATAATATTCTTAAGAACAATTTTATTCTTAACAAATTTATTCTTTACAAATTTATTATTAATACATGAATCAAATTTATTCTTCTATTCTTGATGAACATAATTAGAAGTTTACGCATCTGTCTACCCACAGGTTGAAAATAAAATTAGGGGCTTAGAGCCCCATAATACGAGTTTTCCTTGGAGGAAAAAAATGGCGTACATAGTTTCGCAAAGAATGCAGTTCAATTTATCATAAAAATATCAAAAATTCATAAAAATAATATCAACTTAAATAATAATAATAAACTCTCTTTTAGATTTTAAACTGTTTGACAATTTTAAATAGTTAAATAGTTCATTTTATTTATCTCTAGCACTTGCAGAAACAATTTTAAACCATTCAAATGCAGGATTTAAAAAAAAACTGAATCTAGAGCAATTTTTCTTTGACGGACATAACTATTTGTGCGTAAAAACATCTCAGTCGGAAAATGGTTTGAATTAAACAAAGCTAGGACCCTATCTTTTTGTAAAAATGTTCGATAAACAAAAAACAAAATCAGTTGTTTCCAATTCGGAAAGCAGCAAAAGCCTTCTTTTTATGCCATGCCCGTTCAAACTGCCAATCGAACAAACATACTTGGCGGGGCTTTTCGCGAAATAAGTTCCTCCTTTCCAGCTATTTTTTACCAATAGATTTGTTCTATTTTGCCTTTTTTTCCTTCTCGTTGCATGAAGAAAAAAAAATCGACAAGGTAAGCCAAAATGTACGAGAAGCTTTCTTCTTTTGAAAGTAAAGCAAAAATCTTTGAAGGGTTGTTTATTCTGTTCTTTATGCTTTTATTGGGCGGATTTTGTATTTTTCACTTCGATATTATCCTTACCTATTTGAAATTCATATTTCACGCACTGAACGGAAAGAAAGTGAGGAAAAAAATTGTAATGCCTAATAAAAAAAAATTCAGCAAAATGAAAAAATAAGTGTAAAAAACCTTTCGTGCAGAATGTGAAAACAAAATGGTTGTGTGGAAACAATCTTTTTTAGTTGCTTGTTTATCAGCGCTAGTAATTCTGTCGTTTATCAACGTCTTTTAACGTTGTTATTTTAAAGCTTTGTCTTACGTAAACCGTAACGCTATCTTTATTTTCTACCCGTTAGGGGCATAATGATAAAGTGGGGAAATTTTCATGCTGTGAAGCTCAAATAATGTTAACGTTAGAGTTATTGGGAACCTTTTGCAAAATCTCTCTATTATTTACCACAAGAAATTATAGAAACGATGTTTTCAGGACACTATTGAAGTTTTGTACGCAAGGCGATTTTTTTTCTCCATATTTTACAGTAATTGATTTGTGGTGAATTTTAAGTATATGACTTTGCAAACCATTGAATACAAGAATCGCATAAAAGGCTATTTCAACGAAAAATCATAACTTCCTTCTTTGGATTACAGAAATGTGTTCGAAACATCCCACATTTTTTTTCATATACTTACAAGATCCTTAAAATTTCAATCTGCGTAATTGTTCAACTGACAATTTGTAGGTTTCTCCACAATTAAATATACTGTTGTCTATATTTCTGCTATAGAGTTTATTGCTGTAATCGAAAAATGCATTTAAAATTAAATTCTTTCACTCTTATTTAGAGTAGTTTCAAACAATCAAAATTATTTTCGTTAAATTTTTTTTAGAACATTACTTTTTCTTTTTCAAATTAAAAAAAGGGTTCCTTATACTTAATCACTGTCTCAACGGAATGACAAAAACAGAACGTTTTACTGTCCATGCACTTGATGTATTTTTTTAAAATTCTTAGCGTAGAAGTGAAAAAAAAACACTCACAGCCATGATTTTATAAGCCAAATTTAAGTAATACACAGCCAAAATTTAAATAAAAAATAAATCTTTTCAAAATTCTGACAAACCCTTGCCTAGGTCAGTTACAGTGAAAGCAAGTTTAAAAACATCTAAATTAGTTTGATTGTGAGATAAAGCCTAAAGATGAAATTTAGGATATATTATAAATTCTTTTCAGTTTTATTTGATAATCAATCTGACTTTGATTTTGTTAAACCTATCGCAATAATGATTTACTAATTAATTTCTATAATGATAGACGGTTAATGTCGATACTAATAAACTATATTCATATAACGCTCTTATGAAGCAAATCCCTATGAAAATACTTGCTTCACATTTCACATTATTTTAAAATAGTTATATTAAGGGCAGGGATTCTGAAACATCCATTCCATTAATTCCATTTCAGATTTCAAATAAAAATTGAATTCATTTCTAAAAGTTTTAACTTCAGATTATAATTTATTTTAGCATTCCATTCTCTTATTTCTCTGTTATAGTTATTGTTTGACCTACGCTTTTTAGATTTTAGTTCCGTATCAAACAAAAAACAAGCCTTTTGACTTGTTTGTTCTTTTTATAAACTATATCTAGTCCTTTATATTTAGTCCTATATCTAGTCCTTTATATTCCTAAGTGCAAGTTCTAGAAATAAAAATAAATTCTTTCCTACCATTTCAGAATTCCGAAATACTTGTTAAACGATTGATTTTACTTGTAAATAGTAACAAATAAAATAACTGAATTTCAAAAATCATTTATTGCAAGTTAAAATATGTATTTTTTTACTTGTATTTGTCACGATAGAGAAAGGCAAATGTGCTACGCGTGACTAGCGTTCATTTCAATTTGAGTATGTAAATCGAACAACATATTTACTAAATAATACATTGTAACAAAATCTAAACATGAGCAATCGTTAAATAATTACATATATACAATTTTAAAAAAGTATGAGAAAAAAAAATTTCAAAAGATCTGCCGCACACGCAATGGAAAATAAAACAAGAACCAAACAGATGATAACGCTTTAAAATTTGTTTAACATTGATAAACACAAAAAATCAAAATGTTCTCTTTACCTTGAAAATTGTTTAAACCAATTAGAATAATTAAAATATAATCGCATTAACGAATTACATAAAAAATTACATGAAATTTTTATAAAAATATTTAGAAACACAATTTTAAATTTTTTTAGCTATCCGACCATAAAAATCTATTTTAACGTTTTCTATTTGTAATCAAATCTTCCTTTATTAATTAATTCTAACTCACATTTACATAATTCTATAACTATCATTAAATAATTTGTTACAAGTTTCCTAACACAACCGAAGGAATGCATAACATTTAACAAATCGATAGAATTGTCAGAATACATTTATCGAACTCGAACCAGAGAGTTTTAGATTCCAGCAATATTTGAAATTTTAAGGAGATCGTCAATTTAGATTAGAAACGACTTTTATTGAAGATACGAGAGAATATTTTGATGAATGTTTCAATCGATTGGCCTGGAAAGGTCACCAACCTAAGCACGCTAACACAGGTAATCAAAAAGCAAAATCTATAAAATCGATAAAAAAATGTTTTAAGAAACAATTTTTTTTATACTTTACTTTGGAGTAGTGGAGATTGAATTGCATTATATTCTTGGAAGATAATCCTGATTTATTCCAGGTATTTCAATGACGAAAATGCATTCTGCAATGAATAATAAAAGGAGCATGGATGTGATCAAAAGAGTTTTTGAAGATAAATCTTCTTGTTAAAGATTCTTTTTTATGAAGACTCAAAGTATACTCTCTATTACTGAACAAACGTTTCTAAAAAAAAATCTTGAGTTAAATCAATTTTGAAAGGAGTCCATAAATCATTATTCCACGCTCTAAGCGTTAGATTTATTACATAATTAGTTTCGTTTATTAGAAGAAATTATTCTAGAAAACAGGAGTTCTTGCCGTCTCTAAAATATACTTTACTGAGAATTTATCGCAATAGCAAAATAAAAAATAAGAAACAGGTTGTACAAATGTATCATAAATGTACTGCTTGCAAAATTGAAGAGCAAAACACCTAAATAACTTTTGATCTAGTAAACGTAACTTCATATGCTTCATGGTTCAAATGTTTTAGCTTAAATACGCTAATAATTTGTACAGAATATTTAAGTTATGAAGTTAAACACAAAAATAAACTTTCTTTTATTTTTATTTTATATATTTATTTATTTATTTATTTATTTATTTATTTATTTATTTATTTATTTATTTATTTATTTATTTGTTTGTTTATTTATTTGGCTGATTTGGATTACTGACACTCAAAACATAAGGACAATTTGCTATTTGTAAATTCTTGCCTCAATAATTTAGTCAGAAAAGAGAACAAAAATTTAAACATTTTAAAGTTAACTTCACTTTTTGCGTATTTAGCCATTTTATTTCGTTAAAATTATTTAAAAAAATGTGTATGAGGTTATAACTTGATACTCTATCTTTAGCTAGCCGTAACTATTTGTTTATAGTCTAGCTTTGCCTATTTCGGCTTAATTAAAATTTTTGTTGCAAATTGTAAACTTAAAACGCGAATAAGTTCTGCAGAAGAGAGGTGTCTCTATCGTACTTAAAAATTGAATCTCATCACAAAAATTTAATTTATTATGTTGAAAAAGTTGACTTTATGCCAGATTTATTTATAGCAATAAATTTTCTTTTTAGTAATAAATTTTCTAAGTAAATGAAAAATAAATAATTATTTTGCTTCTTAATATATTCAAAAAACTACATCAATTTTAAAATTGAAAGGAAATAATTTAGCATGAAAAAGGAAATTAGCAGATGATCTATTTTATTTTATTCATTTATTTTAATCACCTTCTTTGAAAAAAAAATTGTATTCCATATCATTTATATTTATAATTTATAACCATCGTTGAACAGCGGACCCAATTTTTTATTTTACAACTACCAAAGTTCAACACCATAACCTTGTAATTTTTATCCTATTTGTTCGTTTAATGTATGTACGAAGGATAATTAAATTTTAATCATTTATAATCAAATTTTTGCATTTCGTTTTTATTTGCTAATAAATAAAATTTAGTTCTACAGGTTTCATTGATTATGAATAAACATCGGGATTCACATTAAACTTATTCTTGATTTACGAATTGGAATTAATATTGCAATTTAAATGAAAGTGATTAATGAATCACATATCGAATATTAATTTAAAGTGATTTGCAAATTACTCCTCAGGATTCGTATTAAGGTATTTTATAAATCACACATCCTGATTCACGTTAAAGTAATTTCTGAATCATATAAGGTGATACGTATTTAATTAATTTCAGAATCATGCCTCACAATTCTCATTCTAGTAGTTCACAAATCATGCATTGCGATTCACAAAAGAGAGATTTAAGAATTGCCACTCACAACACTCATCAAAATTATTTAAGAATCACACATAGCTGTTCTATATTAAGCACCTTTCGAATCACAAATTGTAATTTGCATCAGAATGATCACTTCACACTGTTAAAATTCTCCTTCTAAAATTACGGTAATATAACTGGCAGCTGTCTGTCCATCCGATTAACTGTAAAGTTTACGGAAAAGAAAAATTTTTTCCTTTATGGCATTATAACCATTTACAAAAATATCGTTATAAAACCATGAATACAAAACTATACGGTTTTTTAACCATTTACAACTGGCATTTTTTAAAAACGTAATAATTTTTTAAGAAGCTCGGCTTTTCGTAAGTTAATGGTCATTGGAGAGTGCCGGACACTGGGAATTCTTCACGTGTTGAACGGAATAGAGAAAATATTGTAGTGTCAACACTAGGACTCAAACTCCAGTTTCGCAGGTCATGAGATTGACAGATAGGCCCGCTCGGCTATGATATGTACGCAGTAGCGAAGAACTAAGTAGCTTCATTAGGCGGTTCTAGTTGGTGCGATAAAATTCTGGTTGTTTAACCGTATTAGGTGAAAGCAGTTAATAAACTGTTTTTCCTAAACTTAACAGTTTGATTACCATTTTATTTACGGTTATTTGACTGTGTTGATTAAATATGGTAAAATAACCATGCAATCAATTGTTATTTAACCACTTTTTCCCTGAAATTTCTAACAGTGCACTATTTACGCAACAGAATTCACATTAAAGTGATTTATGTATCACACATTGTGATTTACATCTTGTTAGATCGTGTGTTTTGTATAATATGCCTTTCATATTGTTCCGATTTAGGAAACATACACAGCAATTCAATTTCATTTCACCAATCACACATTGTGATACGTGACATTCTTCGTCACGTATCACGTATCATTATCACGTTTCACACATTGTCGCGGCACACACAGTTATCACGTATCACACATTGTGATACATGATACAATCTTCGAAGCTTAATTCATCTTTCTTATAATTTTGATTTACATATAATATATCTAGATTCGCATAAATGCGATTTAAAAATTACGCTTAGTGAAAATTACGCATATTCACAAAATTTTAAAATCATGCTTCACATTTTACGGATATATTTAAAAGAAAATAAAGCCTGGTAAGTTTTAGTTATCTGGAGAATATTGTTCTACAAAAGATTTTATTATATTCAAAATACATTACTGATATTCTGAAATAAAAAAGTAGATAATTTGTTATTAAAATTGAAACAGATATGTTAAATGGATATATTTTGATATTTTATCTAATTATATACATTTCCTCTAACCAAATATTTGATCTAAGATATTAAAAAAAGTATTTATATTTTAATAACGGTGCAATTACACAAACTTTATCAATTATTTACTATGCTTGTTTAAAGTAATATGCATTATTCATTCATTTAGTTTCATTAATTTTAATTCATTTCACTAAATTTTTCATGAAAAGTTTCACTGATGCTAGTTTTTAAATTTTGACTACTATCCAATGTCAATTGGAGGATTTTTTTTTTTTTTTTTTTTGTCAATTGGAATTTTTTAAAGTGATTTGAAACAGCAATGTAACTATCAACCATTTGTATTATTAGCTGATAAATTAAATAAATAATTTTTTTTTGTCAAATAAGCATTGTGCTTTAAAAAAATACAATTTCTGCTTCAATTCACAAATTAATAAGAAAAACATAATTAAAATAAAAACTAAAATGCAGAAAAACAGGAATGGGAAAAAAGCAATAGTCGTTATCAAGACACATCTATTGCTATAATTGCGATATTTCTGAATAAAGAATAATTATTTTAAGATAAAAATTATTCTTTATGTGTGTCGATATCGCAAAAAACATTTTGTTGAAAAATGTAAAAAGTAATCTAACTTACCGGCATGTAGCAAACTTAACGGCGTGTTTAGGTTTAAAAGTATGAGAATTAAACAGTTAGTAAAATTGGCGAAGAGGTAAAATATTTGAAGTTGTGCTTATAGCTTGAATCGAATAAAAAAAAAAAATAAAAAAAAATTTTATATATATATATATATATATATATATATATATATATATATTATTTATTTACTTCTTCAAAAACTGCTCCAATCGAATAAAAACATGTTCCTTCCAATTGTTAAACTTAATAAAAAAAAGCGTTTCAGAAATTTTAAAATATATATATATATATATATTTCTAATATGAATTTCTTTTAAAACATTAATTTAAATAAAAAAATAGGCAAAAATTGCCTAGGACTTATCGTTATTGGACCGACCAGGTTTGAGGAAAAAGTGGCTACTAAATTATCAGAATCTACCAGCCACTAGCTGCTAACTGAAAATTTAAGACTGACTGACTTAACTGAAAATTTAAAACTGACCCTTAAGACTAAGTAACATCTGCTGTGAAACATTTATTACCCACTTTATTTTATCAAAAAGAGACAAGACACTTCTTGCCTTACTGCATTAAAAAAATATATTCTATTGGGATTCTTCTTGCCTTACTTTATTCAAAATATATTCGATTTTTGACTAGTTCTAATTTTTCTTTCCGTCAAAACTTTTTTTTCCACAACCAACAAGCACTAATTTAGAATGAAGCTCATAATTTCCATTTAGAATAGTATGAATAAATTTTATGAACTGTAGCAATTTTATGACATTTTAATAATTATATATTGTTATGTAAGAATAATTGCAATTCTGGTTTGATTCTGGTTTCTGATCTGACATCTGATTTTCGCACAAATGTCCATCCCTGTTTCTTAAAAATATTTTTTTGTTTATAAGTTGCATATACTTTAAAAATTACAAAATTTTATTTTCGTTAAACTAAATAGGTGCCAGAATAAAAGTATTTTATTGCTAAAAGCTTTTCCGAATTTTCACCACGTAGCAAATTTGTTGCAAAAGCAATTTTAAAAGTGTTTTAGATCGTATCATCACGTCACAGTGCTAAAGATCTTGAACAAATAAATGAGCATTTTAAGTGATCCTTTCTCAACAGTAATGTATGCAAGGTATCTATTTTTTTTTTTTTTTTATAACCGTTGTTGAACAGCTGACCCAATTTCATGGGTTTACGACTACTAATGTTCAACTCCGTAGCCTTGTAATTTTGAACCAAGCCAGAAGACAAGGAAACTCCTGGATCAGTACCCCCAAAGGTATTGATTTAATATGGGAACATGGAGGACTTTGAGACTCGACAGATTTAACGTGCATCAGTCACCATTTACTATACGTGGAGTCTTCGGCCGGCGAGGATCGAACCCACGACCTCTTGGATTTGGGCCCAGCGCCCTACCGACCAGGCTATCCCGTCCCCTTAAGGTATCAATTTTATTTTATTTTATTTTTTATTTTTTTTTTTATAACCGTCGTTGAACAGCCGACCCAATTTCATGGGTTTACGACTACTAATGCTCAACTCCGTAGCCTTGTAATTTTGAACCAATCCAGAAGACAAGCAAACTCCTGGATCAGTACCCCCAGAGGTATTGATTTGTTATGGGAACATGGAGGACTTTGAGACTCGACAGATTTAACGTGCATCAGTCACCATTTACTACACGGGGAGTCTTCGGCCGGCGAGGATCGAACCCACGACCTCTTGGACATGGGCCCAGCGCCCTACCGACCAGGCTATCCCGGCCCCTCAAGGTATCCATTTGCACTAAAACGATAATACTCAATTAAATTTCCTTATTTTGTATTTCACAATTTTCCCCTATCTCGTGTCGTTTTTCATTGAAACTGTTCAGTTTAACGCCAGGTGGAATTTTTAGCTATTTCAATTTTTGCTATTTAGCTATTTTATACTATAATATACTATACTATAATATCTTTCAATTTTTAACGCCACTTTACTATACCATAACACCATTTTTATAGCAGTAGCTGCTTAAAAGCTAAAAAGGTTGGATACAGACTTTGGTTGTTGTTGTTGTAGTTCATTTACGTCGCACTAGAGCTGCACAATGGGCTATTGGCGACGGTCTGGGAAACATCCCTGAGGATAATCCGAAGACATGCCATCACAATTTTGATCCTCTGCAGAGGGGGTGGCACCCCCGCTTCGGTAGCCCAACGACCTGCACGCGAAGTCGAGAACTTTAAGGTAGCACAGTTTAACTAGGACCAAAACCGCACACCCTCGGTCCCTACGCAGACTGATCCAAGTGGTCACCCACCCGCACACTGACCGCCGCCAGTGATGCTTGACTTCGGTGATCTGCTGGGAACCGTGTCTTAACGATCAGTCCACTGCGGGACCCAGACTTTGGTAAATTAGGTATTAGGATATGGCATTCTAGTTTATTAAAAAGTCTTGAAAATAAATTTAAATACCTAAATAAAATATAATTGCAACCTAAATAAAATAAAATATATTTAATTTAAAAAAAAAAAATTTATTCATGTAAACTACTATATTATATCTTAAGAACGCATTATCAAGACTTTTAATGCTGGCAATCGAAACAATGTTAATAACAAATTTTTTGTTATAATAAAAATGGCATGTTAGCCTACAGAAATGTTTATTAACGTCAAGGTTAAAAATCATTGCTATTCAAATAAAAACCTTTTTTTTTTCATTAACTGTAATTGCAAACTGTGTTTTAATACAAGTAGAAAACTATTTCTATTAGATTATGATCTCTCAAAATGAACAGTGCGTGTAAAAAATACATTCTTTTCCAAAGGTGTATATCAAACACATAATTTTGTTATTAATATTACTATTTGTATTTTATTGATGCAAATTCTTTATTTTACATTGTCATTGTACCCCACCCCCCCAAAAAAAATTATGAAAACAACTTTTAAGATAAATTTATTTTATGTTAATAATTCTCAATTCATAGCATTCATTTTCCAAACGGTAGTGATTTATATGGTTTAATCCATTAAACATTGTTATTTGAGCGAACCAGAGGTATGTATAAATATTTAAATATTTTATATCTGAAAAAGCAAGTTTATATTTGATATTTTTTCTTTATTCCTCTTTCAAACAAGTTGCATATTACAAGTTACACAAACATGTCCTGTTTAAACGGTTAAAATTGGGTGCTATATTTGTTGGGGGGGGGGGGGAAATAAAGCATCAAAGAAGTCTCTCTTTTTTTATTTTTACTTTAAAAATATTTATTTATCACTAATTTTATTTTCAAACATTTTTAATGAAAAAATTAAAATTACTTACCGAAACCAGGAAATTTCTCAAGACGACCTAATAGTTGTCGCTGCAAGATTGTCGTTAAAACCAAATCATTTTTATGAAAAATAGGCATGCTTAGCAAAGCATTTTTATAGAATAAAAGATATCGTATTCCATTGACAAAATTTCAACCGCGGGTTCAGCGTTATCTTATTCCATACGAAATATCTTGCGCAGACGATATTTTCAATTCCGCTTCAGATCTCGCTTCAGTTCTTATAACAATTTCAAAACAAATTAATTCTAAATATCGTACCAATCCATTTAAATTCAGTATGGATGTGCAAAATCATTAAGTTTTACTTTAATTTTAACAAAGTTGAAAAAAAAATAGGGGGATAATCGTTTGTTGACGAAGTTACTTTAGAGTTGTCTAAGCTAACGTCATTTCTCTTACCTGTCCACTAGAAATTTATTAATGATCAATCAGTTACAGATGCAACCAACAGGAATAAGTTTCGATTGAGATAGGAATACGAATCGTCCGATGAGAATCGTGCAAATGGAAATTGAATGAATGATAGCGGAATACTGATCTAGTTCCGCCTCTGATTTGAACATGTCTATTCTTAATTCGCGATCGCAACGAACTATAGGAGGCGTTGTTGTTTGATCCCAATTCCTGCGATTTCCTAAGAACAGTCATTCAGTTGCTCTGGAAATGTCTTCAATGTAGCATTGTAATTTTCCTTCTTTATTGTGGCTTTTTAAATTTTAAAAAGAAAAATGTTTGATATTTTTTCTTATGCAAGCAAAAACAAAATGGTAACTCTTTTTTTTTTTTTTTTTTTTTTTTTTTTTTTTTTTTTTTTTTTTTTTTTTAGAGAAAGAACATCCAAAACACGTCGGAAAAATATTTCTAAATAAACAGAAGAAAAAAATGTATCTTCATATTAGAGTTAAAACCTGATGCCTGAGAAATAGTTTTACTAAATTTAATGATATAACATGAAAGGCCTATTTAAACTTTACATTCCGTAGTTTTAAGAAACATATTACTTCAAACATTAAAATATGCAAAAAGTATACATATACTCATAATTTCATATAATTTAATTTTGCAAAAAAACTTTTTTGGCTACAATTTTAAAAAAAACTTAAATGAAGGCCGCGATGACAATCAGCCATGGCGTTGCTGACACCATATTCCGACCTCGGGGGTGAGGAGGGAGTAAAAATGAAATCCCCGTTAAGCGGAGAGACGTTTGAGACGACTCAATTCGAATGCCTGGATCCAAAGAACTGGGCCGCTATTCATATCATTAGCCTAAAACACAGCAAGAATCATGCTTAAGCAGGGACTTGAAGTGAACTAAAAAAAGTTTAAATGAAATTACAATTTTGAACTTACTGCGCCCACAACTGCACTGTTTTGCATGTGCAACATCAAAAGCCGCCGAAGGTCAAAGTCGTGAAGGACGAAGGACAGCAAGGCGTCAGAGATGAGGGGTCAGGGGTCGGCTTAATTTTTAGGTCACAATTTTGTACCAAAATCCAAATGAAGTGACACAATGTCATAATTAGTTAATGGAGAACCCAAGCGAAATAACAAATTATGAAAAAGTTTGAAATATATTGAATTGTTCAAATTTGTGAGCTGGTGTATTTTCATCAACTACATATTCGATTGTGAAAAAAAAAATTTAAAAAAAGACGTCATGTGTTAGATTTACAGCATGTCATAACTGAATTGCAAATATAGTTAAACAATGTAATTTTACAATTTGAAACCTAAGCAGTGGCTAACTGATTTAAATTTTTTTAAAAATGTAAGTGACACAATGGATATCTTATAATAATAAACCGTAATTAAACTGGCGCACTCATCGAAAAAGGTTTAAAATCTCTAATTTAGAATTTTTTTTTCCCCCCCAAGGTTTAGAACAGTTAAGACACTGAGGAAGGTTCTTGTTTCGGAAGGTTTATAGAGATGAAACCATGCCCATTTCTGTACTTGATTTAGGTGTTACTTTTTGCTTTAAAACTATTCTTATTTCTGGCACATCAATAAGAATAGTCCTGACATCAATAATTATGATCAATTATCAATATCAGTAATTATGATAAAATATCGGTTAATTATGAGCATAACTGGTGCATTTATTGCTCCCTCATCCGTTAAAAATATATTACTAATTGCTGAATATATTACTAATTGCTGGATTGAAAATTATTTATTACATTAGAAACCACAAACTTAACAATATTTCAAATGAAACTTTTCACTTGTAAGCAAAGAAAAAACAGGGTGTCGGAAATTATTGAGGCAAACCTTTGAAAGATAATGTTCCAAGCATTTAAAACAAATACACATGAAATAAATATTCATAACGCTTCAAAATAAAAATATATGTCTTTCTAACACTTTTCCACACCGCGGATCCCAGTTTGACATTTCCTCGTAACGCTCCACTAGCTTCGTCAATTTATCTTCTTCTCTTCTCACTCAAAGTATCTGCCATCGAACAAATATTTTATTTTTCCAAATTATACCAGGCATCGTGGCATTTTTCTAACAGAACAACCGAACCTTTTTTCTATAAATATCTTTTGCATGTGGAAACAATTGCCTTATTTTTTTATTTTAATGTTTAAATGTAAGAAAATTTTGTCTTCATTCTCTCAATAAGGCAGTCGTTAAATATGGCTCTATAATTATACATATCTTAAACACTATTGTGTTGCAATAGTTGTATCTAAAAAATGTGTTATTGTGTCTTTTTTTCTTTTCATTTTTAGTAATTTACTTAATTTTTATTAATTAATTAATTAATTTTTTTATTTATTTTCTTTCATTTCCATTCAGTTCCGTTCATATTTATTTATTTATGGCTGATAAATCTAAAAATGGCTCTATAGTTTGACACAACTTATCAACTGCTGCAACACAGTTATTGTGTTGCAATAGATGTCTCCAAAAGTGGGTTATGTCTTGTTTTGTTTTTTTACCCATTGGCAAAATGGGTGCTGTTTTGGGTTTGATGGCGTGCGCACCTCATTTGGACGTCATCACACTTTTCAACTGTGTTCAAGAGTAATAGTAAACAGTGCGCCTGCGTCTTCATCGCATGCGTTGCTATGGCGATTGCTGCTGCTTGATAATTTTTTTAGAATTCTTTTTTTTTACTTTTAATTTTGTTGTGCATTAAGTTGGTGAGTTTATTTTTGAGATATGGGACCACAGAGATCCCATAAATACTTTTTGAGTTGTGAATAAAAGAGAATTTCCTCATTTGAACGAGATTTTTGTTATTTTGTTCATTTTGCCAACTGATGCTAACCTGTGATCACAATTTTTTCTTTAATTTAGTTTCATTAAACGTGGTTAAAAAAAAATTATTATTAGTTTTTCAATCTTTATATATTATTTAATTCTTTTATTTATTTATTTGGAAAAAAAATTAAGTTGTGAACTATTTAAGAAATTTTTCATTTACAGAAAAGTTATCGTTGTGTACGAGATATGATAAAAAATATACAGTGGATAATTTTATTATAAAGTAATAAAGTTACATCAAAACTAAATTTCTCTTCTTGGCTAGTGATCCACGATTCACCTGGGTCAAAATGTTGAGAATGGAGTCAAAACCTTCAGAATTTTTAGGTAATGTTACTTTAGAATGATTTTTATGATTAGGAAGAGGGGTCGCATAGCAAGGTTTTTTTTTTTTTTTTTTTTTTTTTTTTTGTTAAAACCTCGCGGATTATAGGCAAGATGATACAAAACACGTTATAATGATAAAAGAGAAACAACTAATCCATTTTATTTCCCGTGTACATATTCTCATGTGCAAATTTTGAAAAACTCTCAATAATTACTTTTAAATAGCTCGTATTATTTGTAAACAAGTCTTCTGAGTCACACATAATCGCCGCACTGTCCCTTTAACATCTCATGAAAGCTGTTTTCTCCCCTCCTTGCTACTGAAAACAAAATCGTGACACAATCACAGACAAACAAAACTGCGCACGATGTTCGTAATCCATGATGTTTGAAACTGTTGTCTTCTCATCTGCTTTTTTTTTAAAAACCATTATAAGAAATTATTGCAAAACATTTTGAGATGAAATATATAAATGAACTATTATCTGGAAAATTAATTGAGATTATATATCAATACGATTCTTATAAGTTTTTAATATTCTATTTTTTATATTCGATAAAACTATCGAATTATTCTATTTTTATTTCGTTATATAACATAAAAACATAATGATCTAAGACAGTTTTCCATTGTTGTCGTTGAATTTTTATTGGCCGGGAAATCACATGGTAGGATTCAGTTTTCCCACATTGATTTGGTAGTCATCAATATAAAATTGATATAAGTCAAAAAGGTATTGTTTTCCTATAAATATTTATGTATCCGTAATTTAAAGGTTATTGATAACAGTACAAGCAAATTGAGCCCCTCAAATGTAAAGGCTCTCTATTTGCTTGTACTGTTATTATTTAGTTTTAAATTTCGTTTGTTTTCTAAATTAAGAGGATTGTTTTTATTATTATTAGAATAACGCAATTCTACGTTACATTTTAAGATAAAGATTTTAAATCGGTCTCTGGTCTTACTAACCATTTTACAATTATTTTTTGGTGCAAGATCTTAAAAGTATCATAAGGGAAATATTTGAACGTGGGAAGTGGCGGCACGAGGTGTTATTTTAGGCACATCTATTTTTAGTTGAATTATTTTAACTGTTTTATGCCAAGTGACAACAGTTATTGCGAAGCAATCATAGGGGTTGGTGAGCGTCAGCAGACAGGGAGCTTAACTCCCAAGTTATATCATACTTTTTCGTCTTCGTATTCGTCAAGTATTTTTAAAAAAATGCGCTTTATTTATTTATTTGTTTTTTTTTTTTTTCTTTCTAGTATTTTCTCATCTTTCGTAACCCTCGAGATGAGGTCAGATGTGTTTGTATTGCATATAACCAAAGAGAGCCGCTTATATAAATCTACTTCTCTACTGTATTATAAACAGAGTTAATAGAAAAAAAAGATAAAGAGATTTTATAGCATTAGAATAGCAATCAAATTATCAGTTTAATTGAGTTGCATTTTAAAAAGAGATGATAAAAGACAATATCGAAACAATTTACACTTATCTGGAATTTGGTGGAAAATTTTAATCGAGTATCGATTGTAATCTGGGTATAAAGCTTTCGAGAAAATTCCAAGTCAGAGATTGAATCGAACAATTTAACCAACTCCACAGCTTTAACTCAACACTACGCACTTAACTTAAAGACTAATACTGACACAACAACGATTAAATTTCTCAATTTTTATTTATTGACCTTGCCGATGGCTTACGTTATTAGATTGAGCAAATCTTTTTTGAAGTTCACTTCAGGAAAATTGAGATTAACTGTAAACGGTATCATTTGGTTCAATGCTGTTGCTCGCGGCCTTTTCTTGATAGCTACTGTTGAGAAATTTTCGTTGGTATTTATCCCTTTCGGTAGACCATGAAAACCCTTACCACAGTTCAGTAGTATATATATATATTTATTATGTACCTATTAAAACCACACCAAGTACCAGTTTCTGCGCAGCTTGTATTACGGTTCGGCGCAACAAGCAAACCTTTTAAACATAGTGTTCCCTCGTTTCCACGCGCGAAAGTTCTACGTAGAATACCGGGTGAATGCATAATTGGAGAATTATAAGGGGGATTTCGCAAGTATTTTTAAAAAGGACATTTTGAAATTTTTAAGAGCTCAGTACGATTTTCGAAGTATTTCTAGAATCTCTTGGAAATCAAAATGAAATTCAAGGTATTTCCAAGGCCGGGTACTAAAATTAATCACTCGTATTTCCAATAATATATGGCAATTTGTTTAAGGTTACCCTTGATGACTGGGTACCTTTTCTCTGTTGATTTTGCTTTTTAATGCATAACTTTTTTTTCTTTATTTCAATAGACAGGGACAGTGATAACGTATTTCATGACGTCAAACCCCGCCTCCTTTCAAACATTTTTTCGAACGAACCATTTAAATGGCATTTCCTATGTGAATTTAAGACGGCAAGATTTTTAGTTAATTATTGAAATATATAAATTTATCTAACGCTTCTAAGGGACTTATTCCTAATTTAAGTAGTTTTCTTTATACGGGGTATCAGTAGATTTTACGAGTTAAGTGCATTAAATGCTATTAGCGTCAATATTTCTAACTCTTGTTTCGTGTTTATAATAATGTCTTATTTTATTTAGAATTTGTTACATATTCTTGACCTACATCTAATTTTTTCTTTAGTTATGGAAAGGCATGCATTGTTTTACAACGTTCTGAATTTAATTTTTAATCTATAATTAGATTGTATTTATAAATACTAATGTCTGTTTATTTAATTATGTCTGATGATGAAATTTGTAGTTATTGTAAACTTTGTTTGCAATAAATTATGTAACTAACTTATTTAATACGCATACATATGATTAAATCTGCACAGAGTTTTAGCTTAAACTCAGATTTATTTTGACTTGAGATTTTTTCTTTATATTTGTTATTATCATCAAAAATTAGTTGTTAACAGTAGTTTTATGCATTAATTTTTTGAGAAAATTAAGATACCTTATTATTAGATAATTAATATTAGATTATTTCTTAACGTAACTAGTGTAGTGCTACGTTAATGTGTAGTGTTATAATAGCGCAGTGTTTTGTTAAAAGGGTCAATACTATGTTTAGTTTCCAGAATTTTAATATATAGAATAGCCAAATTAAAGCAAATTTAAGAATTTATTTTATTTAATTAAAGAAAAGGATTAAAAAGCTTTAAATTTCCTATATTTTTGTTTTAATTTCACGTTCTATATTTTGTTTAGATGACAAGGGGAGCCATCAATAAGCTCATTTATCATCAATTTATCTTAAAATCTTAGATTCCTATTTTATTCGATAAGAAAGTGCAACATGAATTTTTTTTAGAATTCTTTAAAACATACTTAACCCATACATATTTAACATTCATATTTATTAA
This sequence comes from Parasteatoda lunata, assembly GCA_949128135.1. Taxonomy (NCBI): domain Eukaryota; kingdom Metazoa; phylum Arthropoda; class Arachnida; order Araneae; family Theridiidae; genus Parasteatoda; species Parasteatoda lunata. Next base: position 70,502,217 of record OX421972.1, on the reverse strand, counting down.
TCTATGTATTCACATAGGTGTTTAAATTTTACTTATTTAATAATATTAATTTCACATGCATTTTAAATAAATATAATTCAAATTTATAAGAAATTTTTTTATTTAGAAACTTAACTCTTTTTTAATTAATGTATGTATACATATTTAGTTATACAGCTTTTATATTTGGCAAATGTTACTGTTATCACCTTTTATAGAATAAAATTTGCATTTGACAGTCTAAATCAAAAATTTTTAAATTACCTTCATAGTAATATTTTATTTGTTAGTGCTTTGGCTTATGTTGAACGCAACATTCAAGTCACCATTATCCAAATTTATTTTTAATTTCACAATACTAATACCTACAGTTTAATTGGTTGTAAATATGTTTTAAGACCTGTCAACTCGCAAACTTTTGTTTAAGTTTAATAGAATTTTAAACTCATTGTTGGAAAGTTAAATAAAATTAGACATTTCTTTATATCGAAAATGGTGCAGGAAATTTATAATTTTATTAACAAATGCTGGTCCTATCAGCCACTGGCTATCATTCCATTTACAAATAATTGACGATTACACTTGACGTTTTGTAAGTCATAAAGGCATTTTTCATCCATTTATAAATAGGTAGGGAAAAATCTAAAGTGCATTGTTTGTAGAGCAAACGACCGAAGACTAAATTTTAAGAAGTAGATGTGTAAAAATTTCAGAGATTTTTTAATTTATCATATTGATTACTAAGATTTAAAATTACTCTAAATTTCCTTTTTAAAATACCTGCAAAATCTTTAATAGCATGTAAAAGAATCAGGACATGCAATGTGTACACTGCACAATTCAGTGGAGTAACTTCAGCAGAACAGACTGCTGTACCACCAAGATTGAAGGCTAAAAATAAAATTTATAGTATGTTCACACCCATATGGTCTTATTCCATATGGCTTTACATTATCATCCGATTTCCACAATATACAGTAAAGTTAGAGAGAAAAACATTTGAGAGCTTTTAATTTTAAAAACTGGTGTATAACTTCAACATATTACAAATATTTAGTCTTCTGGTGCAGTGTTAAAATAAGGTAGTGAAAAATAGAATATAAATAAACCAGAAATTACCAAAATTTTAAGGATTGAAAACAATTTATTACAACTGGTTTAAGTATACACAAATGCAACAAAAATCGGTGGATTGTTGTCAAGCAGAAATTTAGGTATGAACTTTAAGAAAAAAAGTGTACAGTATGAACAAGACTTTTTTTTTTTGAAAATTTAAGCAGTTTCGTTAGCAACATCTTCCTCTTCAAAGTCCCCTTCATCATCAGCAGTAGCCTCTTGGTATTGTTGATATTCAGATACCAAATCATTCATGTTGGATTCTGCTTCAGTGAATTCCATTTCGTCCATTCCCTCACCAGTATACCAATGCAAGAAAGCCTTACGACGGAACATAGCTAAAAAATAAAATTTAACATTTAATAAACTATAAAAATAAAAGACAGCAATATCAATAATGAATAACCCAACTTCAAAAAATATCCGAGGCAAAAATGACTTAGTACTCAAGCTATTAATCTCTGCAGCTAATTTATATAGTCTTAAAATATGAGAATAAAAGTTAAAACTTGGACAAAACAATCTTAAGTTTAAAAAAATTAATCTTAGAATTTTATCCGCCAGGTAATCAACTAAAACATTTTCATTAGAATTAAAAAAAAAAAAAAAAAAAGTTTCAATGTTGATTCAAACAATCATTAATTTCAAATTTTTTTTTAAAATCTTGTGACCACAAGTAGTGACACGAGATTTTAAAAATTGTGTGTACGCAATTTTATATCTTGGTTGCATAGGTAGGAAAAGCATAAAAATGTTTTTGGAGAGTTTAAACAGGGTTGTCACTCATATCTGGAAAGAAAAATTCCCTGTGTTTTCCCTGCACATATTATACACAATATACATATTAAGAGGAACTACATTAGGGTAACAATGCTAGTTTTATTTTCTGGAAACGCTTAGAAAATTAAGGAACAGTTCAACATAAAACAAATGATATAAAGGAAATAATATAACAGGGTTCCTACTTAATTTCAGAAATTTTTTTTAATGTAAATCCAGACTATTTTATCTAATACCATGCAATTTTTCATTGCAAAATTTTGATTTTTAATGGTAAATAAGATTTCATGAGCAAAAAAACATTTGAAAGAGGATGGTAACGTGGAAAAGCTTTATTAAAATGTGAGTTTTTAAAAACAAATATTAATCGAAGTTTGAATTATTTAAATCAAATTTAACTGATCATTGCAACTAAAAATTCTCTAGTTATTTTCCAGGTATTATATAGGAATTTTCAGGTTTTCCTTGGGCCATTAGAGTTCTGTATAATATTAGGGGTCTGTCAAGGTTTTTCTACGAGTTACCTATTTTGTGAAAATTTAGACAAAATTTGTGAAAATTAAAAATTATATTAAAAAATAAACACAAAAAATGGTACAAATATGGATTTATTGTTTCTTAAGAGACAAAAATAACACTTTACAAAAAAGTATTTTGTGAAACTAGTTTTTCTTAAAGTTGAATTTGTGAAGATACCACTAAATTGGAGTAAATTTGGCTTGGACAGACCCCTGAATATAGGTGAAGTATCATCGTTAAATATGACAAATTACGCTTCGAGAGATTACGATTTTTTGAAAGATCAAAATAAGAAATAAAATTTCATGTTTTTCCCAGTTTGTAAAGAAAAATTCAATATTTCCTGTTCGATTTTTAAATTCCCTGTATTTTCCAGGTCTCTCCTTTTCTTGGAGTGGCTACCCTGTTGAAAAGCTGAATTCTACCACAAGAATCTACAATAACAGCATTTTTTTACTCATAATTGTTTGAATAATCTGATTATAAGAACATTTGTATGGTTTCTAAGGACACCATGATAATTCTGAATTACTACTTAATACATGCAGTCACACTAATAGTTAATTTTTTATGCATTTTTAGCAGCGATTTTTCATTTGTAATTGCTAATTTATTACAATGGTATCGTCCCACTGGCTCTAAGCAAATGAATTAAACACTTCTGAAAGAGAACTAAGACAAAAACTATACTTAAATAGCAGTAATAATTGTGCTAATACTTACCAGTGAATTGTTCCGAGATTCTCTTGAAAATTTCTTGGATAGCAGTGCTGTTTCCAATGAAGGTAGCAGACATTTTCAAACCTCTTGGAGGAATGTCACAAACTGCGGTCTTAACATTGTTGGGAATCCATTCAACGAAGTAGCTGCTATTTTTGTTCTGTACATTCAACATCTGCTCATCTACTTCCTTCATGCTCATTCGTCCTCTGAAGATGGTGGCAACAGTTAAGTAACGTCCGTGTCTTGGATCGCAGGCAGCCATCATATTCTTGGCATCGAACATCTGTTGAGTCAATTCTGGAACAGTCAGGGCTCTGTATTGTTGACTACCTCTTGAGGTAAGAGGAGCAAAACCAGGCATGAAGAAATGAAGACGTGGGAATGGGACCATGTTGACAGCAAGTTTCCGCAGATCAGCATTTAGCTGGCCAGGGAACCTGAGGCAAGTTGTGACACCAGACATGGTTACAGATACAAGATGATTGAGATCACCATAAGTGGGGGTTGTGAGTTTCAAGGTTCTAAAGCAGATATCGTACAAAGCTTCATTGTCAATGCAGAAGGTTTCATCTGTATTTTCAACAAGCTGGTGAACTGATAAAGTAGCATTATATGGTTCTACAACGGTATCTGACACCTGCAAAACAAAAATTTTTACTTTTAAACAAGACTCAGTTTCCAATAATTTTCAAGAAAAATTATGGAGATAGTTATAACTAGGGATGTTATTAATTTGTCCTCACTCAGTGTTCAGCAAAATATTTCAGACTAAAATTTTGGGGATTTGAATAAATTTAATAAAATAATTTAAAATCATTTTTAGCAACACATTAGAATTAGTTTTTACAAATTTAGTTCTAAAGTCCACAGGTATACAATCAAGGAATTTAAACTTTAAACTATACTTAATACGAAGTCTGCTTAAGTTAATACAGAATCTATTACCAGCTTAAAGTTAAAAATAAAATTCCCTGACAATTCCAGGTTTCCCTGACCTGTTGATTGTTCTAAATGTTTTTGTTTGTTTCTTTTAGTTATTTTTCAAGTTATTATTATGATTGCTTAAATTCTAACCTGGGTTTATGCTACATTAACTTTTTTTTTCTAGCTGCCTTTCATATGAAGTTATCTTCAATTATTTGATTACTATACTATCCAGAATTATATACAAATTTCTTGCATTAATGTTACATTTAATTATCAAAAGAGATACCCAGTAAATAAACATGAAAAACTGGCCATCTCCTTAGGGAGGATGGCAGTATTGTTCCGATTATTGTCTTCATTTTTGTCATTTAAACACACTTCTGAATATATATATTTTTTAAGTTTATTAAATGAAAATTAAAAATACTGAATTAAATAATACTTTATTATTGAATGAGTTTTTATTTTTGCTCTACTTTATTTACAGACTATTTATAGGCGAGGTGCCAGGATATTGTATTACAAATAACATTGAATTTTTTAAACATACCAATAAAGCTAAAATGATTATTTTCAAAGATTTTTTAAAATGTTGCTTTACAGTCACTGAATATTCTGTAATCAGCTAAATCAAATCACTGTTAGTTACATCCCTGGTTATAAAGAAAATCTTTCAGACTCAACCTTCTTTAATATAAAATGCCATGTCTTCTGCTTTACAACAATAAATGGATTACTTTACGAAACATCTGGAGACTAAATTTTAATACACAAAGAGTACATAATGGCACTTAGTAGGTCGTATTAATTAAGAAATGCTGTTACTAATAGATAAAACATATTTTTATAAATCATTTTAAACCGAAAAAAAAAAATAAGAGAAATAAGTTCTGAGAATTCAGTCCCTGGAGTAACGTATAGTCCAGCAAAAGAGGGTCAATTTACAAATACAAACAATATGTTAAAGATAATTGCATAATATGCATTCTCAATTATAAGACAGTATAAATCTTGAATGAAAGAAATATAAAACTTAACTATTAAACTTTTCAAATTCTAAAAATGAAGAAAGGACAAAATTCCCTTTTTATAAGTTACCATAGATAAATTACATTCAGAAATAAAAAGCTGAAACCATTCATTGAAGTAAATTTAGATTAATTAAAATCAATTTTTTTTAAAAAATTTATAAAAAAGCACTGCTTAAACAAATAAGGATTGAGAACAAGTCTGAATTTTGAAATTAAATATCTTTCATTATTTTATTCATACAAATCAAAAGTCTACTGAAACAGGAAAAAATAAATAAATAAAAATCTAGCATAACTTTGTCAAATAATTTGCTAAATAAACTTTCAGTAATTTAGTTTCAAACAGATCTCTGGATTTTTTTTTTTAAAAAAAAAAAAAATCATTTCAGGAATTCTACTTAACAAGTGGTTGAATTTTATAAAATATTAATTATATTTAAAATTTAAATAAGTAAATTATACTGAAACTATAGCACTGCAGTAAAAATTTAATAACTATGCAAGAATGCTTAAATTTCAAAATTAAAACTTTTGAAATAAAACAAAATGTCTTACATCTTAATGGTTTGCCAAAATATTACAATATAGAACTTATCTCACCAATTTCAAATAAATAAAACAAACACAGAACTATGAAGTCAAAATTTTATTTAGTTCTTAATTTGCATTCTTAATAATTCAAATGAATTTTAAAATTCTTAAAATGACACTCATAAGTGTTGTAAATTAGAAATTTAGCAATAATAATTTTCCAAACTGCACTATCACTTTGATTAGCTGCACATCAGAAAAAATAAGTTAAAAATTTTATGTTTCTTGTTCTTAAATATATGACTTAATATCCAGTAAATTATAAATTTCAGTTATTTTTTAAAAAAATAAATTATCCTTAAAAGTTCCTGTGATTATGAATTCAGATATTGTTAAGTATTTTTAAGAAAAAAGATTTATACTAAACCAATGAGTTAAATAAGTAAACTTCAAAGGCAAAACTGAACTTACTAAACTAACTTGATTGAAATAGGTATCATTTGCTCCATTTATAAAAGCAAATTTTAACACAAAAACATCCTTAAATATACTATTTATAATTTCAGATTCTATTTAGAAAAGAAAATTTAACAGTTACCAGTAAAATTTATTCAATATTGGGCAACTCACAACAGTTTCAAATCAATGCATCAAAAATTTTTAAAGAATTGTTACATAAAAATATATCATTTAATTATTGGCATGCAGGAACATTGATTTAAATCTTTAGTATTTTAAAGTAGGGTTCCAATAATCTCGAAACGAAAACATACTGAATGCCACTCAATTTTTTTGCACTAGAATAATTTTAGTAGATGTTCTCAATTCATCATTTAAAAATTATTGATTCTGAAATTTTACACTAAATCAAAACTTAGTTTCTTTTTCATAGAAAGTATTTTTAAAAAGGACAGCTTCGAGCATTGATGCTTTGTTAATTTGATTTTGTGTTGGTTAGTGTTCCGCTACAAAATAGAATATTTATCGAATTATATATATATATATATTTTTAAGTAGAAACTTATAGTAAACTGGCCCTTTTATATGCATACAGTGTAGTAAAATCTTATAATTGGTACTTAAGGAACAATGAATTTTACTGAATTTCTATTGTTGTGATGTATTTATATCCTTTTGATAATAACTAAAATTTCATTGGCCATTAACAGTTGAATAAAAATAAATTACTTTATTTGCATGATGTGGCACATCAAGCTTAATAAAAAGAACACTTTTGCATTTATGACTAAATAGGTCAGCTGAAGCAGGAATTCTTGATCTAGATGTAACTGCTCCAACTTAAATTATATGAAACTTATTTGTCAGAATACTAAAAAAGTTCACTGTAGAAAATATATTAAGTTGTTGAAACAAATGTACAACAATTTAAACTTAAAGCCCAACAGACAATAAAAAGAGGAAGACAATAAAAAATGTATAGTAATTCAGCTAGAATTTAAAATTTATAAAATAAAAAAATAATAAAAATTCTGAAATCACAGAAGTTTTAGGATCATTCCACTCTACAAATTATATTTTTTCTTTCCTTTCTGGAAAGAGCACTCTGATTTTTAAATAACATGATAAAAACATTTTATATTTTAATAAAATATGACCATTAGTGGGGATTTTGTAAGAAATTCAGATATTCGGAACACCATGAAAAGGGGGGGGGGGTAAATTCAATTCTAAAAATTGAATTTTTCGGTGACCTAAATCCATGACTTTCCAGGTGCACAGATACCCTGTAGTAAACATTGAAATGTTTGAACATAAATACCTATTTTTTAGAGACATGGTAACTTTCTGTCATTTAAAAACCTAATTCAAGACTTATTATGGTATGAATGTCAAAATGCACACTATCAGATATATTTTAAGAGAAACTACAAACAGAATACTTCTACTTTATATAGTACTAAATATAAATACCAAGATTTTAAAACAAACACTCATTTCAAAATCAAGAATACAAATAGATTTTTAGTGCTTAATTATTAAGTTACCTTAGGTGAAGGCATTACACTGAAAGTATTCATAATTCTATCAGGATATTCTTCTCTGATTTTGGATATAAGGAGTGTACCCATGCCAGATCCAGTTCCACCTCCAAGTGAATGAGCCAACTGGAATCCTTGCAAGCAATCGCAGCTTTCAGATTCCTTTCGGACAACATCCAAAACCGTATCAACTAATTCAGCGCCTTCAGTATAATGACCTTTTGCCCAATTGTTACCTGCTCCACTTTGACCTTAATAAAATTACATAAATTAATTTTAATTAAATCAATGCAAAAATTCATAAGTATACTGAAAAGTTAAACTTGTAGAACGTGATAAAAATAATATTTTTCTTGTTCAAATCTAATGTTAAAATTTGCAATCTTAAAAATAGTTTCTTCAATATCATTTTTTTTTAGAACATTGATGCATGAAATTATCCAATACCCTATATATTCTTGATGAAATAAAAGATACAGTAAGTAAATATAGAAATTGAATGTATAAAAAGGAAATTTTTATACAAATATCTTAATCTTACATTTCATAATAATTTATGACTAATAATTTTATTACTTATTTTCAAGTTATTGAAATAAAATTGCAGTCAGATTTGTAGATCTCAAAACTAGAAAAATTATTATTTCTTGATAACAGTACTTAATATCTTTAAAACAAAAGAGCTAAAATAGTTTATATTTCTAACTACAATGTTTCAAAAATTATTTAAGTATTAAAAACTAATCATTGAATAAATAAATCTAACATCACCAATTTATCAGTCGGAAATACAAAGAAGAGTTAAATAGTTTAAATCAGAATACATTTAAGAAAAAAATATATTGTAAGTTGAAAAGAATTTTTTTTCTTTCTTAAATGTGTTCAATAGTGCATTTAATAAGTTTTAAAAGCACATAAAGCATTCAAATAAAAACTAAATAAGTATAACTGAAATATATTTATTACCAGAAAATTAGAAGGGAAAATCATAATTTTACAGCTTAATGTTTCTATTCACTTTTAATCTCAAAATTTTATTTATTTCTTTAGATAAAACTTCCACAATTAATGAAATCACTTTTAAAAAAGAATCACTTTAAACGTATTAATAAAAAAATTAGATCAAATGATTGAATTCAAAAAAATTTAATGGTTTAAATCCACAATTTTCTTAAATGAAAATCTTAGTTCATATAAATCATGCCAACCCTGGTACATTCTAGATTTTTAGAGCAGAAATTCTCAATATAAAACATTAAATTATTGTAATAACAGAAAGCACTTTATGACCAAGTTAAAATTTTTATTAAATTCAAAATTTAATAAGGATTTCTTACCAAAGATGAAGTTATCTGGTCTGAAAAGCTGTCCAAAAGGTCCTGAACGAACAGAATCCATTGTTCCAGGTTCAAGATCCAAAAGGATGGCTCGTGGAACATATTTTCCCCCTGAAATATCATAGACCAAGTTACTTATTTACAAAATTAACAGTTTAGTTTTGAACAAATAACACAAATCGAATTCACACATGCACAAATTCATTCGATATATTTTTATAACTTTCAAAATAAAGGTCCTTCTCTTTTTAAAAACAAAGATATTTAAATCTTAATTTTTTAAAAACTTTTTTTTTAATATTGCATTAATTATATCACAACTAATATATCAATTATCAGTAAATTATTTTATACATTTTTCAAACATTGCTAGATGAAAAAAATATTACTACACAATTATATCATACAATATTGTAGGGATGCACAACCTTTTTGGGTGAAGGGTCACTTGACTAACGAAGGGCCACACATATATTTAGTCCCCATATATGTGTGGATTACATATTACATATATTAATGTCCATTAATTTAGTAATATTTATTTAACCATTAGCATACTAATTTTTTTATCAATAAACTTTTCATATATTTGTAGAAAATTTAAGGTGTTCAATTAAAATAGTCAAAAATAAAAACTAATACTTTTTTTAAAAAATTTTTCATTTTTATCTTATCAAAAACAGATTTATCAAAATGGATAAACAGTGGATAAAGAAATGTTTATTATATCACACAATGCAAATATTCATTTTATAAATAAATTCTAATAAAAAAAACAGCAATGCTCACAGAATGAGTCGAAAAAAATTTATTACATAATTAACAGAAATTCAAATTAAATATTATAATTTAAGAAAATTAGCCTAAAATAAAAACAAAACTGTTATAGTTCAAAATGAAATTCAATACTTATTTGGTAATGTATTATATTACTTCTTTTTATTAATTAATCAATTTTTGTTATATGAGTAAAAGTTCTCTTTTATTATCAAAAAAAGATCACTTAGGCAACAAGAAATTTGAAATCAAAACTACAGTGAGCAGTTTTTAAAAATTCTTTTTACACCACTACTTTATTTCTCAGGTTGCAATAACATTGCATTTAAATTGGGGATGTAACTAGAATTTGGCCCTTTTGTCAAACATTCAGTTGGTCGAATGATCGGCCAATATTTGCCCGAATATTTCCTTAAATAGTATTTTTTTTCTTATTCTGATTAACTTAAAATATAAACCATTAACCTTTTGCTTACGCTTGGCACAACATACAGCGTTTCAATTACAGAAAAAAAAAAAAAAAATGGGAGAGAATTTCTCACCCTTTCTCAAAAACAGGGTGAGATTTCAAAAAGTTAAGTGAGATTTTTAAAAATTACGAAAACACAAATAGACATTGAAGAAATATTTCTTTAAAAATAATAATTTTTAACATCTAATTTTTAAAGCGTTTAATATTTCTGCTGGATCATCATATAGAAAATTTTATGTTTCTACTTTTTCACCAGCTAATTCTCATTAGGTTGCTCAAATGCTTATCAATCTGTTACGATATTTTGCCTTAATTCGGTTTTGGTTGATAAATGACTTTGCAACAGATGCTGAACTATTTGGAATCACTAAGTTAATTTGTAGCATTGTGCACACGCTTTCCTATCCTCTACATTTGCCAGCATAGGCTTTTCAATTATTTCTGCTAAAGAATAGTGAAGTTTGTTGAAATTATTTCCATGTTTTTCTGTAATGAAAACACTGAGTGTGCGAACTTCTTGCGCTAGTAATTTTTTAATGCGAGAAAACACTGACATAAAGACCAAACGTGAAGGTATAACATAGTATACCATAAGCTAGGGGTGCACAACCATTTTGAGTGAAGGGCCACATGCACAGCAGATTGACCAACGAAGGGCTACATGCGCAGATTTACCAATGAAGGGCCGCATGCTAAAGAGAGCACCCAAAGTATTTAGACATATTCACTGCAATTAATTGTTATAAAAACATTATTCTAGCCACTAAATTCTTTTTTTATGTTAACCTTGTAATATCTTAGCATAAAAATAAATACTTTTAAATGTTTAAAGTTAGAAACTTCTAAACTAATTCCTAATAAAAAAACAGAATCTGAAAATCAGAATCAATTAATTATCAGAAAAAAATGTAGATATATTGAAATAATTAAACTTAGGGAGAATTCATGTTTTTTTTTAATCATATTACATAATAATATACCAGTTATTAAAATAAATGAAAGTTAAATACTTTGATTTAAAGAAAGTTTACAGGGTTAAAAATGATTAAAATTGAAACAAAACCCCTTCTGCGGAAAATACGATTTAGCATTTAATAGGGAATATACTTAAACTTTAAAACATTTATTTTAAATTAATTATATGAGGTAGGGGCAGAGAGAGGGAAGAAGAAAGAAAGCATTAATTTTGAAGAAACTATTTTCCTTAATAATAAAAAACTATTAAGATACTTGTTAAAAATTTTTATGACTAATATTTTTTTTAACTTGACACTATTTACAATTAATACACATATGCATAAACAATTAATAACATTTACATTACGGAACTTATTGATTAAATTTTTTACAGTTAAAATTTAATGATATACAAATCATTTCCCAGCATATAATCAGGAATGATATGAAATGGTCGAAGTGTATAGAAAATGGCTAAAAATTTCTTAATGGTTATCCTGTAATTTGCAAAAATTTTAAATATTGTGATAATTTCATTCACTTGATCATGTGATAGCTTTTCCGAGCCATTAAATGAAAATTTAATGATTTTGTTTAAATACTTATCTGTAATATTGAAACTGTTGTTGTGGGTAGTATTAAACTTAGGGCAAATAACTTAATCACTTTTGGAATTTGTCCTAGACTGTGTTTTTCATATCTAGAATTTTAAATCACAGGAATACAAATAGCGATGTGTTATTTTTAAATTTCTTAAATATGAATTGCTATGTGTTATTTTTAAATTTCTTAAATATGAATTGCTATGTGTTATTTTTAAATTTCTTAAATATGAATTGCTATGTGGTATTTTTAAATTTCTTAAATATGAATTGCTATGTGGTATTTTTAAATTTCTTAAATATGAATTGCTATGTGGTATTTTTAAATTTCTTAAATATGAATTGCTATGTGTTATTTTTAAATTTCTTAAATATGAATTGCTATGTGTTATTTTTAAATTTCTTAAATATGAATTGCTATGTGTTATTTTTGAATTTCTTAAATATGAATTGCTATGTGTTATTTTTAAATTTCTTAAATATGAATTGCTATGTGTTATTTTTGAATTTCTTAAATATGAATTGCTATGTGTTATTTTTAAATTTCTTAAATATGAATTGCTATGTGTTATTTTTGAATTTCTTAAATATGAATTGCTATGTGTTATTTTTAAATTTCTTAAATATGAATTGCTATGTGTTATTTTTAAATTTCTTAAATATGAATTGCTATGTGTTATTTTTAAATTTCTTAAATATGAATTGCTATGTGTTATTTTTAAATTTCTTAAATATGAATTGCTATGTGTTATTTTTAAATTTCTTAAATATGAATTGCTATGTGTTATTTTTAAATTTCTTAAATATGAATTGCTATGTGTTATTTTTAAATTTCTTAAATATGAATTGCTATGTGTTATTTTTAAATTTCTTAAATATGAATTGCTATGTGTTATTTTTAAATTTCTTAAATATGAATTGCTATGTGTTATTTTTAAATTTCTTAAATATGAATTGCTATGTGTTATTTTTAAATTTCTTAAATATGAATTGCTATGTGTTATTTTTAAATTTCTTAAATATGAATTGCTATGTGTTATTTTTAAATTTCTTAAATATGAATTGCTAAGTGTGATTTTCAAATCGCGTAAATAAAAAACGCAATGTGTGATTTTCAAATCGCGTAAATAAAAAACGCAATGTGTGATTTTCAAATCGCGTAAATAAAAAACGCAATGTGTGATTTTCAAATCGCGTAAATAAAAAACGCAATGTGTGATTTTCAAATCGCGTAAATAAAAAACGCAATGTGTGATTTTCAAATCGCGTAAATAAAAAACGCAATGTGTGATTTTCAAATCGCGTAAATAAAAAACGCAATGTGTGATTTTCAAATCGCGTAAATAAAAAACGCAATGTGTGATTTTCAAATCGCGTAAATACGAATTGCGAAAAGACTACCCACAGCGCATGATTTTTAAAATGTGTGAATATGAATGCGATATATGGTTTTTAAATTTTGAGAAGGGTAACAATGTATGATATTTTAAGCACCAGAACACGAATTGTGTTATGTAATTTTAAATCGTGAATTTGAATCGCGATGGGTGATTTTTTTAATCTTGTTATTGTTAATACGAAATGCAATGCACAGTTTCAAGATCGCGTAAATACAAATTGCGATATGAGAATTTTAAATTACGAGAATAATTAAAATTCACGATTGTTAAAACGTGTAAATACGAATCTCGACATTTGATTTTTAAATCGCGTAACAACAAAAATAGGTTGGGAGTGTGATGTTAAACTTGCACTTGTTCATGGGACTAAAGAAATGCACATGTTTTGAATTTTTTTAGCAAAAGGGAGCGCATTTAATATAAATGTACACAACTTGTTTTTATTTTTATTCTCTTCAGGAAGGGATTGATTTTGCTAAGATACATAATTACTTTTTAAGTTAAAAAAATTAAAACAGTATCGAATTTTTAAGTTTTAATATTGTGCTTAAATTTCAGGATATTCTAAATCACAAGTAAAAATGTAGCTATAACTGGAAAGGAAAAAAAAATAAAAACAAGTTTGAAAAACCTTTTATATTTATGAAAAAATCAGCACAAATACAGCACGTAGGAAGTAATTATTTTAATGCATGATTTAAAACTCTCGTGCTGTCAAATTACAGTATTAAAAATATCAGATTTTTTTTTAAAATCACGGGTAAAAGCGTAGTAATAACTGCCTAAGAAATTATTGAAATCCCTTTACATTTACTGTGAAATCGGCTCAGATAAAAAGAGTCTAAATTTTAGGTAGTTAAATGCAAAATTAAAGTATCGCATTAGCGTATAAAAAATACCGGGACTTTCAAAACCTTGTAGACAATAATTGCCAAAATAACGATTGAAAAATTTGATTTGCGATAAAATCGGTGCAAATAAACCAAGTCTTGTGCTCCGGAATGAAAATGGTTATCTAAATGAACGATTATTTAATTGCGATTCGTAATAATATGGTGCTAAAATCTCAAAACCCATACAGAAAGGAGTAGCAATAATTGCCAAAAAAGGATCAAGTCATTTAGACTTTTTATGAAGTTAGCACAAATAAAGAGTTTCATAACTTTCAAAAATTGCGATTTCAGAAAGTACGTGAAAATGGGCAGCAATAACTACTGGAAAGTCATTGGATTTACGATGAAATCAGCGCACTCAAAGAGCGTCAAAAGTAATAACTAAAATTAGAAATTCGTATATCGTAATAATGATGTATTAAAAATACTGGGAAACTATGCCTAAATTTGTAGAGGTAACCATCGAAAAAAAGGGATTGAAAACTACATTGATTGAAATTGAATGCGTCAAAAACTTAAATGCGTAAATTTTCCAATTTCCCAAATTTTTTTTGCAACAAAATTTTCTTTTCTTCATTTTGTTCAGATTGCAGCCGTGGGCCGCACATGGATGGTTGGAGAGCCGCAGGTTTTGCATCCCAACCATAAGCAAAGAGTTAAAATAGTCCCAGAACGTGAGGAACCGCTCATTAGATGAAGAGTTATTCAGGGTGATAATTAGAAAAGTTAAAGGTTATGATTTTGAACACTGAATTACAATATTAAGGAACTATTTATAACTTTACTATTAAACATTTCACGCCAACTGTCACAAATATGTGCCAGCATAAAACTGTATCAATCAGGGTAAAAAGATATAACTGGCAACCAAAGTAGAGTTCTTTAGCAGTTTATTTGTGGGCGGGGTTATAATTGTTTGATTTATTTAATTCACCATTACTTTAGTTCAAAATAAAACTATTTAGTTATACTTTGAACTAACATTGATTATATACATATGATTAAACTAACAATAATGAAAGTAAAAGCAAAGTAAGTTGTCAAATTAGCAACGCTTAAATTTAAGCTACAGTTTTGTATTTACTACATCCTGATTCTGATCTTGTACCAATGCTTTTATGAATCACCCGTCCCCAAGGGGTTAATATTTAATAGTTTAATAAATTTCCTAGTTGCATGCTAATTTATTATGTTATAATAGTTTCAGAATAGCCTGCTTTTTAGACTACTCAGCTCAGCATCTATCTGAAGAATATTTTCTAATTTAGATCTTATTCATAGAAAATTGAAAAATACTTTAGAGCATCAAAATGGAAGTATATGAAAATTGATTTTATATATAATGAATAAGATGATTGCAGAGTGCTTTTTTATGGTAATTTTTTTGTATTAATATTTCATAACAAATTTGATCATTTTTGATTTTATATATTTTTATTTACAATGGATAATTACAGTCAGCTCTTTTAAAATCTTAATGCATTCAGAATACCTCAAGCAGAACTTCCAGAAAATATTTTATTACTTTTCTAAAAGCTCTAGCTTGGTTATTTCTAAGAAAAAAAAAAAAACTTGTGTTAGTCTGAAACAGCGAATCTCTCTATTATTCACTAATTGACCTCATCTGTGCACATCTTCAGTTTGTTTACAATCATTGTGCTGTGAAAGCCATTTCGTTTGAATTTGCATAATTAAATCCAATTCATTTAGATGGTAAATAACTATGTAAGAACAAATATATGTATAATAAATTGTGCCCTTGTGTATCTTAGAGAAAATATGGGCTAATATAACACATTTTTATAATATTTTAAATTTAAACGGTATCCACTGAAACATAAATAGTCTACAAAATTTTAGTTCTGAATAGTAAAAGTTTTTAGTTCAGTAAAAAGGTGTTAGAATGAAATATGGATGCCTGATATAACTTATTAAAATGACGCATTATAAATACAAAATAAATTTGTTCTTTCATTTTTTAACCATATTAATTTTAAAGTATAGGGTACCCCCGCCCACTGTCAATTTCATATGTATAGAATATTTTTTTCAAGTCAATAGGCCATCGGATATTAATTGTCATATTAAAAAAGGATTATTTTCAAAGTTTCAAGTATTTATGCAGCTGGTAACATGGTAAATAGTTTTGAAAATATGTTGAATACAGTAGTCAAATTTTTTAAATTTCTATTTTTTTAAGTTAATTCTTTATTGGTTTATTCTTTTTGCATTATTTAATTAGATAAAATAGAAACATACAAAAATATTGATTATTACTCAATATTATACAGAAATATAAGCAATACTCCTTAAGTGGGCGGGGCTACCCGACTCTTCCCTATTTCAAATTTACTTTGAAAATTTATCTTCATGTTAGGTGAAGAAATGTTAAAACATTTAATTTTTATAAATAGTTTTTAATTTTAAAAATGTATAAAAGCTCAAGTTATTAATTATTTTTTATGTATTTTTTCTAACTTGAATTAAATTTTGAGAATTATCTTCAGCATAGCAGTAATCTTTCAGAAAATCAAAAAATTTATGTCTTTATAAATCTAAATCATTGATATTTTCAAAATATGAAATTCTAAATAAATTACATACAGCATAATTTAAATGAATAATTATGTATAAGTTAACTTTTATCTCTAATCACATTTATTACTCTACCAGAAAAGATATTTACAAATGAAAAAAAAAAGTGAAGATTTTAGTGAAAAGTCCGGATTTTTCCGGAGCACATGCTATGGTTTAATATATAAACTTTTATATTATATCACAGTTTTCTAAACAAAAATCAATATTTTTTTAAAAATCTGATAATTTTTGTTATTATTGATATAGTATATTAATACTTAAAAATCAATACTAACAGAAGATATATTCAAAACATGCAAAATTTATCCTTTCAAAAGTTAAAAATTTTAATGAAATCTTTCTAGAAATAATTTCATAATCTAAAAAAATATTAAGGTTTTATGAACCTCAATCAACAATGATTGGGCACACATACCATACCGACTTCATTCATAAAAACTGATACTTAACCTTTCCATTCTAATTAAAGGCACATTCCAAACTAGATAAATATATTTAGATTTATATATCAAGTTAATTTGGCTATATTATAAAATTAAACCTAAATTAAGTTAATCAATCTTTAATTATTAATTGTTTGGAACCAAACTGGAATTACCCAAAAAAAAAAATAGTTTCCGGGCGGGGCCCACTTTAGCAAACCCTGGTTATGTACAACAAAAAAATATCAGGAATATAAGGACAGAATGCCAAAAATAAAGGCAAATAAAGATAGATTATTAATCAAGAAAATCAGTAAAACTTTAAACCCTATTTTTAATAAAGAAAATCAGTAGAACTTTAAATCCTGTTGTGAGACGTGGTTAAGTTACAACACTTGAAATGAAAAAAGTTTTTAATTTACAAATAAAGCTAAAATGCTTCTCTTAAAAAATATTTAACTATTTAGAATTTTTATTAAGAAAGTCTATATTTTGATATACCATGTACTTAACCAGTTTACTCTTATCAGTTTTAAATGTACCCTATTTTTTAACAGTTTAAAATTATAAAAAAGTAAAGTTATGACTGCAATTTTAAAAAAATCTTGAATTTAAATTAGAACAACGAAGAAACTAAAAAATTTCATCTCTTAATACACCATAAAGTAGATATAATAATTAAGCTTATGAATGATTGTTCAGATATTTGAGAGAAAAAGCTCATGCAATATTTCTGCACATATAAAGTTGAAGACATACCTGATGCTTCATTGTAGTATACATTGATCCTTTCTAATTGAAGATCAGAATCTCCATGATATGTACCAGTAGGGTCAATGCCATGCTCATCAGAAATAACTTCCCAAAACTAGAAATATTAAATAACACAATATGGCATTCATAATACAAGGAAAGAATTCAAAAATCTAGTAAAAATTGTTTATTTCTATTCAGAAATTAAAAATGTGGGTAAAAAAAATTCTAATATCAATTTCTTAATCATTATAATTACTTATTTGAACATAGCTGAACTGTCCCTAAATTATGCATAGAAGTAAAATCTTAATAAAAATTAATAAAACTTAATTTTCAACTACAATTAAGACTTAGAAAAAAATATTGCTTGGTATAAAATGTAAATTTCTTTCACATATACAATTTGCAAGCTTCTATTCTATATACTTTTGTAACTAAAGGATTTGATTAACAATACTTGGAAGTTTTAAAAAAATTAACTTTCCAAAAAAGAAAAGAAAAAAAATCACAAATAAACTAAATATTATGTATAATCGTCATATTCTTCATTTGAATCAGAACTAGAATTTCAAAAAGATTCAAAAAATTTTTATTCGGAAAGGATTAAGAAATTGAGACTTGAGTTGTTCAACTTTAAACTTGAAAGCTTATAAAAATTTTATACAAAATATTAAGTTTTATGATAATTTACAATTAAGGGAAATTAACTTTAAACTTATAAAATTATTGAACATTTTATTCATTGTTCAGAAAAAAGCATATTAAGATATACTGCGCAAGATTTCAAGAGGGCTAATTTTTAAGACAAAAAATATGCTGAACAAATATAAACATAAAGCAGATATTTTAATTTATGTTTGAACTTCAGAATATATTTTCCTTTGACCACTGCAAATCACAGAGATCACCATCAAATCGAAAACGTGTAATTTAAATGCCGGTCAATTATTTCGCCACATGGGACGAAATGGTCATAGAAAACAGTAATATTTATAAAATATCATTAACAAAAACGCGTACTGTTACAAGTTTTAAGTTTAACAAAAGAATCTATTTAAAAATATCGAATAAAATTAGGTAAGACTAAAATGGAATCTTTAGCTTTAAGAACGCCAACGGCTATCGATTAATAGGAATGTCTGCCATTTATATTTCATAAAATTTAGACAAGTCAAAAGAATAAAATATAATATCTATACCTTGGCACCAATTTGGTTACCACATTGGCCAGCTTGAATATGTACTATTTCTCGCATAGTTGATTTTGAAATAGTTTTCTTTAAATTTCTATTTAAACGTCTTAACAGACTGAAATTGACAGAATAGAGAACTGACGCGGGTTTTCAGGACGCGCCTTTATGAGCCTTGATTACGTCAGAAAAGGGTGGAGTTGGATCAATCGACCAGCCAACTCAGAGTTTAATACTGAGCGATATTTAAATAATGATAGAAGTTATATTATAAATAATATTTTAGTTATTTAAATGCAAAGAATTCATATGTTTTGTTTCTAAATCTCAATATTTTAAAAATAATTTATTGCAATGAGAAAAAAGTTTTTTTTTCAAGTAAGGGAGTGGCTTATGTTCCTGTATTTTTTAATATCATTGACTTTTTACATAAAGAAACGCATAAATTATCTTTATATTTTTATTTTTATAACATTTTGTATCTGAAAAATAATATTTTCTGTGTAGTTTTTATGCAAATTTAAATCGTTTTCGATTCATGAGTTATTCCTTCAGTTGGCTTCCAAAATTGCGCATGCGCTACGAGCACCAAGAAGAAAAACTGCAGAAGAATTCAATGACCATTCAGCACCGGTTTCACCTGGCAACATGATTGGCTCGCCCACTGGCTATTTTATGACATGAAATGAGACGCAGTGTAGGTGAAAAAAAAAACTGAAGAAAAATGGTGAAATTGGAACACACGTCCTTTAACCATGTATGGTATCTACTCACCAAATTATTACTGGAAAAAAAATAAACTCTTCACATTCAAGGCCCACGTAAACGGATGAGTAACTGACAGAGAAATATCAATGATCTCATAAACCATCTGTTTATTATGAAAGCGATAATTAATGATTTACCATTAATTTTAAAATAAACTATAATTTTACAAAAAAAGTGCATTAAAACGAAATTAATTATTATGAATATCATATTATTTTGCCAAAATATTAAAGAATAAAACTAAATTTAAACAACTACTTTATATTTCTTTGAATAAAATTCCCCCAATCAATGAACTATTAATCAAATTTATAATTCTTTCATTTTTTAGCGTTGCAAGACTGACAAATTATTTTAATTTGGTTTTTAAATTGCCAGCTCTTGGCATTTGTTTGAATTGATAGGTTTTTTTTTTTAAAATTTTTTTCTATTTAATTCCAAACAGTTTTGCAAATGAAAAAGAAAAATATATATCTTAACTAATATCCAGCTAAACTGACATCATCCAGCTAAAATGACCCACAAAAGTTAACCAAGTTGTTTTTTGTCTTGAACCGGGACAAAAAAAAAAAAAACTGGTTCTAAAGTTTCTTTGAAGTATATTCAAAAACTCACTGTTTTCCCTTTCCAATTTAATATTCTAAGAACAGAAATCTCTTGTACAGATTCTCTAACAGAAGCATTTTTTTTTTCAAGAAAAAAAAGAAAAATAATAATAATAATAAATAAATAATTGTAAATGTAAAACAATGAGTTTTTTCGATTGCTTTTTTAGAAACTTTACCAGTTTTCTTTTCCTTTTGTTTGCCGTGCGTGACAAAAAAACTTTATTATATATTCAATACTATGTATTTTTCAAGCTAAACAAACATAAAGAAAAAAATTTAATACAATTTTAAAAAAATGATTGCATAACCATTTTATTATTAATTTATTTCTTCTCTTTATATATCCGTGCTTTAACGCATTATGTTTAATAGCAGTGCCGGTGGAAGACATTTTCACGCCCCGGGCGATACTGAAAACGGCTCCCTTAACTGAATTTTGGAAAAGCTACCTTAAAAAAAAGACATTTTGAATTACCTTTCTGGTGTAGTCATAATGATGTATAAAATTGCTTTTTATGTATTTAATACTACATCCAGACTACATTACTACCAGAACAATATTACTTCCCGAAAGTTATAAAATTCTAGATCAACCCAGAATGGTGATTTAAGAAACCACATGGTGAAAAGAAATAACGATTTCAAGGTTAAAAGAAGAAAGTCATCAATTTAATTAATGAGAATATCACCTCAAGTATTCTAATATAAATATCAATTAAAAGTAATATTTTTAATGAATGTAATCTTTTATGGCATAGAAATATATAAGCATGAACATTAAAATTTATTTTTTCGTGCTTTAGCAGACGTTAATAATTTAATAGACTCTAAAGAGTTTAATAGACTCTTCAAAGCCAACTGTTTCTGCTGCTTCATTTTCGATAGAAATTATTGCTAAAAAACTCTCTTGTGTACATCTTAAATAATTTTTCATAGCTTTTATTTTGATGAATAAAACGTTCAATACTTGTACTGGGATTGTTAACAAAATAATTAAATTATCAACAAGTTTGGAAAAATATTTTTTAACTTGCTGCAGTCGAGCACTTAACGGTACAACTGTTCAACGAGGACCGATACGGCATACCCTCGGTCCTTCCACGAGCTGATCAAAGTTGTCACCCACCCTCTCACTAACCGATGCCAGAAATGCAAGACTTCGGTGATCAACTGAGAACGGTGTCTTACGATAATTACCATATTGTGAGACAAATAAAACATGCAGGGATGGACTCGCCCGCCGGGACGTATTCCGGTTGTTGTAGTTGTATTCATTTACGTCGCACTAGAGCCAATGGGCTATTGGTGACGGTCTGGGAAACATCCCTGAGGATGATCCAAAAAGGTGCCATCACAATTTTGATCCTCTGCAGAGGGGATGGCAACCCCGCTTCGGTAGCCTGACGACCTGCACGAGAAGTCGAGCACCTTACGGTAGAACAGTTTAACGAAGACCAATACCGCTTCGGTAGCCTGACGACCTGCACGAGAAGTCGAGCACCCTACGGTAGAACAGTTTAACGAAGACCAATACCGCTCACCCTCGGTTCCTACGCAGACTGATCCAAGTGGTCACCCACCCGCACACTGACAGCAGCCAGTGAAGCTTGACCACGGTGATCTGCTGGGAACCGTGTCTTAACGATCAGTCCACTGCGGGACGGACGTATCTCGGTGTGTCTTGTTCATTTGCGACCTCATGCACCGTTACTTTCCTTTGTAAGTTTATTTTCATCGTTTCTTAGAAATAATATAAAAATGAATGAATTACAATAAAGCATTGAAAAAAAATAAAGTTTTAAGTATTTTAAATGCTTTGAAATAAAACACAATCTAACATTCAAAAAATTTTGGTGTTTAAAAATTTCATTTATCGAATTTATTATTTATTTATTTTAATATATTTTTATTTTCATATACACCTCACGACATCCTTTCGATGTTGCGTCCCTCGGCCTCCAAGCTAACATTCGAGGTACTGATAAAAGAGAGAGGTTTCAAGTAATGATCCAGTATTGGACAAATATGAAGATAGTAGAATCCAGTATTGAACTTATAATAGCAAGTTCCAGAACCGATAAAAAAAATTTGTGGATTCGAGTACCGATAATAAAAAAAAAAAAAGTGAGCTTGAGTACTGATTAAATGATAGCAAATTCAAGTACCAATAAAAAAATAGTTGGTTCTAGAATTGTTCAAAAGAGAGTAGGCTTGGAAACTTTTAAAATGATACCGGTTAGAGTTCCAATAAAAAGATAATGGGTTCGAATATTGAAAGCAAAATGCCAAAAGGGAGTTTTTAAGAAAAGTATTTAAAAGATAGTGTGTTCAAATAATGTTCAAATAGTCGGATTGAGATAGAAAATTTAAAATGAACCTTAATTTTCAATTTTAATTTTTCAAAAAATATTCGAATGATTTTGTTCCAAATTGTGAATTTTGCATTCTGAAATTACTTAGTTCAAAATGATAAAAAAACTTTTATACAATACAATGATGATACAATGTGTTGATTTTGATGACTGTATGATGTATCAATTTTGTATCACTATACTGAATAATGAGTACATGACGTTTTTAAATCCGACTATATTTGTTTGGTAAGTATTTTGAGTATTTGATACGATCAAAAATGACAAATAAAACATTACTACGATATTGCTCATAACAGAAATGGCTTATAAGTCATTCGTCAAATTTAAGAACAGATAGTACACATTAGGACATCACAGAGACACCAGGTTTACGGTGGGACTTGAACCCGCTATCTCTATGCTACAAGGTCCGTTGGGTCACAGAGTTCAGTTGATGAAGAAGATTTATATGCTTCTCGCTTTTATCCCCTGAATCTTGAGTAACTTTAAGTAGGATTTCCTCGCGATTCGCACTACTTGTTTTGGTAGAGAACACAAAATATTATAAAAGAAATCCGCGTACACAGTAAACACTATATTAGATGTTGAAAACCCAAACAATCGTGTAAAGGAACACTTTTTTTCACGTTAATGCCAAATGGAGCTTTCATTAGAAATTTATAGGGTCTAATAATCTCTATGCCCATAAAACTGAAATTTTTAGAATGGTAAAAGCTTACACCAATCTTGCGCTCATTCACACCATACGTTAAATATGTTCTTTCGCTTTCGAAAACACTAGCGTTTTGTTGTTGTAGTTCATTTACGTCGCACTAGAGCAGCACAATCGCTTATTGGCGACGGTCTGGGAAACATCTCTGAGGAGGATCCAAAGACATGCCATCACAATTTTGATCCTCTGCAGAGGGAATGGCACCCCCGCTTCGGTAGCCCGACGACCTGCACGCGAAGTCGAGCACTTTACGGTAGAACTGTCTAACGAGGACCAATATCGCACACCCTCGGCCCCTACGCAGAGTGATCCAAGTGGTCACCCACCCGCACACTGACGGCAGCCAGTGATGCTTGATCTGCTGGGAACCGTGTTTTAACGATCAGTCCACTGCGGGACACACTAACGTTGATACACTTGATATATCAACTGTATATTGCATGTTGGTTGCTTTCAATGCTGCTATGAATTTACAGAAACAAATATTCGCTGTTAAAAAGTATTTTCAATGGTGAAATAATGATTTGTTTCTAGTTTTAGAACTGACGAACTATAGATTTTTGTTTATGGTCTGATTATTATTATTATTATTTTTTTTTAACGCACAAACGATCGGTCAATCAATTCAAAAAGGACTCGACCACTTATGAAACTCATTTTACCGAAAATAGTTTCAAGCAAATTTTTTTTTTTTTGTAGTCCAAAATTTTGAATTTTAAGGCTAAGTAACATCCATAACATACAAAATTTAAGTAGCATCGATCAAATAGTTAGTCAGAAGTGAAAAATTAAATAAGATATCTTTTCAAAAATCTTATTTATTATCTCTTATTCTGTCGATTTTTGTTGTTGAAAATTACATAATTTAAAATGTAAACATAATTCTACATATTATGTTCGTTAACGTGTTAAAACCACGTGTCGTTAAAAACGTTATCGAAATCTGTTAAATTATATTTTTAAAAAAAGCGTGTGTACGTACATATACATGAAAACCTGTTTTAAATAACACAGATGCATTTTTTAATGTCATAAAAAAGCATTTACGACTTCACCATAAGATACACTAAAGCAATTAATCTGTGTAAGAAAGAATCATGCTTTATGAAGCATGAACAACGGTTTCATTAATATACTAATTTAAAATTAATATTAAAAAAATATAAATAACAAACAATAACTTAAATTCTTATTTTTTATTATTATAATTGAATGCACTCGAATTTTTCTACATTCAATTAAAATATTTATTTAAATCAGATAATTATTAAGAATAAGTAAGCTTAAAATATGCAAATCGACGTCATTAAGGATTTTTTCTTCCTTTTACAAATAAAACTAAACTGTTTATTTTACTAGTTTTTTCTATAATAAAAATTCCAGCTCTTTAATGACACCGGAAATTTATTTTCGAGGATAGTTTTATATTTGGTCTGAATTCACAAATATTTGTACAAAACAAATGATGCTTGAATTTGTTTTATTTCACGGCCAAAAGTTTTACATAAGTATAAATATTTGTTTGATCTTTTATTATAATATCCGTTGACAAACAATAAACAATACATAGAACATGATAATTTTTAAATATGTCTTATTTTATTTTTTAATTCAGAAGCTTATAATAAAGTCTGCAAAAACTAACGAAAAATAAAAGATAAATAACACCTACTCGGTTTCATCTACTACTTGATAAACGTCACGTTTAATTAATGTATTCATTTTCGTATAAATTCATTTTTGTTAATTTGTAAACTAAAACTTTTGGCCCATTTTTATAATCTTTGCATTTCAGTACTGTACACGTATAGGTCATGCTTAAAATTTATATAATCTATATACATATAAATGAATGTCTGTGTGTGTGTTCTTTATAGACTCCTAAACCATCCGACAGAAAGCTATGAAATTACATACAGATAGAGCAAGGCAGATAGTGCAAGGCACGAAGAAGATCACTGTCGACATTCGAACATTCTATGACTAACCGTTTGAGTGGGATGAACGAAAAACGAAATGGAACTTTCTGATTGGTTAAGCGTTAGCCATTGTTCTAAATTTAACTATTCATTTTTTCAATATTTTAAAGATAACATCAGTGATAATTGCTAGCTTATAGCTCTATTTGATCAAAAAATAGTTTATTCCACATATATAAATATTTTATACTCTCTATGTCAGATAAATTCAATGAACATAACGTGGTAGCACGCGTGGTCAACGCCATCAAATATATACTTTGTCTGACACCACGCGCTTTTATTTTATTTAAAAGTGTTTCTAAAAAATTACTTATTTAAAACGAAGATATTTATTTGTACTCGCGATCGCAACGAACTATAGGAGGCGTTGTTGTATGTGCCGAATCCCTGCGATTTCCATATGAACAGTCATTCAGTTACACTGAAGACGTCTTTAATGTAGCGTGTAGCATTGTAACGTTCTTTATTGTGGCTGATTAAATTTAAAAAAGAAAAATGTTTGTTTTCTTTCTTATGCAAACGAAAACAAAATGGTATCTCTTTTTTTTTAGAGAAGGAACATCCAGAACACATCGGAAAAATATTTGTAAATAAAGAGAAAAAAATAGGTATATTCTTATAAGAGTTCAAACCTAATGCCTGAGAAATAGTTTTACTAAATTTAATGGTATAACATGAAAGGCCCATTTAAATTTTAACGTAAAATAAAGAATGCTTACGAAAAAAAAAGAACCATTCTTTTTTTGTCGCCATTTTTTAGTGTTACGAAAATGCGTCTTTGGGACTTGCCAAAAACAAAACAAGATGCAATTTTATTTTTTTAGGAGTTAAATATTTTATGGAGTGAAATATAACGAAAATGTACCAATGTCCATAACATGAAACTTTATCTTAGTAAACGTCCATTTTGGAAATGTTATTTTATTTTGAATCTTATTTATTAGAGTTCATAATGGCTATAGAATCAGGTGAGAGAAAAGTTTGTTTTGAATCTATGCTAAATTCTATATCGGCCCATTTTCCACCGAAATCCGATTGACTGCTTTGATTTTAAACAAAGTGTTTCATTTTAAGATTTTTTCCAAAAATTTTAAGGGGAGATTGGCACTTAAAAATCTGCCAAATCTGTAGCTGTGGTTAATACGTAAGTACCGAATTTTTCTTCCATACTTTTCTGAATCATATTACTTCAAATATTAGAATATGCAAGAAGTATACATAAACACATAATTTAATACCATTTAATTTTTCAAAAAAAGTATTTTGACAACAATTTTATCAAAAAATTATAAACTAAAAAACGTAAAATAAAGAATTCTTAGGATAAAAACGATTTTAAAAATTCCTCATTTTTCAATAAAAACTTTCGTATTGTTTCTTTTTTTAAATTCTTATAGTATTTAATCAGACGTAAAAAAACCATTTTGTAGAGAACGATCATCAAGTAAGAAAAAAAATTATTTACAAGCAAATTTTTTATTATAAAAATCATAACACTTACCTGATTTATAAGTCCGGAGAATTCCAAAATGATATGTTCTTTGTTTGAAAACTTTATTCTCAAAAATATATATACATAGTTTATCCCTTCATTACTTTTAGGTAACATACCACACATCAAAATTTTATAATTGTAAGATCTCGATATGAATTTTAATATGTAGCTTAAAAACAGAATAGCTGAATTCTAGTTGAAATTCTTTCAAAACTAAAAAACACTTACCAAGAAAACGATAAAAAATTTATTCATAATCAGCACAAAAGATACTTTTTCAAGTAATTCGGATTATTCTTTATTGTTGTTTTCTGAATTATGTAGATACAGAAATATATACTATTCTATGAAGAAGAAGAATATTCTATAACTATTACAGTTCTGTATGGAATTCATTGGAACACATTTATTCATTGGAATGACGAAAGCAATGTTGACTTCATTTTAACTTGTAATGAATTGAAGACAGAAAAATTATTTTACCGCAATACACACATCTGTAACAGCAAGTGATCATGAAATCATGTTATGTTGTTGGTAATAGAAAGGTAAAAATTATTGAGAAGTTGTTCTTCAAATGCTTGGCATGTTCTGCTTCAATGTTAGGCATGTTCTGATTAGTTTTTTCAAGAAGTTTTACCTTTTCTTTAGGGAAATTTTGCTTCTTTTTTTATGCTAAAAAAATGGCGTCCGTCATTGCCAATGGTTATGTGGGAACTAATGCCCGATATTTACAGTCTCCCGCTAGATGGCGTACCCGAGCGTTGCGATCGCGAATAGAAGAACCATAAGAAATCGTCATACTATCGTTGATGACAATAATGCTTTATTAATGTTGGTAATATGTATTAATTGTAATAAATAAAGTAAATTCTGAACCAAAAAGCAAAAATAAGGAGAAAAGATACTTTTTCCCATTTTGGGTGACTAAAAAAATCTGCATATTATTATTAACACTAATGCTCAATTAATATTGATTATGTGCATTAATTGAAATTAAAATAAAATAAGTTATGTGCTAAAAAATCAAGCCCATGGAGGGAAGATGAATGAAAAATTCGTGTAAGAAATCCGTAAAAAATCGCCATTCACAGATGACGCTTAATTCATATGTATCACTGACGGTTTATATGTATTACTGGTATTATGGTAATTGGCGAAATGGTTTTGATAAAAATTCTACAAGAATTCTTTCCGAAGTTTCATAAAATATTTTATCAGTGGTAGCTGTGTAGTAATAGATAGTGTAGTAATATTTTAATGAATTAGAACAGAAAGAACTTTATTCCACCACTACTTAGAAGTATTTTAACAATAAATTAAAGGTCAGATAGAGAAATGATCATGCTCCAAAATCTATATGAAGTTCTAAAGTTCTAATATATATATATATATATATATATATATATATATATATATATATATATTTTTTTTTTTTTTTTTTTTTTTTTTTTTTCTTAAATTCGGCTTTAGTTTGCTGCCTCTGACAAGCATGTATAAACTCAAATGTTGAAGGGTTATTTAATAAGTAACAATTATAGTAATATAGGTATAAAATATTATATTGATATATTTGTTGATCTTTAAAACTGTAGCAATTCTAAGCAGTTTCAGTACCGATATTTTGGAATTAAATGTTAAATGTCCTTCGAGAGGGAAATATACTACCTGAGAAAATCATTTAATAGTGGTAAATTTTAACTATCATGAATTGCCCGCGAGAAATAACCTCATATCAAGTGATGCTAAATACATTTTATCTTTATTCCTTACTTCAATAACGTAAAGCCACAGAATATTCCAACATATTATATTAAATTTAAAAAAAGTAAATTATTTTAGCTATATTAATTGAAAACTTAGTGGAGGAGCCAGGTGAGTAACATTTTCAAAACGCAAAAAAAAGTTGTATATGAATTATTTTGTATTGAATTATTTTATTACCAATTTATTAGAAGGTGGGACTAATATTTCTTTGCTTTATTTCATATACCACTGTCTAATTTGAAATAAACATCATGCAAGCATATTAAAAACCAATATAGATTAGTTATGCCAAGATAAAAGTGAAGGCAAAAGCAGTTCTGTTACATTAAACATACCCACATTTTATTTTCTCTAATTCATTAATTCTTCTAAAAATGTAATTCACCTGGTTCTTCCATCAACCTTTTTAATTGTATCGGTTTATGCCTTTCAATGTTGAGCATGATTGCGATGTGTTTCTCAGTACTGATTTATTGATTATTTTCTTTTATTTATTCATCCCGTTCGAGGAACGGGTATTCAGCTAGTAATCGATACATAAAGAATAGCGTTACCGACTGCAAAAGAAGCTGTTATTCACTATTCAATGAAAAATATTTAAAACTGACGGGTACTTAGCTAAAAACTACAGTTTGTGACGTCACTAAAAAATCTTGGTGATCTCTCAACGGCCATATTTCTCGGTTTGCTATGTTTATCTCGATGTGAATAATCTCACTGCTTAGTTTTTCATTTGCAATAATTATAGTTCTGGCTGGATAATTTAAAAGTAAAAGCTAAATTTAATAGAACAGAGAAATATAATGACAGCGAAAAATGAAATATGATGATAAAAAAAAAAAAAACATTTGGACACGATAGTTAAATTATGATAATAACAATAATAATCTAGGAATTATTTAACTGAAAGTTTTGACTGGTAATAAGGGCAAACGCAAAAGCTCCCTGAAGATTTTTAAAATTATTTACGTCTACCCCTTGTGCGGTTTTACAAACATTTCGTTAGTAGAATTCGAATTCATCAACTGTACCTACCCCACGTGCCTCGTGTCACAGAATATTATTTTGGGTATATACAATACATCGTGGGTGAGAGTGCCATTGCATTTGGCTAACCGTGGGAAATTTTCGTGGTGTTCTTCTTCTTGCCTAAAATAACATTTTCCTGGAAATAAAAGCTAAAACCACATGCATGGCAAAGGCATTCTGTAAATTGATTTGACGTACACTGCCTCTAAATAACCAACCAAAAACATATCCCAAAGTGAATTATTTTGCGTTTGGGAAATGAATAAACTTGCGATCGATAGTAAACGAGACAAAGGCAATGTCTTCTGATGTTCTTGTCTGAATATCTATTTTTGGAATCTATGATCTATTGTGAAATCTAAATACTTATCATGGTGGGGAAAAAATTACTGCTATTAATTACTATTTTTTAATTCCTAAATTAATTTTAAGGAAAACACTAGTTTGAATAATAAAAAAAAAAACGTTATATAGCCGGTTTATGATGTATATTTTTAGTGAACTTAGTCCCTTATGGAAAAAATCCCGACTCTACCTCAAAACGAATTATTTACGTTCCATATATATCCTTTATTTCTTCAAGTAAATATGGTTTTCACAATTCTGAGAAACCGTTATGATTTTTTTCTATCTTTACTTTATTTGCTTATTTATTTTGTTACAGTGTCAGACTTAGTTAAGTACACTATACGATCTTCTTGTTTTTCTTTCTTGTCTTTTTCTTGTTTTATTTGCATAATATTGTTTGAATTTGGCGCAGTGTAACCTATACTGATTATTCAACAGTCAAATCATGATTTACTTGAGTTCTTCAATTTTTATTCAAATTCTAATATTAAAAAAAAAAAAAAAAAAAAAAAAAAAAAGGAAGAGTGTCAGTTTCTTGAAAATATACGACTCAAATAGCTCATTAATGAGAGATGAACGAATAATAATAATAAAGTAACATTTTAATAAATTTTAAAAATTATCTAACATTTTTAACTAATTTCATACAAATGACACTAATACTTATATTCACTTCATATTCACTGTCATAAATAGGTTCTGAGTGTTTCAGTAAGTGAAAAAAAAATTACTGAAAGTAGCTGTTTTTAGTACTTTTGGTTGAGTGTTCCTTTAATTAAAAGGGTGTGGTCTGCTTTGCCAGTACTGTTTTTCCCCCTTTAGCAAAATCAATAATTTCTTTCACAACAAAACATTTACAACTGTGAAACTAAAATGTAATCCATAAAGAAAACAAACAATAACTGGAAATATTTTTATACTCGCTGTGGAATTAATATTTGGACATTTTACTATTTTGCTTGTTTTGAATTTTCTAGAGTTAGCCTGGTATTATTGCATTTCTTATGGTCTTTTGTGTTTATTTTTTATGAAAAAAAAAATAGCTTTATAATTTGACTACAAGAAAAAAGTTTTAAATATTTCAATAAAATTACTTTATACAAATATAAGAATTTATGAAACAGTTTTTATTTCTTTTTAAATATTTTTAATATTTATAAAATATACACAATATATTTAATGAAATAATTCATTAGAATTCACTCATCTCCATACAGATGGAAAAAAAACTTATATAATTTTGAAATCACAAAAGAAATGTAATAAAACAGAATTTCCCAATCGATGTTACTTGAAAAGATCACAGCTGGCAAACTAGGAACGAATAAAATTTTTAGATTTTTTTTTTTTGTTGTTCTTTTGTATTTTTACTATGAAGAACTTCAGTTTGAGATTTAACTGCTTCAAGTAGAAATCATTATGTTTTTTTTCAAAAAAGGAAGGAAAAAAACTGTCCAGTGGTTTTTATAGGATAGAACAGAACTTCAGAATGAAAAGGATTCCAGCGAAAAAAAATTCGTAAAAACGTTTTACTCCTTTCAATTTGTAATCGAATTAAAATACACACTTGTAAGTTTAAAAATTCTTTTACTTTCAAAATGAAATGCTTGAAAACAGATCGTTGATCGTTGAAATGCTTGAGGCAGACGCTTTCAAATAAGATAGCAGAAATATCTGGCATTTCAAAATAATTAAAAACGAATTCAGTTAGCTCCTTAAATTTCTAAGGTTTATGCCTGAGCAGTTTAGAATAAATTTTTTTAATTTTGTCCCAATTAGTCAAACATTGAATATTTGACGCATTTACCTTTAAATTTCAAACAAATAGGCTGATGTATCAAATTTTAAAAGTTGCATTGTATTACATTGTATTTCATTTATTAAGGAAAAAAAACTATTCAGTTGTTTATTGAACGAGTAACCTTTTCAAAATAAGAATTCCAGCAGTAGTAGTAAAATATTTAAGTCGCACTATAGCAGTGCATATTGGGCTATTGGCGACGGTTTGAGAAACCTTCCATAGGATGATTCGAAGCCAACTCATAACAATTTTAATTGTTTGTAGAGGAGATGGCTTCTCCGGTTTGGCAGTTCGACGACCTGAGCGCGCAATAGAACATTTTAATGAGAACCGATACCGCACACCCTCGATCCCTTCGCAAGTCTATCAAAATGGTCACTCACTCGCTCACTAACTGAAACCAGTGATACTTGTCTTCGGGGATGCACTGAGAACCGTGTCCTATAATTAGTCCACTGTGGGACTAAAGCATGTTTGGATACGTTCAAAAATAAAAAATTGCGTCAAAATCCCACATTTTTTAAAAAATTTGCTTCGTCAAATTACAATTAATTTAGCCTAATATTTGTTAGTACTTTAATACAAACTTAAAAAAAAAAAAAAAAAAAAAAAAAAACTGAGAATTTGGAATTGAATTTTATGTCTAACACAATGCTGCCGTCTGTTAAATTTGGCAAACTTCCATACACTAATGTCCTTAGAATAGCCAATTCAAGTAGGACAGTCGTTCACATAACAACCAATGACCTATGCTGGAAATATTCCATGTAATTCTTGGCTTCTGACCAGTTATAAAAACTAGATATTATTTTAGAAAATGCTGATTAAATTAAATTAATTTCACCCAGAGACTAATTTATCAGGTGTCACTTTTTATTAAATTTTTGCACTATTTTATAAATGATTGTTGTATGAAAAATATGAACATTTTAAATAACTGTCTAAAATAAAAAGGATGTTTTAGTACTAGTTTTTGTTATTTCTATTAAAAAATTTTTTTATTTATGTCATTTTTTTTCCAATTGTAATCGAATATAAAGAGTGATGCGTACAGATCACCCCAAATATGTATTTTTAGAATCCCTGCTAAAATTGTAGTATAACAAATATTCACATTAGTGGGTGTTAAGAAATATTGCAGACGTAAAAATCACTAAAACGCTATTGCAATCAGTTTTGGGATAAAAACACTTCAATACCAGCTTGTTTGACTGACGAAACAGGGGGCAATTTGAAGCCAATTAGTGGAATTGCCTTCAAGCCAACAATCAAACTGATTTTGATGTTTTAATCTGATCTTTTCAATAATAATTTGATAGAATGATTAATATTCCTTTTTTCAAGTTTAAACCTCATTTTGCGATACCATATGTGTGCGAGTACTTTTTGGCTTTATTTTCGACAAAGATTCTAAAGTTATAAATTAAGGGTTGTTCTAACGGATCACTATTTTAATTTTTAGTTCCATTATGTTTTTTTATTTAGTTTTAAGTAATGTTTATATGTCAATTCTTTAAGTATGTCGTGTGTTTAAGAAGACTAAAATCCATTTTGTAACATAAATTGACATACGATGTTTGGAAACGACATTTGCTTAAATTGTCAAACACATGATTTATTTTAAGTATTTTAATTTCACATTTCTTCATTCAAATGTAATCGTACTGAAGAAAATAAAAATATGATAGAAACACTACATAATATACCTTTGAGTGCCAATTATTCAAATTTACTGTATCAACAAAAAGTTTCTTTTAATTGCTGCTAGAGGGCGCAGGGAACTCGTATAGCCAGGTGAAACTAGAGCTCCTGAATTGGAGAGGAATCACAGTAGAGGAGCCTTTCTGCTTTTTGGTGAAATGAAACTTCAAGAAAAGCATCGTGGTGACGTCAGAGTGGATCATCATTCTTAAGTATTTTTGTTCATGTTTATGACAAAAGACATTATTTCAGCTTCTAATTTCATTAAAATTATTTTCATTTACCGTTATTAATTTAAAGATACATTGAGGAAAGTGAAATCTCAAAAAAGATAAGCATTTTATTTGTTGGCTTTTTAAAAAACTGAAGCTAAAAATTTAAGCATATGTTTAAAATGTTTCATACTTCATTTATTTCTATTTTGCGTTTAAGATATGGTAGGGCTTAAAAAAAATATGCAATTCAATAAAATTTAGCTTCAGTTACATGCCAAAATTTCGGACATGTCGTGCCATAAAATTATAAATCATTTACAAGCAGGTTCAACAAAGTTAGTGAGCTGTGATGATGATATATAGAAACATATTTACATATTATGAAATGTGAATTTAACTGAAAAATATCGCATCAGGGACTTTTTTTTTTATAAACATTTTAAAACTAGAGGATAACTATCTGCATATTTTATATCCATTTCTGATTGTGTGACGAAAATTTTTTATGCTCCACAAATTTTAAAAATGAGTGATTTGAATTGATCTATTGTTTTTGTACTAAAATAATATCTTGCCTGATATATTTCATATCAATATCATCTAATATAAATATTATTAGCGTGTATATGTTAATAATTTAAATACGTCTATGAGATTGTAGAGTTTTGGTTAAATGATTAGTTCAAAAAATAAAGTTGGTTACTGAATACTGATAGAATACGTGAAAGAGTTTGGTTAAACAATCTGAAAACGTTTTGCAATCAATATGAATATACCTGAAAAGAAATCTGAAGAAAATTTTAAAGTTTGGCACACAAGCACTCCTATTTCAAAAACTTCAATTACCCGGACTTTCCCAGGATTGGAACGTATTAGCGCTATCAGGCAACCGGAAAGTGACGTCACTTCAAAACATTCTTTGAATCATTTGAAACGAATTAAAAAGAAAAATAAACGAATGAAAAAGAAATCAACCACTATTGCCAAAGATAAATTTTGCGAAGATATCGAAGCCTCTTTTTCAAGTCTTAGTATTGATGTGAATCCTAAAGTTACGTTTTCAACTCCTGTGAGGCCACGTCCGTTTAAGCCAAAGAAGGTATATGAGCGCCAAACGATATTTAATAGATGCAACTTTGATTCTAAATATGATTCAAGCTTTTTGCAAAAGAATTGCATAAATTTTTTGAATCCTGAAAAAGATTCTCGAGTGAAAAGTGCATATTTTAAGGATTTGAATGAAGTTGAAGTAATTTCTAAATTGAAATCATTCGAAAATAAGGAATTAACAAGTAGCATGGAGCATGGTGTGGTAAAAAAGTTACATAGTAAAAGAGTTTCACTGATTGGGAAAAGGAACAAAAAACTATCATATAACAAAATAGCTTTAGGACAATCAAAGGGAGGCCGAATAATCAGTACAGATACTTCGTGTGGTACCTCTGAGATTAAAAAAAGTAGCACAGGAAATTGTTTCAAAAAAGCAACTACAACAGGAAAAAAATTGAATGAATTAAAAATTGATGATACAGAATCAAAAGTATCAACAGAAGATGGAAAAAATAGTGATCGCACATCGTATGGTACCTCTGAAAGGAAAAAAAATATCAAAGAAAATGATTTTGAATTAAACAGTAAAAGAGAAAACTGCAGGAACACATTTGAAAAAGAAAGTGAAAATGAATTTATAATCGATGATTCAATATCAGAAATATCAAAAGAAGATGTGATAGTTTGTGCTGGGACATCATTTGATACCTCTGAAATTGGAAAGAGTTGCACAGAAAATGTTTCAAAAAAACTAACTAATAGAATTGGAAAAAAATTGAAGGAATTAAAAATTGATGATACAGAGTCAAGAGTATCAACAGAAGATGAAAAAAATGGTTCTGGTACATCGTATGATACCGTTAAGATGGGAAAGAGTAATAAAGAGAATGGTTTTAAATTAAACAGTAAAAGAGAGAGCTGCAAGAAAGCTTTTGCAAAAGAAACCGAAAATAAATTAAATGAATTTGAAATTGATGATCCAATATTAGAAGTATCAAATAAATATGTAATAATTAGTCCCGGGGCATCTGAGATCAGGAAGAGTGGCACAGAAAATGGTTTTAAAGCAAATAATGGAAGACAAAGCTGCAAGAAAACCTTTCAAGAAGCAATTATTAAAACAGGAAACAAATCGAATGAGTGTGAAATTGATGATATATCATTGGGAATATATGGAGGTAATTTGAATTTAGATAGTTCTTCAAAATTGAAAAGTTTGGAATGGAACCGATCGCATGTCTCTCAAACTTTTCCAGTGTGCATTTCGATTCCAAAAAGCCATTCTTGTAGTGAAGCAATGCAATCTCTTAAAATTGCCTTGGACGACTTATGCATCAAATACATTGACGGCCGACAAAGCTTACAAAGATTAGAAACGAAAAAAGTAAAGACCAATACCAAGGTTGCTGATCATAAAATAACCGAAAATATCAATGTCACTGTTGATGATAAAGAAAAGAAAAGCAGGAACAATGGAAACAAAGCAGTAAAAAATAAAGCATTCGGCAAGGTAAAAAAGAGTGATAAGTTTTCCAGAAACAGCTATTCGAAAAATGCATCTGTTTCAATAAGTAAGGAAGAAAAGTTGGATATAATTAATGATTTTAGAAATGCATGGGAAAGCTCAGATATCGTTACAGATTTCGGCTCTAAGGAATTAAGTAGAGAACATAAAAGTACTGAAAATGTCAAAAAGTCAAAAAATGGTTCCTACTTAATTGATTCGCTGGATGCTATATCCGAAAACTTTTCAAAAACTGGAGAAACAATTGACACGACACGCATCAATAAATCAAAAGAGGATAGTTTCAAAATACCTAGAGAGGGAAAAAAACGAAAAACAGTTGCCAAAGGTAAAGAAAATAGAGGGGATAAAACACAAGACAAGTGTTTACAAAAGATTAGTAAGGCTAATGATTCAAATACACGTGAAGACTTTTTTACATATCCCTATTCTTCGACGCCATTTGCTAGTCCGGATATTGAAAGCAGAACCATGCCATCTATTTTCCGTGGATTGTCTCCAGTAATTGAAGAAAAGACTGCCAAGAGAGAAAGTGAGAAATTTTTTGAGCAGTCTGTTTTCTATAGTAGTCGTACTTTCAGTAAGAAAGAAATGGAACTCAGAAGTTCTAAAGAAGATCGACTTTGGTCATCAGTGTTTGGCCACCAATTCACAGCTTCTGATTACACTTGTTTCTCCCAATTCAATTCACGTTCTTCAGACTCTGAGCAGACAAGTAAAGAGTCTAATAAAAGCATCTTCCAGTCACCAATGTATCGATCGCCTGTGATCAGTACCAGAAGGTGCCAAAGACGTGCTTGCAAGGACAAAAACTCAATGGAAGAGAATTCTGTGAAAAGTTTAAATGCCATATATGGCAAGGAGATAGAGAATAAAAAAAATGAATTTGTGTCTGATGCAGTAAGATCGGAAATAAGTATCCAGAGTCTGAAAAGCGAGGTTCAGATTTTAACAGATTTAAGTGATCCTTTTGAGGAAGTGTCAAACTGGGAACTGTGCGTTGAAAAAGTTAAAAAGCAATAGATTTAGAAGAAGTTATTGAGCACACATGACAGGTTTTTGGTGCTTAGATTAAATTACGTTAAATAAACGCTTATTTAACTAAAATGAAATTCATAAAAGAAAAAAATGAAAAACCTCAAAAATTTCCTCATCTTTGATGTGCTGATTTCAAAATTTTATTATGATATTTTTCATTTAAACTTAAAAACATTAATAAGCATATGTAATGAATGAGTAAGTTAAAAAAAAAAAGTAAAACCTATATACAAGTGTTCATTCAAATCAATTTTGCAAAATTTTTACCTGAATTACAAGTAAATATTCTTATTTTCTTGCCACTTAAGGCTGTAATATAACTTAAGAACTAATAAAGAATTTTTATAACTGCTTTACGCGATAAAAGTTGATTATTCTATTGTTGATATTAGTTGATTTTTCTATGATAATCATAATACTACCTCCGAGAAAAAATGTGTACTAATCTCAAATCTAATCAAATGAATTAAATGTCTCAGAAAGTTACAAACCAACTTCAGCCAGATTTTTTTTATTAGGTAAAGTTAATTAAAACCTCGTAATATTCTGTTTAATTATTTTAAACTGATAATAATCTGAAATGATTGATTTCTTTTTGTTTTAAAGGATTTCTTAAACAGTTTCATTTTTCTGTTACATAATTAAAAGAAACAATATTTTTATAGAACAAAACCAAACAGCACAAGGTTTTAGCCATCAATATTAAACGATGAACTCATATTCAATTATCAATTTTCTTAGATAAAGTGTCAGAAATTTAACTTGGTTTGCAGGCTTCTATTTTTTTTCCTATCTGTCGCTGTTGCTGTTTTGGTTGTTTAACTAAACATTTAATAAAATTAAATTTATAAATATATTTTAG
This sequence comes from Parasteatoda lunata, assembly GCA_949128135.1. NCBI lineage: Eukaryota > Metazoa > Arthropoda > Arachnida > Araneae > Theridiidae > Parasteatoda > Parasteatoda lunata. The sequence continues at coordinate 70,463,931 of OX421972.1, read as the reverse complement.
GACAAAAAAATTTATTTACATCTATGGATTGTAAGTTATGTAAAATTTCAATATTCAAAATATTCCTAACGAAAAATATTAATGCAAAATTCAGCATGGAAGCTGTTGCTTTAAGGACATTCATCAACTTCAATCTTTAAATTCTTTCCTAATTCTATGGCTGGTGGAAGTATGGCAGAAATTGGCGACTCGATATTTAAACGATTACTTTCATTTTTGAGTAAGAAAGATAAGATATTGCAATGTGTGGATACCTAATTTATGATCCACACTTTTCGAACTTTTTCTACATCTCTTATTTTGAGGGTCAAGAATCCAAATAAATGAAAAAAATACATGTTTATTCAGAGAAAGTACGTTTCTGAGACTGATTTTGTAATTTACTTAATTAGTTATCAGTTATCACTAATTAAATAACATATTTGAATTTACCCCAGGAACCATTAAGATTGACTCTTAGTACGCGAAAATTCGATCTATAGAACGAAAGCTATTCAGGGTGATATCTTTTTCATTTTGTGCACTGTACAAGACTTCCTAGAAGTTTATCAAAAGCATAGAAAATAATTTCGTCGTGTCATAATCATAAGTAAAGGAAATGTGTATTTCAAATTTTCGTTTTATTAATATCCTAGAATAACTACTTGTATCAAATCAATGGTGCATTACAAGTCTTTTTTTCTCCTATTCTGTATAATTTTTGAAACAAAACCGGTAACTGTGCATTTTTTTTACTAAGGCGTTGTAAGCAGTCTCATCTTGTAGCACATAGCCACTTTGCTACACCTAGACACCACCATCATACTTACAGTTGTGAAAGTTAAGAGCGTGTATATAGACATGTTGGCAACCTTTACTTAATGTAATAATTGGAAAATTTTTGTAAATTATATATTATTACTGCGAATATACGAAAGCTTGTAAATTGTAAAAAGCTTTATCAAGCTGTCTGCTTTTTAGTTTAGCAAATATACGGAAAAAAGTTTAGTAAATATACAAACTAAAAACATACCAGTGGCTGATGAAAAATGCTTTAATTTAAAAGACATATACCAAACACACTTCTTTAAAAAAACTACAACAAAAATACAATATTTTCATCATCTTCGCATGCTTAAAAATATGTCAACTCAAGCTTTAAATTATTGATTAATAAAGAGTGAAAAAGCGATAATTGTTTATTTATAATGCAATTAATTACACTGAAAACTATTTTTTTATTTTTTATTATATTTTACTCTTTATTTGATTATTTTGCTGCATGAGATTTTTTAATAAATCTGAGATACTTTCGTATCACTGATTTCAAATCTGCAATCAGTTTCTCCCTAGGAGCTACTGTTTTCTTTTTTTATGGTATTTTTAGTCCATTTTTTTTGCCGAAATGTGCAAGTTTAAAAACGTTATATATGACAGGGGGTCACATAAATGTTCCGACAAACTTCAAGGGGAGTAGTTAGGGCACATCATTATAATAAAAACTGCTAAAAAAACCGCTTCTCTATTACAAGGTCCGCTTTTCTATTACAAGATAATAGAGAACGTCATAATAGAGAAGCATCTCTAGACATGCACGGTAGCATGGATTACTATTAAATTTCAATCCTGAAGATGTACCTAACTCCCCTAAATGTTTGCCGCAACATTTACACGACATTATTGTTATGTATAACATTTTTAAACTTGTATATATCAACAAAAAATAGACCAAAACTTCCATTTTAAAAACAAATCTGTAGCTTTAGCAGCAAAACTAATCTCAAATTTGAAATCTCTACTTAATCCGTATAAGGCAATATCAAGTATTTGTATAAATGTCACAAATAAACTATCGCCCAGTGTAATTTTAAACTTAATTTCAGAACCTTATTTTCGGTAGAAGATAACAAATCGATTCTGAGGACCAACTGTTCAACCCTATAATATCTCACAGATTCTTTAAACAATATAACCTTATCAATTTTAACAACTTGATTTTAATCTTGCATGGTGTTCTTTAATCACTATCCTAAGCATAGTTTTTTAGAATTTTCCACAAAAATTAAGATTTTTTTTTATGGAACCCTCGACTTATCATTCTTTTTAATTTTGTGAAAAACATAAACTCTTTTGTTTACAAGAAAAACTAATTGAATTAACTAATTTAAAAGCATGCAAACAAATACAATAAAACATTCAGAATAACGATTGTGAAAGGAATTCATTCACAAACCGTATTACAGATTATAAATAAATAAATGCAACATTATTACAAAAATATGTACAAAATGATATCAAAAATATCATGTTGTCTGTGTTATTTATTTTTTCAACATTTGATTCAGCTATAACTACAGAGGGAAAATAATTTTCTTACTAACTTCACAGTAATTATTAATAAGTTTAGGTATAATATAGTTAACCCTAGATATTTAATTAGTCGACTAATATACTATCGACTATTGATAGTTTTAAACAATATATAAAAAAAATCACACTTTCAAAAACTGCAATAATTTATTTTTTCTATTTTCTATATGTCAAAGAAAAATTATAATAAAATGTTTCTTAATTAATTTTAATGAATTAAAATTAAATAAAGACATTATAAAAATACGTGTGTATTTCTTTATAAATTATGGGCTAACAGAGCGAGGATGAGTTTTAAAATCGTTACACTTTTTATCTAACTTACCTAGGGTAAATTTGATATGGAAAATCCAATAGCCCCATAAAAAATATATTTTATCTCGATATAAGATTTGCCAAAACCAAAAGAAAAAAAAACTTGCAAACAAACATTTAATTTCCCAATTGTATAGGTTTTACAGTAATCTAAAAATAAAAAATTGTAAAGTTAAAAATAGCTATGGACTTAATGTCAACCCATGATGTGTAATGGAAAAAATTGCAAAATTTAGAACAAGTGATTTGCAGTTAATAACGACAAAAAGAAAATAATAAGTGCAGTTAAAATTTCGTGTTAGGTTTAAAAATTCTAACACAGTTAATTATCGTAGTTACTTATCGTAATTAAACATAAATTAATGCCATTTGCGACAGTGAAATACTTAACAAGAATGAACGGCGACAAAGAAAGTCTTGTGCAAAAGAAAACATCAACATAATTCGAATGTTTCAGACGTAAACAAAAACATAAACAGCCATTTTTTAAAAAACATATTGCGCACAAATCCTGTTTTATATAATGCACTTCAAATTTTAAAAAGAAAAAAAAAAACAATGTACTCTTAAAGGCAGGCCACACACTGAGGAGGTTATGTGTAAGATGGCATACAGGTTGCAAATCCCTATACTTTGGCGCAGAGGTAATGTACGCATGCTTATGCAAAAGTATGGGAATCTGCCTCTTGTATCTGCTTCGTGCTAGAGTTACCTCTTGCCTCCCCCGTGTGTGGCTTGCTTTAGTGTAAATCATTAACGATATAAAATAAGGCACAGATTAGTAACCATTACGATCTGAAGTTTTGAGCAAGTGGATGAAGGCCATCAATTCAGGGTTTATTTATCACCAAACTACGATAACCTTACAATAACCTTGATTTCACAGTCATAGTTATCTCAGAGTTATTTTGAGATGAACAGTTTGCCGAGACACTCGATATCAGGTTAACACACATGATGCTAATAGTTTTTTTTTCTTTCTTTTCAATATACTATATATTGAACTTAAGTCTTAGCAGCCATTTGAAATATTGAAAGACTTATAATACCAAACAGTTTTTCTCATAAACAGTTAGCACTTTTATCATAAATAGTTAGCACTCTAACATATGAAAAAAAAAAAAAAACTTAGATCATTTTCTTTCCCAAAACAAAAGATAGAAGAGTTATTCCCCAAAAGAGAACGCACAACAAAAAGATCACGTGATTTTTTTTAGATAATTATTGGATACCCCAGTATCAACTTCTTTTCGCATAAGAGAAATATATAAGAACTAATAATTTTTGAAACTTTATGAATTATTTGATTTCATGAAAAGCACTTTGAATAAGAGGAAGGTATTTGACACTGTAGAATAATTGCTTTCACTGAAAGCACTTTTCACAGGAGGAATACATTTGATACTTTATGAATATTTGCTTTCATGGAAAGCACTTCGCATAGGATTAAGATAATTAAGCAGTTTCCAAATCATACAAAAATAATAATAATTTTTTGGGATATGCCATTTGTATGTATCTCTTTAGATATCTTTCTTTTGTTAATGTTAATAGCAACCTCTATTTATAGGCCAAAATCACGTATGTGCAAAAATATTTTCGAAAATTTGAGTTTATTACTTTTTTTTATAAAATTGCAATTTCATCAATCATATTCTCTTTAAGTGGAAGATCACATAATAATTTCTTACACACCTAACCTAAAACGATAATATTAGGTTAGGTATGAATTCAGGGAAAATTTTTGTTCTTCTAGAAACATAATTAATGCACCTATACTTTTCTATTCATGTATCTGAGTAAAATAAATTTTTCTTTTCTCAGAATGCATTTTCCTTAAATAGATCCTTTAGAAGACGAAATAAGGGTAAAGGAATATTTTGCAAGTTCCATTAAATATGTAATTTGTTCCTTCTGATGATTTTATACGAGAGTTTGTAATTTTTTGAATCTCTTCACATTTTTTTTTATTTACTTGTTTACCTCTATTAAACAAAAGATCATAAAGTAATTTTTGCAGAAAAATTTATAAGAAAAGTAATAATAATTTAAATTTTTAGTCAAGCATATTCTGTCTAAATATTAAATCCATGTCACTTCATACAATGATAAATAATTTTGTACCGACGCATTTTTTCTCCTTTTTCATGAGCTTCTCAGATTCAAAAAAGCAATATTAATTATTTCATTTCATTTTAAATCAAATAATGATAGACCAGCATTCACCAATTACAAATGAACGTTTTCTTTAAGATAATGCAGGAGTTGAAGTTGATACGAAGAAAATATTTTATTATTAACATCCCCATGAAATGTATACCCTATTCTTTTACGAATTCGGAGAAACAGCACCACGATTCAACAGCATTTTGGAATAAATATATAGCAGAGGGAACTGAAATTTAGTCTTTATCAGTAAAGGCTGGAATAAAACATCACATTCTTCCATTGCAGATCTATTATCGCCAAGGCATCTTCAATTGAAATTTAAGGATATGCCGATTGGTAATCATTGTAAAGAGGGTTCCGGGTACCTTCACTCATTTCGCCAGCAAATGGGGTTTCTAATGTTTTTGCATTTTTCCTTCCTCTCGCAGTCGTACCTCCACTTGAAGCATTATCAAGGTCTTTGAACATGGTGAAAACTGTTGATAATGAATCTGCATAGGAAAGGGGTTTATGAGGGAAACCTCCGTATTTATGGATAGCAAAGAGTTGTGGACCGAAAATTCCCAGGAGAACTGTTAAAGCTGTTGCCATCAGTGTAGAGGGCGCTGCAATGTTTCGACTTCCTGAATCTGGCAAAAGCCAGCAGGCAATGGCCCAAGACAAGAATATCACTAAACAGGATAAAGAAGTAGCTATAAGACTCCTACTTTCTTGTTGGTTGTAAGGAATTCTGTAAAAATAATATGTTTGTTAGTGAAAGATATTAGTTTAATAAAGTATCAGTATACAGTGACTGGCCAAATTATTAGACGCACTAAAGATTCTATGTAAAATCTTAATTATCAGGTGATACTATGCAGCTTTATTGTTTTTACGTGACTGAAACCGGTTTGCACTTGCTTTTTTTGTGATTTTTTTTCGCCATATTTTGCTTAGCGTAACATTTCGATTTTCTTTGCACTACTCTGTAAAATTTATAAATTTGAAACTACGGAAATGCATAAAAAATACACATTGAATTTGATGGAATAAAAAAAATATATAAGATTCAATTATTAGTTCGTGAAATATCAACTGTTGTACTTGAAATTTAAAAAAAAAAAAAAAAAAAAAAAAAAAAAAAAAAAAACTAGCTTGAAGTATCGACTGTCTGCTTAAATACAACTATGGAATTGAAATTCGACATGGTGATAGAGTTATTTTAAAATATAAACTTATCGCGAATTTTTCTTTCTTTCAAAATTCCAATTTATTTGAACCCTTTTGCAAATTTAAATGCTTCTTTCATCAATTTTGTTTTAACTCTTTTTGCATGAAATAATGATTATTTATCCGTTGTTGTCAGTAAATTTATATCTCTCTCGGGAATTTCTTTTTACAGGATCGTGCTTGAATTATGTCAAAAGTAACCAGAAATAAAGTAAATAAAATAAAAGAAAAAACACAGATGTTGCCAGAATTTAATCAAGATATTTATATCAAATATTTAATAAAAAAAAATAAATGAAAGCCATACGAGAGGTAAAAACCGTTTGCATTTCGAACTGTTATATAATATAAGGTTATTGATATACATTGTAAAAAAGTGAAATTACTTCCCGTTTATTACTTTTTATTGTGTCACTCAATCTATATTCCTAACTTTAAATATATTATATTTTTATCAAGGACAGTTGATTGCTTTTAAAATCCAAGTAATCTTTCTTTTTGTTAGGATTAACATACTAACAAAATGTTCTTACATAAAATTGCAATAATTGTGTACTTTATAAATAAAATAATCTTCTTCTTTTTTTTGAAAAGTATCGAATTTTAAGAGAGAAAAACAAAGATGAATGAGAGGCCACTACGGGGATCTACGAGTGGAGTGATAAAATGCTAATAATATAAGATCAACCAAAAAAAATTATAAGGAAACTATCATGCGAAAAAAATTTTGCCACACAAAAGGCTTAAAAAGAATTCATATATTTAAAACTTTTTCTAAGAAAAATTTTCTACAAAATGTGTGAAATAAAAGATTACGGAATGTACCTTCTGTTTGATATTGACATGGCTGTTGCAATCAGAAGAAGGAACGCAATATAAACTTGCGATTGCAAAATTTCGGTTTTTCCAATGAGGCACTCAAAGGCCTCCGTCGACAAAGCAGGAGGATGGACCAGCCACCACTGAACTTCGAGAGCTATTTGCACACCGACGACGAAGATGAGAGTCAAGATTTGGTTGCATCGATTAACGCTTCCTCCCAGTCCGAGACTGTTCTGTGCCCTCAGATACATTCCTGAAAAAAAATCACATATGGAATATAAAATGAAAAAAGACGAATTGATGAGCTAAAAAATGATAAATGGCATTTTAATAAATACTAGAAAATTCAGCATTATAACAGGTGTAGATATACCAGGAAGCAGTTTACAAAATTTTTAATCCCCTTAAAAATTGTCTTATTTAAAGAATCAGTGGCATTAAAAATATTTTATGCATATTTTTTAATGGCTCTATCTTTTCTCAGGGATTAAAGTTCTTATTTCACTTAGAACTTCAATCCCCGAGAAAAATTAAGAGGTCTTAACTATCAATAAGTCTTAAATTATAATTTCACAAAATGTACAACCAGAACTAACAGTTTTATTTTTAATAAATTTGGTTAAAATAGAGGATAGTAAATTTCAAGTTAATGCTTGAATGCCTTTCATGGAATTTAACCGGTTAATGCTTGATCCCGAAAAGCGATTTTTTAAAACACCAATACGAAGAAAGTGGTAATTCATATTAGTTTACACCAAGTGGATGTTTCGTTTTGTTACTTACCATTTTAGTTTTTAAAACGCACTAAGTTTTCAATTTCGATCTAAATATAAATATTTAGATTATTGATATATAGCGGTAGATAGAACTACTTTGATTTTACAGAATAAATACTAATAATGAAACATGTGGGGTATCATTTTTTTAAAACTTTTTTGGGGGAGAAGGATACGTCCCAATAAAAGGACGCTATGCACAAATGGGTTAAGTATTTTTAAAGTAACAGCATTGGTATAATGGAAGAATTATTTATTTATTTTTGAAATCAATTTATACTTTTCGGCAGGAAATAATCTTTATTACAAGTAACAAAGTTATCGTGGGGCTTAGTAAGCAATCACTGAAGAGCAAAGTTTTTCTAGTTAATGAAAATTAAACAGATCATTAAGAAATAAACAGCAATTTTGATATTACGATTCTTTTTCTTTCCTTCTTCTTTTAAAAAAACCCATTATTTTATGTATTTAACAATAACTTTAAAGTTGGAAAGTATCACAGAAAGTCAAACCTTTCAATAGAAGGCATCCGTAACAGAAAGCTAAGCTAACATTCGGCATCAATCTTCGAAGACCACAAATCAATGGTGAAGGCTTCCATGTGAACAAAGCTGCTGCTAAGTACAGGCACAACAGAGCGACAAGCTGCGTTCCTGCTAAACAACAATTGGTCTTCTTCAAAGAGCCTTCACATGCTTTGACCATAAGGAAGACCAAGATGTACAGGGTGGCTAGGATTAGGAATCCACAAACTCCAAGAACGGATAGAGCCCATGGGCGAGCTAACCAGGCAGAAATATGACGAGTGCTGCTTGCTTTTACTCGCTTGACATCTTCAGATGATGTGGGAGAAACTGAGGACGAATCATCTATTCTACGGTCAGAACGAGAAGCAGGTTCTGTAAGAAATTAAAGATTATTTTAATCCTTTTTAAAGATTTTTTAAAATTATTTAATTTTGATTATAATATTATACGTAATTTGGAAAGAGTGATTATAGCTGGTATTGGAAGTGCCATTACAGTTCGCTACAGAATGTTCATTATTGAGTATATTATACGATACCCAAGTTATGGTTCGAGAGGTTCGTAAGGAAGTAGTACAGCACATAATGGATCACTGAGATGAGTTCTTCTGACAGAGATGGAAATACTTTTAATATTTCTGCTGTCAACTATGTTGAAATATTCCGAGCTCCGACTTATGGTGGTTTGTGTGATTCAATGGCTGCCGGACATATTTGAAATAATTGTTAAAATTCAATGCATTAAGAACTTTCACAATATCGCTAACATTTCATGAAATTTAAATCAGAGTACTTTCATGCGGGCAACAGCAAGGCGATAAAAATATTTGGTTAATATACTGTTTAACACTAATAGGTGTAAGGAATAGATGATGGGTTGAAGAATATTTAAATACTACTGTGCTGAGTATTCGGTTTGGACACCATTAAAGTTTATAGGTTGTTTACATGTGTAATAGGTTGTTTACATGTTGTTTACATTGAAAGGTAGCCAAAATGGTCGTCAAAGGCGGCTAGTTATAAATATTTTGCAAACTTTACAGATTTTTCATATCATTTCAAGTTTATTTTTGAAGAGCGGTAAAACTTTTAAAAACAGCCAACAATATAGGTTTTTGATTTTGGTCAGAAAGATTTTTAATTTCTTCATGTTGCTAATCTACCAAAAACTCAAGACTTTAGACCAAAAACTCATAAATTATATCATTCAATAAGTATTATTGTATTTTTTCCACCTTTGGATTTCTTATTACCTCAAGTATTACTTTTTTTTTGTTTCAATACTTTAAAAATTATTAACATTGTACTCTTATTTGCTTCCTGTAGTTATTTCGATTAAGTTCCAAAATCAGTCGCAAAACTCAGATATGATTCGATCAATTAAAAAAGTATTCAGACAATCTAGCATAGAAACCTAATTTGCAGAAAAATTTCACTTTTTAAAACAAATCATCAATCTGTTTCTTTTTTATTTCAACCTTAATTGATTTAATAGCCTTTATTTCAAAAACTGTTTTTTTTTCTTCTCATTTATCTGAAATATACGTATAATGTAGTATGCAGTGTTGTAGTATGTATAAAATGATGGAATTATTTTTTTTTTTTCATTTCTTTTAATTTTTTTTCAGTTAAGTCACATTTTAAGAGAATTATAAAATGCACACAAACACATATTAAACTCGTTTTTTTATATTCTTTTATGTTGTTGTAGTTGACGTAGGCCATTAAGGCAGTACTATCTGTCTAAGATAGGTACTCTGCCAGACATTCGGCTGGAGCTGTGGCGGTGACTATGGTAACGAGGTATGATCATTTCAAGTAGGGGTGCGGGGTCCCTCTTTAGGACTGGTTTCGGCGAGAGAAAAGGAGACCTCTTCACCGAAGCTACCCTACCTAAAATGCCCTCTTCTTGTTTCCATAGCACCAGACTGCCGCAGACTTAGTGGCGTTCAGAGTACCTATCTTAGACAAACAGTAGGGTTGGGATTGTTCTTGTTTTCCAGTGGAGCCATCTATGGTCAAGAATTTGACTTCTGCCACTCTCATACGTCCTACCCATTTATAAAGCGGACCCATTCACACATCCATTCATTCATCCACAGATCGTAATTTTGACCTGAACCAGAGAATGATTAATCTCCAGTCCAGTACCCCCAGATGTGTAATTTGCTATGGGAACATGGACGACTTTGTGAGCCGACAGATTTAACGTGCGCCAGTCACCATTTACTACACGGGGAGTATTCGGCCGGCTAGATTCGAACTCCCGTTCTTACGAACGTAAATATTTTTTAAAAATTTTTTTTAAAAAAACAGATAACATTTAAACTCAAAATTGTAAAAGAAATTTTTTTTGTTAAAAATTTATATTTATATTTATTAAGGATGGTAAACATGATGCTTAAAAATTATAAAGTACGATAATATAAATAAAATATTATTATAATATAAATAAATGACGATAATATTAATATAAATAAAAACACTTTATCTCTCACCTGCTCTATAAGCATCATTATTTTTCGGTTCCTCATGACTTGAAAGTGAGATGGAGCGAAAGTTAGAGGAAGATGAATCAACAGATGGACCGCTGTATGCGGGACCAACAATTAAATTTTTTTCCACACCACCTTCATTTTTAAGAGTACTATTGATGTCATGTGTGAGAACTTGAAGGCCTTCGTCATCATTTAATGTAATCACAAGATCGGTATCTGTATCCAGAGCAGTTGTAGTTGCTTTTGATATTTTCCTATGTTTGCTCTAGAAGGATAAGTTAACCATATAAATTATGTTTTGATTTCGATACATTAAAATTTCTATTAGTTAATTCCAGAATAATATATTTTGATTCAGTATCGAATACAAATTTGATATTCATAACTTTGGAGGTTTGAAAGCAAGAAGTTCAGACGTTTTTTTCTTTTCTGATAATCACCCTTAGGCTTATTTATATGATTAAATAAGAACATAACATTTATTAAATAAGAAAATGTGTGTTATTCTGAAACAACGGAACAGTATGCACAACTTTATATTTTAAGCATAAGATTTCATACACATACCATAAACAATAGTTAATTAGCGAGTGAAGTTCTTTAAATTCAAACTCGAGTTACATATTGTTCAACTTCATTTTAAGAAAATGAAAAAAATATGCGTTCTTTGAAATATTTCTATAAATGTAATAAGCGTTAAACAAAAGATTTTAAGCGTATAAAAGATTTTTATTTTATATTTTTTAAGACATTTTTAGACAGAAAGTTTTAAAACTTAAAACTTTCTGCAGTTAATAAGCAAATACTTTATGTTTAGAGAAGTTTGAACAGCCTGTTTTTTTTTTTTTTATCACCGTCAGCGAACAACTCATTCAGATAAAGTAATTTTTGCTTATGCTATACATCTTTATGTCTTTTAAATTTTAACAATGCCTTATTATTTTTAAAAAATACAAGCTCATTGACCACAAAGACATTAAGCAATGGATTCTACATTGTTTTTTAGCGATGCAGCTGTCTAAAAAAAGGAAACTTTTGAGTAAAATATGAGAACAAATCGAGTTTGAATTTCTGTAAAACACGGTGAGAAGTATCAAAGAAAACTTCTCAGGATTCGTCCTATAGAAAAGAGACCCATGATCTGTGTGAACTCTGGACATTTATATGTCAACATTATGGTTAATACGGACTATGTGCGGTTTTAGAATCAGCAAATCATCAGCAGGAATTGAATTGGGATTGCCTATTCTTAGACAGAAGAACCACAAAGAACTCTTTTTATGTTTTTCATAAAATTAAATCCAGGCCATCGAAATTGATCAATTGAGGAAGCAGTAAAAAAATTATATAGAAGATTTTCGTCCAAGATGGAAGTCTGGGACATTGTGTTCTTGGGCTTAATCTTTCTTTTAACAGATAATATTTTTTGATACAGTCACCTACTATGAATAACGATATTTGGCTGAAAATCATAGTTTAATAGAATTTAATTAGGTGAAGCAATCAGATTATAAGACAAATAAAAATTAAAATCAATTTTTTGTACTCAAAATATAATTTTAGAAAAATAATACCTAACAATAAAAAAAAAGAAGAAATATTTACAAATGTATGCTAAGACCAAGAGGAAGAACAGTTTAAGTTTATTTTTCTAAAAAATAATGATTGGGATCACCTTCTGTTGTATTTTAAGAACTATTTCGTTTTGAGAAATCAATAAAATTATCATTTTTTCTTCAAACTGCTTTTATGAACATAAACCGTTCTTAACGTGACCCGTTCTTAAACATAAACCACTGTGGTATTCATGAATAAAAGCTTTAGAGGCATTTTAAAACGTTTCAGAACCAAATAAGAGAGAAAAAGCATTTTAAGTTTAAATTCCAAGTGAGATCATATCGTAGCCAGAGCATTTTATCTTTATCTTAACCTTGTAGAAAAAGTTACAGTTCTGTAACTTTAGCAACGGCTGCACATAAAGACATATTTTAAACAAGATAAGTACGCTACATATCACAAATTTGGAAATGAAACACAACCAACTTTTTTAGCTGCCTCCTCTGCGCTGGAATCTAAAATGTCCCATTTTGCCAGGTCTTGCTCAGGCTGCAAAGTAGTTATATCTTGGGGTAAGAGCTCGGTAGAGTTAAGTTTCATGATTGAATCGAAAAAGGTGATATCATCGGATTTCATCGATGTTTCGGATTTATTGTCAGACTCCGAAGATTCAGATGTGGAAAGTGGCTTTATGAATACGAAATCTTTGAAAGGCATAAGAACATTGTGATCAACTGTTAAACCATCTTCGTCACTGTAGTATCCAACCTAAAAATGAGAATAAAGTGGTTTACAGAAAAAGCTAACAAATGAAAAGCTTAGTGATAGGTGACATTAAGTAATATTCTGAGATAGAGAGAATTTTATGGGGCTCAAATATATGTCACGGTCAGTTGTCTAATCGAAGGACTTTATTATTTTTTGCCCGGTCATTTATTAGAATCCTAGATAGCAGGCAACCTTACCGCAAACATAGTATTTTCATTTTAATTTGGTTGGCATAGAAAGGTTGACTAATTAATCCTTTTTTAAATTAAGTAGAAATACGTATTAGTATATATTAATACCTTGACATACGAAGACGTCTGGGAGACGTCATTTGCTTCCTTTGTCAAAACAATAATTGACGTGTCTCAGACGTCTTCAACACAGAGATGCCAACTTGCTCCGGACAGCAAATAAATATTTTATAGTGGTAGTTCATCAGTTGTGATTCTAGGTTTAATAAATTCAATTTAGTAGATTTTTATCCAAAACTATTTCTAAATAATTCTTAGGTTTATATAATTCACCACTTTATAGTAGTTATGTCAAAAAGCAAGCAAAAATAGTCAAATATTTGCAAAATTTAGTTTGTAGCTATTCACCGTTTTTTTACATATTTTATATATATATATATATATATATATATATATATATATATATATATATATATATATATATATATATATATATATATATATATATATGTATATATATATATATATATATATATATATATATATATATATATATATATATAATTATTTTGGCATGTCCGGAGTAGTTAGCATCTCTGTCAACATTCCGTTGCGAGTTGTTGTTTACAGTGTAATCAAAGATCATTTCAATATCAAGAAATTAATAATTCCACACAGTTTAGAGTTTTTTGTTTAATGATATGTCAAAGACTTAATGATATGTCAAAGGGTTAAAGACTGGATAAGGGCATGCATAAACTTTTACAAAGAAATCTCATTGTTTTTAGCTTTTATTTACAGGTACTGTAAACCTTGTTTTTCCCTTTTTTTCTGTTCTAGTTTTGTCCAGGCTCTCAATTCTTAATTCATCCTTGATTTCAGAAGGTTTTTCTAACCTTGTTTTATAAAGGCAGATTCAATCTCGATATAAAAGGATTGTTTATGCAAGCTTACGTATTTCCTAACACGTAAATTAGCTTAGGTATATTTAAAATTTTTTGAGCTTTATGATAAATTTTTCTGATATTAAAATTAACCTTACAATGCTATCTGGGATGGTTTAAAATGATAAAATGTGTTTCGTAAATACCTTTCTTCTATGTAGTCTAAACGTTATATGTTTCGAAATTCACTAAAATGTTACTTGGAATCTTCTGTCACTGGACTCCTCAAATATGCAGAAGTAAAAGTTTATCTGACAAGTCTTCCTGCAACGCTGGACTATGTCAAATTCTTATATTGAAATATATAAATTATTTAAAATTATAAAGACAGCTAACTCAATCCTGAATAATGATTGAAGTATTGAATACTAAAAAGACTATTATTCTGATTAATATGATAGTTATTATCTATGTCTTATGGTTTCTAAGAATTAAATAAAAATACTACTTGTTGACCCTAATACATTGACGATGGATTTATTTCAGTAAAATTTAATAGTTTTATGAGGTCTTACTTAAAAAAAAGATATTTGAAAAATTGAAATATATTTTTTACAGCTTTTTAAATTCATGGTTTAAAAGAATTATATACAATTGTTTATTCTACTATTATCCTCCTAATAGTCCTCCTCAAAAAAAGTTGCATTTCATTGTTGAACTTTTCTCTCCACAGCAAACCCCAGTCTATTAATTAATAATTTTATTAATAATTACTTTATTATTATAATAAATAATTATTTTTCTATTCTATTAAATAAAAAGAATAGTGTATAGCAAAGAAAAAATCTCCTTATTTGCCTATTTACGCATGTGTCAGAGGGGTCCCTTGTCAAAAAAATTCTCTTAATTTATATTCTTTGTATGAATTGGTAGAATTCTCTCATTTTTATAATACGAATGCAGATAGAATTGACTAAGATTCACTGGATGCTAAAAAAATAAGCTGCTTGCTAAGTCATAATTTGTTATGTTAGCAATAAACTAAACCCAGCAATTACACAGAATGCCCACTAATCACTCTCGCAACTTTTAAATGGCTACAACTATATTTACACAAGTAATATTTATGTATAGTTAAGTAACTATGCACTAGAAAATGAGCCCTTCTTACAGAACTACTTGAAGCAAAACCGTGGAGTTAGCATTCCAGTCTTAAGAAGAAAGGAAAAATAGAACAATACGGGTAGGGGAAGGGGAAAGTGAAATGCAAAATTGTAGAAATTCAACCCATATAGCAGGCAACCTCATGGCACAAACGCTGTGTTTTTCTTTTCATTTGGTCGGTATAGAAAGGTTGATTAATTAATTCACTTTTAAACCTAATAGAAATATAAGTTTGCTATGATTTTTGCCCTAAGAACTGAATAAATACGTGCCAAAAGACTCTAAAAAAATCTCATTTTTAAGCTTTTACTGTAAACTTTGTTTTTGCCTTTTTTCATTGCTGCTTTGCCCAGGGTCTCAAATGCAATATTTTGTTTATGTTGAAAACTTAATGATGAAGTCAACCTTTACTTTTAAAATGTTAAAGAAAGTATATAAAAGACTGCACAATTAAACCTTGCTTCAGCTAGGATCATAAGATCTAAAACAAACTTTGAGAAGATGAGTTTAATCCTAGCTGTGAGAACGCTTTCTACTTTTGATTTGTGATTGTTGACTCATCCTCGATTTTAGAAGGCTTTACTGGTCTTATTTTATAAAGGCAGATTCAATTTCAATAATGCAAGCATAATGCAAACCCCATAGTGCTTAAACTAACAAAGTTAAATTTAACATTGTTTCAAACTTTCGTGGTTTATTTGCTAATCATTTATAAACCTTCTTGGGTTTTGTGCTAAAGGTAGTTTCTGACATTAAAATCAACCTTACACTACTAACTAGGTAGGTGTAGCTGTTTGAATATTAAGAGGTGACTTCACTGGGCACCTTGTATAATATAGTCTTACAATTTATGTTCTTATCAGCTCAAAAGAATATATATTAGTTGGCATACTGCGTTTTTCAGCAGCGCTGACTTTATTTGTCATAAGTTTATCAAAAACGAAAATGATATTAAAATTATACATACAAACCACGATCACTGATTAAAAACATGTGGTACTTACATCAATGACTTCTCCATAGTTTGCGAACCCTCTGAGGGCATAATGCACAGAGGCTAGGGTTCCAGAAGCTTCAAACTTCAGTCTGGTCCCTTTAAGGCTCTCTGTATCAAGTTGCACCACGTGATCCAGATTAAAAGCTGCTCGAGCAACATAAGCACTTAAGGTTCTTCTCAAGTAAAGAAGGCAATCTGTACCTCTTCGGCAAGAGCGTTTCTGAACTGTTTTTAAAGCAGCAGCCAGAGTCCAAACAGCTTTCACAGTTGAAGATACATCAGCTGGTACAAATAGTTTGTGTTCCTTTTGTTCATTCATAGGGTTGCTCCAACTGGTGTTGCCCTTAGAATCATCTGATGTGGAATAAAAATTGGTAAGAAGTTGGTCGTCTGAAATTCAAGGAGAAAATAAATTAAAGATCAATCCTAATTTTATATTTTGAGTATTAAATAACTAATGTTGTATTGATTTAATGATTATTTAATGAAAAAGAGGGCTAGCATCAAGAGGATAATAAGAGACATTCATGAAATTTGCATAACATTTTAGAATTTAGTTCTGTTTAAAATAAAAATATTCAAACGTAATCGCCAAACCATTCTAAATTATAACAAATTTTAATTATAATATAAAAATTTTGATTGCTCGAAAACTTCGAAAATTCTTTAATTTTACTTTTGATCACAAAATTAAATAAATAAATAAAAAAAATAACA
This sequence comes from Parasteatoda lunata, assembly GCA_949128135.1. Lineage (NCBI taxonomy): Eukaryota > Metazoa > Arthropoda > Arachnida > Araneae > Theridiidae > Parasteatoda > Parasteatoda lunata. The sequence goes on along the minus strand of OX421972.1, from coordinate 70,446,989 downwards.
TAATGAACGAGTTTTATCATAAATAATTCAGAAATACACAGTGTCAGCAATAACATAAATATTGATAATGTTAATACAACTATAAGTGAAAAGATTTCTATTTCGGCACTGTAGCTTGAATTAAAATACAGAGCGATTATTTGTTACTCTATTTAAAGTTTTGTCACATTATAATGAAAAAAATACGTAGAGATATTTTGTGCAAAAATTAAGAAAGAAACAATATTTATGACTTCAATACTTAGGAAGCTTAAAAAACGAACTTCTATTTTTAATTTCAAAAACCTTATTTTTGTGTGCACCAGCCATACTAGCCCTATACAAAATATCTAAGTACCATGTTTTATAAAAATGTATTGATGTATTAATTAGAGCACTTATTTAATTATATGTATTTGAAAATATCCTCAATTTTAGCTTCATAGATAATTAATTAATTTATTTTTCTTAAATTTTGGTTCGATATACGATACGATGAAGAACAAGTATTACACAAAATGATTTCAAAACATACAGCCACAATTGAAACAAATTGTTTGATAAAGTTATTCAATTTTAAAGATTTTTTCATGGCACTGCAAAAAAAAAATGAGTCGTAAAAATATTAAACCATACACAAATTATTAATGAAATGAATAACAGGCATATAACTTCAAGTGCAAAACACGATAAGCGCCATACAAGCATTTTTACTTGGATCTAAGGAAAAAAAATGAATTGGTTTTTAAGACTAACGAATATTTAATACGCCGAAACGACATTACTTTCCGGTCCCCCTAATATATATCTTAAGTCTGTAATATATAACTCATATATTATTTCAGAAGCAAAACGCAACAATGCTTTTTTTCTATTTCAATTGAAAATAACAAATCTTATTTTCACATCCTGTAAATAACGAAAAAATAAACGAACATATAGGATGTTTCGAACAAAATTCATGTTTACTTAAACGAAAGTTAAGTTTTTGCCTGGCTGTAACAATGTCTATATGTTAAGTCTGAAACAGAAATCCCAGATACCTATTCAATTCCAAAGCTCATTAGGAATCATCCCGCCTCTTTATGTTTTTACATTATTTTAAAATAACAATAACTTCTGCAACCACACTTATTTCCACTTCCTGCATTTAGTAGAAATGATCGAACGTAAATTATTATTTTACGGTTACAGAGTTTGACTTTTAGTCTATAACAAAAGATTCTTTAGGAGAAAATAACATGTTGGCGCTTATTAAGTTTTTCTGCTGAGCCACTCAAATATTCTATAGTTACCATTTTCAGCTGAATGAGTTTTGTTAACGTGCTGCATGAACTCAATCAGCAATGGATGGTATTTTATGGTATCTTCATCCAGCAGTTGTTGAAAATATTCATCGAATTCTGGAATATCCGTTGATTGTGGGGACAGCAGCAAAACCTAAAAAAGAAAATGCAGATTGAGTTTTTGGGGATAATTCCTTTTTGATAAAATCAGCAAGATATATTTTCATATCCATACAACATAACAATTTTTTTAAATATTTAGTGTGAATATTGTACATAAAAGTGTTACATTTATGCGTATTGTAAGGACCATTCTAATGTATGTTTTCAGAAACCTCAAAGATATACATAAGAACAAAGAAAGAAAAGTATGGTCAAAACTATCAAAATATGGCAAAATTTACCGGGCTTCTGGGTCAACAGGACACCAAACAGCTAGGTAATTTTTACCGAAGTACTTTGGTACTGATTTTGGTAAAATTAGCAATAAAATAAGGTTTTATATTATGCTATAAAACATGGTAAATGTGGTAAAATTGGGAAATTTTATGATGATTTCTTTTTGTATTTTTTACTAAATGTGTTATGTAAGAAGTATAATTTAAAAACCCAGAATTTCCAGTAAACCGTTACCATAAGAATGGAAAAAATTCCAAATAAATGTCTTAAATAACATATATCTTGGATTTATTAACCAGAATTATGGTTTGTTTGTTTTTACCAGAAATGTCAGCACCGTAGAGTACTGTAATTTTACGATATTTTTCTTCCGCCGCATGAGGAAAGACTCGTACTATTAACATTTAAGTGACTGATAAACTAAAACATAATCAAAAGTTGATGAATCATTATAAAAATGTGTTACAGTAAAGTGAATGTAAGGTTAAAATCGTCCTTCTCTTTCGTAATCCACAAATTATTAATTCCCGAATATTTTGATTTCTGTATGATTTATCTCGATAATGATGCGTCAGATTTTGTTTATTCTCGTTTTCCTTATTTGAATATTACATTGATGCATATAACATACTAATATTTAACTACATATCCTTCATTTTCGATAATCTTTTATTTTTATGACTATTTAATTTTGCAGTTGAAATTTTAACCACTTTTTAACTAGCTATAGGATTTAAATCTCTCGAGGAGTTTGAATCTCATAACAATGCAAGTTTCAATCACTTCCTAACCTAAAAGCGGAATTTATCGTTATATGTATTATAACTTGGAAATTACAGTTATTCAAAATTTTGACCCGGTTTGGGCTAACTAGAATATTCAAATTATAGCTAGATCCTTGGCAGGAGGAAAACACAAATTTTAATCTTTCCCTGATCTCAACAAACAGAAATTATCACGATATTATCGCTAAAGTTTATTTATCGATATTTATTGATAATTGTAACTCTAAAGTTAATTTATCGTATAAAGTAATTTTTGAGAGCTTACAAATAAGTTAGACTGAGCATATTTTAACAGCAAATCTGAGTCTAATGAATATTCAGGTTTTCCCTGACCGCTGAAATCTCAACTTATTGTCATTCTATCTTAAACAGCATAAACCATAGCACTCATAACAATATAAATCCATAACACTTGTAACAATAAAAATATCCATAACATTAATTTAAAATGTATAATTCATTTCAATTTGTTGTTAGAAAAAAAGTGATTTCTAAGATACTTTGTCGATTTGTTGCCAAGTGCACTCGAGACCTTCTTCTACTCTGAAAAAAAACTCAAATAACTAGCAAACCGACATCCACCAAAATCTGCAATATTTCAAGACCTGACAATATAAATTTTGTTCAGTTAAATAGAACTAAATTATTTTTAAAAATGGCAGTCAAAAACTTCTTCTCTCAAGCCTTAAAATTTAAAGTTAGGAAGGCATATGTTTTAATACATCAAAATCTAACAGTCGTCTTTTTAAAAGTATTTCGCGAGCATTCTATCCTTATATCAATGAACGAAATAACAAAAAACAAACTAAAAAAATTATTATTCTCTTTTTAATATTAGTTTACTCTTATCAAGCATTTTATACTTTTGAATATCTGGAACATATTTTAATAAACTGCAGTAAATTTCAAGACCTTCGACAAAGATTTTTTCCCGAACATTTAAATTACATCCGACTTAAATTATTTTGGAAGCAGAAGAAAGTCAAACAGGGAATCATTGAAATAATGGAACGCCTTTTCCTTACAAAGGAACTTGACTAGACGGCGGCAAGAAATGTGGGCCGTACAATTAACGAGCTCTATATTTAATGTAATGCATTAGTTGTGTCTCACTTTTAACAATTTTCTGTATGCTAATAATATTTTTTATTTGTATTATTTTTTATTTATTTACTTATTTATTTAAACAACTTCACAAATACTGTATTTGTGTTCTTTAGAAATGATTTTCGAATTTTTGATTATCTTATGGTTCAAAATTTAGTAAAATTTTCCAACTATTCATGTTTTGAGTTTCCTCTTGTTAGAGGATTTTTCTTTACGGCTGCCTCGCCGCCGTAACTCTTCTTTTTGAAATTGTATCTGTTTTCATGGGCTTTGGACAAATTCTGGTACTCTTCATCTTCAAAATATGCTAACTTTTTTTTTTTTTTTTTTTTTTTTGATGCCTCGTCTATTAGTTTGAACACTCCAACTCCTATCTTCTGAGTAACTACTATTGTTAATTTTAAGATTTCACTAAATTCTTTGAGGCTTGCCTTCTGGTGTTGCCATGAATCGCCACCAAGCCTACCTTTTTGAATCCTTTTCTTTTACTGAGAGGTCACGTGCGTACACTTAGAGTCTACAGTATTCTCCGGATGCCCCCTGACGGGGGCGGGACGGGGTTCAGCTTTGATTATCAAGCATTTTGTTATGTATTTACAAAAATACTTCAGATACACCGAAACGATTCCAATGCATATATTTTTAGTATTTTAAGAAAAAATATTTGTTTCCCAAGAAATAGCTGAATTGTATTATCATAACAAAGAAATCACAAACTTAATCAAATTTTGTGATTTTTTACTTTCTCTTACAAAAAAAAGTTGCAAGCAGCTATTATTTTTGGAATAGGCTTAAAATGTTATTAAAAGTCTAAACTTCTTTTCTGAGATTGCAATTGAAAATAATTGGAAAAAAACTATTTTGAATTTGCTCGTTGCAATTAACAAATATCGTATCTACTTTTTGATACTCATTTACTTTTATTTGTTTTATTCAATGACGCAAAGATACAAAAGTAAAAGAATTAAAAGTAAGTGAATTTAATCTGTTCCGCTTTGGTGAAAGCGCTGAAGCATTGCATTCAACGCTGTATCTGAAGTAAATATCAATTAAGGTTTACTTTCCAATGAGGTAAAAATAGAAATTAAATTAAAAATCCTTCATGTATGTTATTACTGGGAAAATTTTCCGCCGTATGCTCACGCTTTCGTTCTCTGCTAAAAAGATAAATAAATAAATCTCATTAAAATAACATTTTTGAAATCCAATTGTAACAAAATTTAATTTTGTAAGAACTAATGGATTAAAGCGTTCCTTTTTTGTTCCAATTTAAATCCTGAAGTTTTGTCGTTCGGGAGGCTGAGTCAGGAAAAAGTCAGATATTTTAATATTTTCCATATTTAAAAAGAGTAAAAAAAATTAAAAAAAAAAAAAAAAAACGAGTTTTTTTAGTTTTCTGATCTCAGAGCGAAATTTTAAGCATTGAGAGATCAAAAGTTGAAAAACAATATCAATTGGCAGCAGGTCAAGTACAATTAATTGCAAAAATTATCAGTTTAAAATTTAGTCTTGCAAACTTCTAAATCTATTGAATCGCTAGTACACATACCTAAATGGGAGAATTAGATTGAAATTAGAAAATTATGTCTTTTAAAATACTATTAAAAAGGCTCTATATCACAGGTGAAAGCATTTTTAAAAAATACTACCTCACTCACATTATTAATTTAATTAAAATTATTAAATTAATTAAAATTATTAAATTAATTAAAAATTAAAAGTAATCAATAAAGCTTCACTGCGAATTAAATATAGTTAAAACTACCAGAATAAGATAAATTTACCATGTTTTCGTCTCTATAAGAACATAAAAAAATGTATCTTTTTTTACCGAAGTGCTTTAGTAATTATTATGTTGAAATTAACTTTAAAATATGGTTTTATAATATGTTATAAAATTTGGTTGATGAAGCAAAATTTGGTAATTTTATCATGATACTTTAGAGTGTGGTATGAAAAACCATTTATTCAATTAAAGTTAATTTTCAGTTTTGTATTTTTTCTAACTGTGTGGAAATAAGAATTATAATTATGAAGATCAGAATTTCCGGTAAACCGTTATTTTATGAACGAAAAAATTACCAAACGAATGGTTTATATATCGTATATTTTGGTTTTATTAACCAGAATCATAGTTTTTTTTTTCACCATAAATGTCTACAGTTCGGTAATATTACCAAATTTTTTTTCTACTTTCAAATTTTGAAGGAAAAAAAAAATTTTTTTTTCAAAATTTCAAACTGCAAATAAATAATGTCAAAATAACTGAGAATTACGCAGTGAGGAAGTAATCATGACACAATATTTGCATTTTGACATTTTAAAAGAAACATTTTTGCAATTGAAGCTTCATGGTTAATTTGAACTGACCTTTTCTTATGCTTTAAATCCTAAATTAACAATCGAAGAGGAACAAAATTAGTCAATAAACATTTGTTCCACATCTTAACGCCCTGGGGGGAAACCTCTCTGAAATTGGGTAATTCAATTGGGAAAATGGGAAATTAAAATCTGAAAATTGAATCCTTTTTTAAATTGGGTAACCTCTCTGAAAAACCCAATTCAACGTTTAACCATTATAATATTAGCATTTTGAAGTACAATACGGGAAAGTTTTGTTTCTATCTTAATAAAATTAAAAATGAACTATGACAATCGATTTTAATATATACTATAATGTGATTCAACTTTTTACCATAAAGTTTTCAGCAAATTTGAATGATGTTATGATTTTGTATATTGCAAAATTTTTATTAGTGTAAATTTAGAATACATATTTTGAGTTTCTTATTAGGACAAAGCGAAATGTTCAATACGGCATATTCCGGATGGACTGAACAAAAAAGATTTACTATGGAGGGAAACCTCGGGAAAGAAAGTCATAGGGTTAAATAAGTTTTAAAAAAAGTTATAAAAACAAAAACTCACCTTTTGGAGTCTTTGTAGCTGTTCTTTTTTGAATGTCTTCTTTATAGTGGAAGTAATGTCACTGGGAGTGACAATCAGCCAAGGTAATTGGGGAAGGCTTTTGTCATCCACTAAGTTCAGTAGATTTAAAGCTTCATCTGAGTTCACCAAAAAGACTACTGCTTTAATTTTGGACTGCAAATCAATATGAAAAATCAATCACAGGTGAATTTTTATGTGTGTGATAGTATTCTATATGTTTATTTGACATTTATGAATATGATGTTGTTCAATATAAAAATTAACTGCAGCATAAACAATTAATTAAAATAAATATTAATATTTTTGGATTTTACTCAATATAAACAGTCAATATGTTGAGAAACGGGTAATTTTGTTTTGCCAACAAGGAATTGCAAAATCTAATTAACTATTCTTTTGTTTATAATTACATATTTTCACACATAGTTATATTTTACTAATGAGCTTATTTTAAATAAATAGTTCATTGAAAAATCGCAATTTAATGAACTGAAGCCAAACTATTCATAAAAAAAAATTATTCACCCTCCATTTAAAAATTATTCACCCTCCATTTTTTTAAACTTTTGTTTCCATATTCTTGAACTAACAGCTTAAACTTAAAAAATGTGTGCATATTAAAAATCTTATGTTGACATATGAACATTAATGTATTAATTCAATTTAGTTTGAAAGTTTTGAGGAAAATAGTATACGACTTTCCAAACTTTAATACTTACTTTCTCAAAAGTGTTTTCAACCTCTTACAAACTAATTTTTTTGGAAACAATTTCTTTTTCACATATTGGTTTGAAATTTATCAGATATGAATGATATATATCTGGTTGTTTAATGTTTAACCAAATTTAATTTAGTTAATGATTATGAATCATTATTCTATTTTTTTAAAATTATGTATTTAATAATTATTAAATCACTGCCCATACTACAACTTTATTATCAACAGTTGACTGTATTACTTAATCCATAACATTCTATCGGGGCTAAAAAAAAAGGCTTTTTTTTTATTAACCACTAAATTTCTAAACTGAAGTAACCAAAACAAATTATTCAATGGAAGTTCCTGAGTTGTAGTTGAGAATTATTTGGACAATTGTATACATCAAAAATAAAATCAATTGTATAAAAATCCATTTTTTCCATTTTTCCTAGTCTCATGTGCACTAAATCCGTAATAAAATTCTCAAATTTTGTTTGAAAGTCAGTTACGCTGTAACGTTTTCTTTGGTTCCCAGAACCAGTCACCTTTTAACACTTTTCGGTTCTTTAATAGACTTCCGCTATAAGTCCATTCAAGAAAGTTATTTCCGTCATTACATATGGTGCAAGATAAAAGGTATCTCTGAGTGTGTGCCCGGATGATGCAGCAATTTCATTTGAGATTGCATTTGCAGTGCATTCTAGATAAAATTAAATACCTTTTGGGAAATGCCAAATAAATACATCTGAATGAAAATTGGAAAGAAAATCCTTTTTATCAATTTAATATTCAAAATGTTAATAAAACATATTATTGGTAAATAAAATTTGTTAATTATTTTCTTATTTGATTTTAAATAAACTTTTGAACATACTGTGTTTTCTCTGAAACAAAATAAAGTGCATATTAAGAATGAATATATATAATACAGCTTTTTCATGTTTTCTGCATATTGTGTACACTGAATTTTCATTCTACATGCATATTTTATGTATTAATAGCTGAAATCACTTTCTTCACACGGGGTGAAGAAAAAGTAAATAATCAATAAATCAGGACTAAAAACAGTACTAAATCATGCACAAAACAGAAAGATAAGTACCAACACAATTAATAAAGCTTAAATAATTGTATTTTTTATTTATTTATCATGATTTGTTGCCTTTTTCGTTGTCTTAATGCAATTAAATTGAGTAAAACACGTTTTTTGGAGTCAATCCTATCAGTTTTCAGAACTGTATTCAGAATAATTTGGCATGATGATGCTGTTGCGAGAGACCAACTCATGATAATTAAAATTTCCCACTTTCCAGTTATTTTCTCCGGTACTAATCACTTTTCAAAGGGCCGTAAAAAAACTCTTTCCACAATATCTATTATAAAACTGTACAATATTGATTCAGTTTTAGAAAGTTACAAAATGCACTAATATGGCCATCTTTGTACCTATATTAGTATCTATTAAAACTGCATCAATTACCATAACACCAGTAGTGCCAATTACCAAAATTAATTTAGCATTATTGTTGTCACTCATAGTACGTCAATTTTTCATGTTTCACTTAAACGAAATAGTACTATTTCTTCATTTATTATTTCTTTTCAGCACATAATTTAAAGGTTTATTTTTCAAATTCAGTCGATTTTAAATTATTTAGTTTTCAAAAAATTTTTAAAAACTTAACTATAAACAATATAAACATGTGGTTTCAAATAACTTAATATTGATTCGGTGACGTAGTCCTCGCATGCTACCATGTTTACATTGGCCATTTAAGTTAACTGACACAACAACTAATAAATAATTAATTATTAAAGAACGTACAATAAACTCTTTTTGCTAAAATTCGGAGTCCTTTTAGCCAGCAAATATCAATAAAATTATCTTTGAAATATTGAAAAAAAATTATAGAACCGTCTATAGTTTAATTTGAAACAATAATTAATGTTAAACCAATCAAAATGTTTCATTTTTAAAAAGTTTCATTAAATGTTTTTTTAAAATTTAGGACTGTGGGGCTGAAATTACCTTTTTACCCGCTGTTATAATTTCAAGACGTTAGCGCATATAGTTTTGTTTTTATAAGAGAGACATACAGACAGAAACTCCTCATTTTATTATTGCAGTTTACAACCTTTCAACCCCTATTTAACCTATTAAGGGTAGAATACCTAAAAGTCCTTATTGCGGTTTCTACGTCATTAAAGGAACCCATTGTCCAAATTTCATGTTTCTTGCTTAAGTAGTTTTGGCTCTGCGATGATGAATCAGAAGCTCAGTGAAAACATGCGTTCACGTTTTTTAACCTTTTGCTTACGGCTGGTACAACATTTGGACCACATGTGATGGTACAATATTGTACCCCGTAAGCAAAGGGTTAATATGTATAGATTACTGATTATTTATAATTAATGCATATCATACATATAAACACCGAATATTCATTTTAATGAATATGAGGAACAAATATTTAATATTAAGAAGAATGAAAAATGTGCAGTGATGATAATAAAAGATAAAGCCCTACATTAAAACTCACAAATTATATATTACAGTATAGTATACAAGTTTCAATGATACATTGGAACGACATCATCTTCAGTTCACCAGAAAAAACAAAGGCGATGAGAAACATGACAGAACAGCCCCAAATGAGTAAACAATCCATAAAACTGAATCAGTAAAAACTGAAGAAGTGGAATTCAAAAACCATAAAATTATAGACACCAGCGTAGCCCGCAAATGTTAAAAGCGATAGTGTAATATTAATGAAATTAAGCAAAATTTGTTTAATTTGCCATCAGCATTTAAAAATTTCAATAGACGAGTACATAAATGTCTTAAATACTCATTTTATTTGTTTATAACTCATGGTAGTTAAAATCATGTCAGAACAATTTTTTCTTAAATCGAAAATCAAATAATAAAGCGTACTATTCGCTACAACTTCAAGTTGTGCTAGGTTTTCAACTATGCATGAAAACATCAGTCCCATTTGTTGATTGAAAGAGGAGCTGAATGAAAAAAAAAAAAAAAAAAACTTAATTATAAATAATAAAAACTTACAAATTAAAAAAGTGATAGTTTTTACATATGGAGTCAAAGAAGAAGTAATTGTAATCTAAGTGTACGTTTGGTTGATCTATTATAGAACAGGCCTTTTAAGGCTTAGCGTTTACATTTCGTACTGAAAAATTTTAAACTTTTAAAATAATTTACAGTTGGATTTCTAAATAGGATATTTCAAAGAATTCATACTAGTCTGATTTAACTTAAAACATTTTTTTTTTTTACCTTTCCACTTGTAGCTAACATTTTCAGAGTAGTCAAAAAATCCTCTTCGCTATGATTTGATTCGTCTGGTTGGTCTACAGATATCGGATCCATCCCAGACACTTGAGCTTGACGAGAAAAGTCGCCAAACAATCCTGTTGGGGCGTCATCTTCGGCCATGACAGCTACTTCCAATAATCGAAGCTGTCTAAGGACGTTGACCGCTGCCTGTTAACGTCGAAATAGTTAAAATTAGAAAATTTGTAGAACAAAGAGTGAATTTGTAGTGTTGAATATAATAGATTTTGATTTTATATGGGTTTATTATTTGTGCTTATAATGAAATTAGGATCTGATGATCAAATGTTCACGTACTAAGACTGCATCTTAATGGTTCAAATTGATGACCTCAAATATGCTAATGAAAGCACACGATATTTGAAATTACGAAATCAACCACAAAAACGTACTTTTTCTGAATAAACACAACTTTTATTCCGCAAATTTGGATTCTTTATCTTCAAAATATAAGGGGGTCACTGTTATCTGGGAAATATAGTCCCAAAAGTTTGGTCAGGAGAGTGGTCCAAAATTTAGACGCCTTAATGTATATTTTACTTTTTACGTATTCGGTCATATATCGAGAAACTTTTTAAGTGAATTGAAAAATTGTCACACACCATTATAAAATTCGTTTACTCAAAGATAATTTCATGCAAGAAATAAACTCTAATTATTATTTATTATTATTTTTTAATAATAGTGCAAAAATTTTAATAGTAAGACATAAGAAGTTTACATTGCTTTAAGTAATGCATTTTTATTAGGCAAAATACATAATTTGAACAAAATTGGTTAAATTGTTCCTGAGAAATCAAATTTTTAATCGATTTCCCAGGAACTTTTAGACAAATTTTGCCCTATGAAATTACGTTCTCTGAAATGATGTAAACATTTGTTTACCTTATAATTTTTGGTAAACCATTACTATAGCAAAGTGAAAAATACCAGTTAAACGACATTTTTTTCACCATGCACTATTATTTTCAAGAAGTTAATCGAGAAATTATTTTTGTAAAACCAATATAAAAAATGCATAAACAAAATAATCTATGTGGGGTATACTTGTAATCAGATTTTACATATATGAAAGTATGAAGAAAGCATCTTACGTTATAGCACTTTTTCTCAGATATTTATAATACGTTTATTGTGGTGGTTAGGCCGTACAAGCTTGCAAAAGCATATTAATTAAGTTGAAAATGATCATTTAATTTAATATTTGTTCAAACTAAATGTGATCAAATATTTTAGCATTAAAATTTATTTATATACAAGAATAAAAAGAATAAAAATAACTTCCCGAATTCAATATTATAACATAAACACTGAATTAAACATTACACTAACATGAATTTTTAAACATTCAAGTAAACCTTACATTACCATAATCATTCAAATAAACATTTAAATTATCATTTAAATTAACAGCACATTAACATTTAAATAAACATTTAAACAAGCAGTACATTAATATAAACATTTAAAGAAACTATAAATTAAACAAATTTTATTTTTGATTTCATTTTTTATATAAAACAAACTTTTATAATTTCATTTACCCTAGCCAGTGCTTCAGTATTCGGCGCAGTACTTAGTAATTGTTCTGGCAATGGAGGACCAGATGAAGATATGATTGGTACAGAAAATGCATTTAACAACTTAAGTGGTACTTCCAGATAATTTGATGCACCTTCAGAAACCACAGCTGAAAGTGAATAAACAATAAGAAATTAATCACAGCAAATTTATCGATATACCTATTATTTCTTATGCGAAGTATACTCTACTAATTGTATATATTATTTTGTCAAAGTGGTTCAAAAGGTATACTTTAATTCTCTTTTTGCATTATTAAAAATGCAATCAGTTTTACATGTTAAATCATTATAATATAAGTAATAATGTGCATGATTAAAAAAAAACTTTGAAATCCTGCACTGCAAAAAATTACGGTATAATGTACCGCCATTTTGGTGCAACATCCATAAAATCCATCTTTCCATAAAATTCATTTTTACCCTAAAATATAATAGCGTTATTTTTATGGTATAAATTATTTAGTTAGAGTGATTCAGTGATTTTACGGTATATTAGATTTTTTGTTCCGTAACATGTTCTGATAAAAATAAATTTTACAAAAAAAATTACAAGCACCTTGAGTGCCGGTAATTTCATCCAATATTTTTAACAATGTGTCTTATATGTCAGACAATTTATTTCAAACTTGACAGTCTTTCAGAAGAACATTAAGCAAATTTAACTAATGTTTGTATAATTTGATAGTTTTTAGTTATTTATTTGTTCTAGTATATTCAATTTTATATAAGTTTCAAAGTTAAATCTTAAATATTAATAATTTTGTATTAATAGTTAATTAAATATTAATAATTGATTACCTGCTGTATTAATAATTTTTGGAAATTATTTCTCGAAAAAATATTTTTAATCTTATCAAAACTCTTTCAAAAAATTTGCAAGTTAGTTAATAAATATCATTTAAGCCTGATGGAACTTTAATATGATGTACAGATGACTATATTATCAAACAATTTAATTCTTCTTAAATTTTATTATACGATCTTACACAGAAAAGAATTCAGGATGAAATTAGCGGTAAAAATCCGTTTTTGCTGAAAATTTTTACGGAACTAAGAATCTGATATACCGTGATTTTTATATACAGTAGCATTTAAATAAAATCACTGAATCAGTGTAATTAAATAAATATTACTGGAAAAATTACTGTATAAAATTTTGAGGTAGAATGGATTTTTCGAATGATGAGCCTAGGGTGCATGTTACTTTTTATCATATATTGATCCATAATTTTTCACAGTGTATGATTTCAATGGAATAGAAACATGATTCACTTTACTACCTTATTATTGAGGTTGCAGCAACGTTTTCATGAACCATAATTTAAGTTAACAATTAGGATTCGAAGTTAAGCCAACTTTTCTTCGAATTTAGTGGTCATAATTAAGAATAACGACATATGAATTCAAGACCAATAATCGATTAAATTCTAAAAATTAAATATTACAACATAAAAATAATGTTAGTTCCAAATCTCAAGAACTGTAGCAGAAATTCGTTTTAATCATTTTTATATCGTTAATCTATACTGAGAAAAAAAAGTATGGTCAAAACTACCGGAACATGGTTAATTTTATCGTCTTTCTTGCTCTATGGAAACACTAAAAAGCTCGGTAATTTTTACCGAATTGCTTTTATAATGATTTTGGTAAAATTAACAATAAAATGTGATTTCATAATATGCGATAATATTCGGTAAATATAGTGAAATTTGATAGTTTTATCATGATATCTTTAGAAAATGAGCATATTATTCTGCTAAATTTGCTTTTTAGAATTACATTTTTTACTAAGTGTAATAGTGTACTAAGTAATAGTGTATTAATGTAATAGTGTACTAAATGTAATAGTTTACTAAGTGGTAATAAGAACTTTGTAAAATTAGAACTTTCGCTAAACCATTACCAAATGAAAGGAAAAAATTTTAAATGAATGATTTAAATGCATATATTTTGGTTCCATTACAAAAATTATGTTTTTTTTATTTATTTTTTTTACCAGAAATGTCATTAGTATACAGTATGATAATTTTACGAAAGTAATTTTCTCAGTACAATAATTCATTGAATCCATAACATTAAACATTTCAACATAAGTAATGTTATTCCAAATTCTCTGGAAATGTATTAAAAATCAAAGTTTTAATCGGCTTAAATATCACTGATACATGATCACGAATTTTATTTGATAATAGCCCAAAGTTCTAATTTCATCAATTGTTTTAAAAAGTATAATGATTCAATACTTACAGTGGAAAAAATGTTGGGTATTTAGATGCCACTATTTTTGATGTTGAGGTAAACTAAAACATTTTACAGTGCATGTAGTGGAATTTCTTATAGACTTTCACTGTTATAGTTTAATATATTTATTGTTCGTTTGCTTATTGACCACACAGATTTTCATGCTCTTTTGAATCAATTTAAGGGATTTAGTGCATATTTTCAGAAAATGTTTATTTTTAGTAATATTTATTTATTTTTTATTTCCTATGAGCTGCACAATCAGTCTTTCCGATGAGCAGACCTAGTGCGTTCTCCAGAAGTGGTATTCACTCTTTCAGGACCACCACAATGGATGAGATACCGTTGGCTATGTTAATTTGGACGTCTAGTTTCTGCCACACTAGATGGCAGCACCGAGACTCTATTTGGTTGCTAAAGTGCACTAAGAATTTAATTTTGCCGAAAATGCCAAGAGCCAATAATGCACTCAAGGGATCTTTTACATACCGTATAATCATACGACATGGCATAGGATTTTCTACATCCCGAAAATCCGGTTTCCGGGCCGGGAATCAAACCCGCAGACTTGGGCTCAGAGGACCGACGACAAACCAACTGCGCCAAACAGCCACTTTTTAGTAATATATTTGCACTAATTCTTTCAAACAATTGATATTTTGTTAATTTATATATATATATTTATTTAGTTTACCTGGACACCTAAAGATCTTGCCAGCTATACACCAAAACATTTCATTGTGTAGTTAAAAATATTACTTATATAAATTTATAAATTTATATTGAATCTAAATAGCTCCTTATAATATCTCTACATTTTATTTTGCCCCATAATGACTACTAAGTATTTTTCTTTTTTTCAAATTAAAAGTCAGTTAATAGTTTCAAGCTTAAAAGGATTATTCCTTTTCAAGTAATATTTTAAAGCTCCATAGGAAAAAAATTACGTATTTTACCTATCAACAGTGTCACATAATACATAGAAGATATAAGAAGAGAATCACGTGACACTGCGAGTATACTTTTGAATGAAATAACGAGAAAAATATTTACGTGTGATAGTCGATATATTTTGTATCTTAGCCATTATTTTTGAGCAGATTAATACAAGAAGTTGTTCGTCTTTCAATTTTAAAATTTTTTTTAAAAATAAAATAGGATTAATAAAAATAAAAAAAATAAATAAATAAATAAAAATATTATTTATAAATTTTAACCCAAAAAGAGGAGGATTTGTTTATTAAATTTTGAACATAAATGAGTGAAAATATAAGGAAAAGAAATGAAATGAAAGTTTCCGGGATAAAACTTAATGCTTAATGCTTTATAATGTACAGTACGCCAAGAAAACGAACCACGCTGAATAACTTTTGATCTTGTGATCGGATCTTCACGTTTTAGGACTCATTTTTAATGGTTCGAAGGGGTGACTTGAAATATGCTAATTATTTAGTGCAGACTATATTTAAAAATACAGAATCAGACACAAAAACGAACTTTCTCTGAATAAATTATACCTTTTTTTTTGTTGATGGACTTGGATTTCTGACCCCTTAATTACAAGAGGTAGCCGCAATCTGGGAAATATGATCCTAATAGTTTGGCCAAGAGTGTGGTCCAAAGTTTTTACCCCCTAATGTGAATTTTACTTTCGCGTATTTCGCCATATCTTGAGAAATTTTTAAGTAAATTGAAAACTTTTTACACCCAATTATAAAATTCCTTTATCCAAAAATAATTCAATAAAAAAAAATTAGTATACATTTATTTTTTATTATTATTTTACATAATTTTTGTAAAAAAAAAAATTGTATTTTAAGATATACGTTTTTTTAAGCCATTTAAAAGTATATAGTTTTACATGGCAAAATACAAAATATAAGGGAAATTGGTTGAATAGTTCCTGAGAAATCGAATTCTACAAACGTCATATATTTAAAACTCGATTTCTCAGGGACTATTTAAACAATTTTGTTCAAATTTTTGCAATTTTCCATTAAAAAAATAAGATACTTTAAAATAATATGAAAAATGGTATATATCTTACAATTCAAATTTCTTCAACTATTATTAAATTAAAATTGACGCCCGGCGGCTGAATGGTAAGCGATTCGTGCTCCCGTGCCACAGGTCCTGGTTTCGATCCTTAGGCCGGGCAAGGTTGACTCAGCCTTTCATCCCTTCAGTGGGTCGATAAATGAGTACCAAGCATGCTTGGGAACTAAACGCTGTGGTATGTACAATACCCCAGCGTACAATAAAAAGGTATGTTTATTCAGCGAAAGTACGTTTTTGTGTCTGATTCTGTATTTTTAAATATTGTCTGCACTAAATAATTAGCATATTTGACGTCATCCCTTTGAACCATTGAGAATGAGTCCTAAAACATGAAGATTTGATCATTAGATCAAAAATTATTCTGGGTAGTCCATTTTTTTCTTCTTTTTTTTCTCGATGTACTGTACAATAAAAAGCTTGATGCAATCTTTTAAGTTTAAGGAATATTAAGAATTAGCTTTCAATTATCTGAAAAAATGGTTTCGATTGCATCGGTCATTAAATTTTTCTACTTTTTTATTGAAGTTATTCACTTTACCAGGAAACATTAACAATTTAAAATTTTAAATCGAAGAACTTCTATTTCCTTAGAGTATGGCCCGATGGTTTTGTACTAATAATATTTAAATCCTGGAATTTTGAAATGAAACCGTGCCTAACAGCTGCAATAAATTTATAATTACTCCGTACATAAAATTTTTTACTCCGTTTTATGTAATTCGAACTCACCAAAAAGAGGAGGTATTCTTTTTTCCGAACAATCAGCAGTCTGCACATGTCCGACGTGGCCTAGCAATCTGTACATCTGCCTTTCAGCTACATCTTCTCTTCCGCAGGTGTCAAAAATATAAACCCCTAAAAAGTAAGATGAAACAAATTATTTTTTATATCTATTTTTATATCTATCTAGCATTTTTTCTGTGTGAGTTTTCAGAAAAAGTCGAAATTATTATTACATAACTTTTAATAAAAAAAAAATTTTCTTACACTACTATTATTGTACAACAATGTGAAAACTAAGATACTCTAGGAATCGTGCACTGTAAAAAATTCCGCATCAAATCACGGTAAAAAGTGTCGGCATTTGGGGTTTCGGTAATTCTTACCGTTAAATCCATTTTTATCGGAACATGTTAGGGAACAAGATATCTAATTTATCGAAATTTTTACAGTGGTGATCACCGTAAAATCACTGAATCACTCCAGTAAATAAATAATGATGCAAAAATTACTGCATAATATTTTACGGTAAAAATATATTTTATTGTAAAATAGATTTTACGAAAAAATGGAATTTGCGAAAAAATAGATGTTACATTTAAAGGGATTTTACGAATGAAGTTACGGTACTTAATACCGTAATTTGATCCGGAATTTTTTATTACAATTTAGCTCAATAGTTGAATTTGAGTGAATTTTTGCAAGTTTAGAGTAAATTTTAGTTCTAAACTTTTACATCGTGAAAAATTTAAACACTTTTTTGAACGTGTCATGAAATTTTGAGTTGCAAAGATATAATTTTAGTAAAATAGATAAGCAGTATTAAAAACAGGTATAAAGTTAATAAACTATAGTTGCTTTCTTTTAAATTATATATATTCTTTCCCTTCAACGCAACTTCAAATATGAAAAAGGCAGCGTAAAGATTCTATCGTTATCATATGATCATTTAAATTAAAAAGAGAATAAAAATGTAGACTAAATTTTTAGAAAAAGTAAGTATTAGTGCATAGATTTTTTTAAAAAATTTCTTCTAAAAAAATATTCTTAAAAATATTCATATTACACTTGTTTTCAATGATCGGAAGCAAATATCTGTGAAATCTGATATAGCTTGGCCCAAGAGTTTTCTAATAACAAAGTTTCAAATGCCCTCTGTTATTCTTAAATCACCTTTT
This sequence comes from Parasteatoda lunata, assembly GCA_949128135.1. Lineage (NCBI taxonomy): Eukaryota > Metazoa > Arthropoda > Arachnida > Araneae > Theridiidae > Parasteatoda > Parasteatoda lunata. The sequence continues at coordinate 70,428,652 of OX421972.1, read as the reverse complement.
AAAATATATATAATGCATCAATAGTTTTAATTAAATTTGGTTGTACCAATATTAAGTTCGTTTGGATCGTCCTTCTTGAAATTAGCTTGATGAGCTGCCCACACTGCAGCCATGGCTCTCTGCACTGCTTCTGGTCGCAAAGGTCCACAACCGTCGGTACCATTTTCTGGTGGACCATGAATGTTGGACACAAAACCAATATTAACTTGACCAGGATAAATAATAGGAGCTGGATCAGACCTTAATTCTTGACTTAAAGATACTCCAAGAAGAAGTATCAGCAGCAGAGTTTTCATTCTACAACTACAAGAAAAAACATTTATTAGCAACTAGAAATTCGATAAATATTTAAAAAAAAAAAAAAAATCAAAATTTATAAAATTAAAAAGTACACAATCTTATCATTAATATGGTATTTCCTGATTTATAACTTCATTCGAAAATATTTTCAAATATATATTACTAAATATATAGTCGACATGTTTCAAGTGCTCAAAAACAGACGCCCATTTGCAAAACTTGCCAAGCTTGAATGAAAAGAATCAAAAGTGATTTAAATTAAAAAAAGAAAAGTTGCAACTCGGCAACTCGGCTTCGGTAGCCCAACGACCTGCACTTGAAGTCGAGCACTTTACGGTAGAACAGTTTAACGAGGACCAACACCGCACACCCTCGATCCCTACGCAAACTGATCCAAGTGCAGAAAAAAAAATGAAAAACAAAAAAAGAAAAATAACAGTGGCCGAGAGGGACAAACCTGTTTTTCATCTTTTTTTTCTCTCTTGGCTACTGTAGTTTTTCTAGTTTTGTTTCTTACCCTTTTTCATTTATCTTTGGAAACTTTTCATTTTATAATTTAAATCACTTTTGTTTCTTCTCATTCACGTTTGGCAAGTCGTGAAAATGAACGCATGTTTTTGAGCATTTAAGACACGTCGACTGTTACTTCCTATTAATATATTTCTTAAAGCGAATGAAGTTCTTAATCAGGTAATGTCTTACCGCTTCAGTTTCTACGAATTATTTCATTAATACGGTACTTCGCTTTAACGATTAAGAATTAAATTAAAAAAATATTAAACAATATATTAAACAATATATTAACTAAACATTGTTTTTTAAAAAAACGCTTTTGCTTTCGTAGAGAGAAATCATAAGACTGTAACACGTATAGATGAGGTATATAATTGTGGTTATAAATAAATTTTCTCTAATTTCTAAATTGCTTTTTTCTCCTCCGTATTTTAGTTTAAAAATAACTGCTAATCAACCCCAACTTACCAATTAAAACATCATCAAATTAAATATTAATTCACCACTTTTTTCTTTCTGAATCATTACTTATTTCAATACGCATATGAACGTAATTAAAAACAATTTACATTATTTGTTTTCGCATAGAAAACATTTAAAAACTAGATTTGTATAAGTTTCAAGAGCTGTCAAATGTACTTAAGTAAAATATCTTATAGATTCGTATTTTGGAATAGAAAAAATAGTCTTATGTATAGAAAAGTAAAAATCACAAAAAAACTATTTGAGACCATTTGTCCAACGTCAGTTAACAAATTAAATCATAAAAATTCTTTCTAATACAAAGTGAGGATTACGTATAATGTTATTTTGACGCAATTTCTTACATGTATTTCAAACGATTTCTTTATTCAATAGTTTCTTCAGGCATTTAGAAAATACAACTTTAAGTTACGTTATACGAGGGTTGCTATTTATATTTCTGGCCTTGGCAACAGTAAGTGTTGCTAGGCGACCGCAGACGATTTTAATCGAAAGTTTGATATTTTTAAACATAAATTCAGCAGACGATTTACCATTATAGCTTCATTTGTGTTGTTGACAGTAAATTGAAAAGTTCTTCTCTTTCAAAAAATGGAATTGAATCGTGAACATTTTCGTGCCATTATTTTTCATAATTTTCGACGTGGATTGCCAAGACAAGAGTGCTTCGATGAACTTAATTCTTTATTCAGCGATTAAGCGCCATCTTACAGCACTGTAAAAAATTGGTATAACAAATTTAATCGTGGTCGATGTTCGATCCAGGACGAATTCCGTGCAGGTCATCCAAAATCCGCTGTTGTGCCAGAAAAGATCGATGCTGTGCGTGAACTGATAAAGCAAGATCGTCATGTGACATACCGTGAGATAGAGGCGTCTTTGGACATTAGTATGACTAGCATCAATAAAATATTGCATGAACATTTGAGCGTAAAAAAAATTTGTTCGCGTTGGATCCCGCATAATCTGACAAACGCTCAAAAAAAGGCTCGTGTCGATTGGTGCAAGGAAATGTTGGAAAAATACGTTCAAGGTACATCAAAGGCTGTGTATAACATCTACACAAGTGGCGAATCATGGATCTATGCATATGAGCCGGAAACAAAACAGCAATCAACTGTATGGGTCTTCCAAGACGAGGCAAAACCAACAAAAGTTGTTCGAGGAAGAAGCACATCGAAACAAATGATTGCCTGTTTCTTCGGCATTAACGGTCATGTGGCAACAGTGGCGTTAGAGCAACGCAGGACGGTCAATTCTCAATGGTACACGACCATGGTTGTGAATGGTACGCGATTGATGCATTCAAAACGCATGTTTTGGAGTTACCTCAATCGGACTGGAAAAAGTGCTTTGAAAATTGGTTCAAACGCATGCAAAAGTGTATTGATCATCATGGAGAATATTTTGAGAAACAATAAAACCAATTTCGATCCTACATATTTGTTTTCTCATTATTAAGCCAGAAATATAAATAGCAACCCTCGTAGTTGATGAGTCAAGCTACAATTCATTCAAACTGCTGATATTAGAAATTGTCTTCAGTCTGTATTCTGATAAAAAAAACAACAACATTAAAATGTCTCTGGCATAAGGATAATACAAATACGATTATTAAGTTTTTCTCATACACACCTATTTAAAAAAAATTTTTATCACACAGTTCAGAATATTGTAAAAAAAAAAACTTTAGGCATCGTTTACATAAGTTAGTCATTAATGTCAGAAAGAAGCCAAAATTTCGAAAGATAAAATGTCTCTCAATCATAGTTATTTTGCTAGTTATGGTTCTCGAGAATTTCAGTATTAATTAGAGTAAAAAATCAAAAACTTTCGTCGAAAGTTTGACGAATTATCATCACAGGCAGTCAGAGTGAGAAGCGAGACGAGCAAAAGATCGAAACTGAATTGTTGGAGCATAGGGAAAAGATGAATACAGATTATTAGAAATATCATTCAATCGGCTAACAAGCTGATTTTGATAATAGTAATTTTGACTCGATTGTATGATTTGTAAGATTTTGATGGCTTTTTTGCCTTTTTTTCCCCTTCAATAATTAGTTTATAAATGTAATTTTTAGAACCCTATCATTTCTTGAATTCTTTTTTGACAACGATTCTAAGATACTTAATATTGTTGGAGATGGTTACGGAATACTTTGTAGTTAAGGAATTGATTTCTTAGTTCTAATTAAAAAAAAAGGGGAACATTGTATAAAAATTGCCATAATTCTATACCCCGCTCCCGAAAAAAAAAACTATGGCTATGTTTCTTTCTCAGTTTGTAGCTGCCTAATGTTTGCAACTAAATTCAAAATTCTAATTCATACGAAATTTTTTGATTTACCAATTTGTTTTTTATGCTTTATCAATTATACTTCATTTCTTTATACTTGTTCAAGATTAAATTTGAAGGAAACAATATATTTTGGAAAAATTCCTTTAAGCTTTAAAGCATTAAAAATCTCAAGGACTAGTAACAGTTGCATTTTTTTCTAAGTACAAATGGTGTTTTAAGCAAAGAATAAATTTCATTATTAAAAAAAACTAACTGCCCATTCCAATCTCCCGTTAAATTATTTGTCACTTCAGAAAAACTCAAATGAAAAAAAGAAACAATAGCATCTTTATTGTCCGCTCCTGTTATTAGACATTCCAGCATGACAGACAGAGAGAGCGCGCGCTTTAATCTCATCTTCCATCAAATACTTATAATAATTGTTCTTCAAATGGCATTCATCCACCTTTGATCTTAACGATCTAAACTATGAAAGATCGTGACTGAAGCATTAAGTCAATTCGGCGATTAGAAATTAGAATCAACTTAGTGTAGTTCACTGTGCTATTATTTTGTTATCAAATCGGATTGCTGGGTTGAAATTGAAATCGTTTTACACGCCTATTTTGTGTGCACTACTGAGAACAATGATGACTTAACTTTCTTCTCTTGAAGAATTTTGATTGTGCAAAATTTTACGGTAGAGCTGAATGATTTTTTTATATATTTATTTTAATAAAAACAACATGTAATTTTGCGAAAGCATATTTCTTTCATGAGAAAAATCTCATTTTTTAAAGATAGATATATTGCACTATTTCTTAGAATTATAAAACATTTTAAAAGAAAGTTTGTCAGTTCCATTTGAGGGAGTTGCACCAAAACATTTTGCAATGTATTTAAGAGAAAGAAAGGTCAACACAGGACACAGGGTTCAGTAGTGTGAGCAAACTTGGGGTTTAATCCCCTCCCTTTTCCAAGAGTGTATCTACTGAGTTCTTAGAATTTTCTCTCTCTCTCTCCCAATATATATATATATATATATATATATATATATATATATATATATATATATATATATATATATATATATATATATATATATATATATATATATATATATATATATATATATATATATATATATATATATATATATATATATATATATATATATTCTTTCTTCAAATAGCTGGCACTGAACTTTTACGTCCTTCGCCTAGGTACTAGGAGGAAGCCGGAAATTTTACTCATTTAACGTTACCCAGTAGGCACCTGTAAACCTAAGTCATGGAGGCGAGCTACACTGCCATAGAGAACAACACACCGAGAGAAACTTCCATTCCCTGAGCGGGATTTGAACCCGCAGACATTGGCTTCGTAGTCAGACACGTAACCGTTCGACCGTCTTTTATATATATATATATATATATATATATATATATATATATATATATATATATATATATATATATATATATATATATATATATATATATATATATATATATATATATATATATATATATATATATATATATATAAATTTTTTCTTCAAAAAACTACTCCAATCGAATAAAAACATATTCTTTCCGATCGATAAGCTTAATAAAAAAAGCAATATCTGAAATTTGAAAAAAAAATTTAATTTGTCTAATAGTTTAAATAATCTTTTCTTCTCTAATAAAAATAGTGTCGAATAAATAATTTTGAGAAAGCTATAACTAATTTCTAACTAAGTAGCATGTGCTACTTAACTTTTAGCTTTACTATCTTTATAAAAAGTGCTACTGTTTACATAAGTTCAAAATGTCTTTCCCGTTTTCTAGAATAATACGTGCCAAGAAAAATATTTATTTCAGAACAATTTTCAAGAAAAGAAAACACAGTATTTTTTTTTTTTTTTTTTTTTTTTTTTTTTTTTTTTTTTTAAGTCCTTTTTTTAAATAAACTATCCTTTTGCATTAGAGTCTTAAATGAGAAAATAAATTGAGCTTTCAATTTTATTTAAGTTAAATAAAAATTCTTTTGTGTCATTTAAACCTAAATATTTTCTATGCTTTTGAAAATACTACGTAACATTTAATATCATCTTCTCTTTCTAATTTAATACTAGGAAAACAATTTTCGTTTCAAAACAGCTTCACAAAGTAAAGCTGAAAGCAATTTTCATTCTTTTCATTTTGAAATGATTATCATTATTATTTTTTTTTTTTATTTCTATCATTGTACTAAATGAGGACTGACAAAAAATTTTTCTTCATCATGAAGCAACAAAAGGATTCCTAACTTTCTCGTTTACTTACAGGAAATACTAAGCAAAGAAGATTCAAATGACACGTTGAAAAATAACGAGCTTGTTCACAAACTGTCAAGTAAAACGGAACCAAAGCATGTAATTGTAAGGTCAAGGAGGCCAAGGAATGACCACTATTTCAATTCAACATTTAAAAAAATATACTTAAGGCTATAAACGTGCTTTCCCGTTCAACATAGAAATGCCGTGCCGTTACAAAAGGATGACCTGAGGAAGGTATCGGTCAAGTGCCGGTCTCCATCTCCATTTCAGAATCTCGCCATCTTCGAGTTTACTCGCCATTATTTGACGTCACAAAAGGATAATGCGGAAGGCTGGAGAGATGTGACTCATATATAATTTATACATCTTTGTAGGTGATATGGTAGGTTACAATCGAAGAAATCTTCAAGACGACTTGGAGAAGCTTTTGTCATATAAAATTGTCATAAGAAATATTGCACTCCTTATTGTATTAGAAGAAGTCCATAAATATTATTATCATTTTTTTTTAATGAAATATTGGGCCCATTCCCATCCCTATAATTTCAAACGTTATTCACACAACATCCTTTCCTTAATGATATCATTATACGTGTGCAATAAATTCCTTTATTGTTTTTCTCTCTTCTCTCTTTTTTTATTATTGTACACTGTAAAAAATTCCAGATCAATTAACGGTAAAAAGTACTGGTACCTTGGGTGCATCATTTATAAAATCCATTTTTTAGAAGTATTTATTTATTAACATTGATTTAGTGATTTTATAGTAAATACTGTTGTAAAAATTATAGTATATCAGATTTTTTGTTCCCCAAAATTTTACAATAAAATTGTTTTTTTACTATAATTTGAACCAGAGCATTATACAGTGGATGTTTATAAACATAAATGAATAATTTTTTTTGTTATATTACCTTATATTTGTATACAATAATGTTCATTTCATTTTTTTTCCTGGAAAATTACTTTTGTATCTCTTATGTCCTTTTCTTTCGCAACAAAAATAAAATATATTATTTATTAGCAATAAAATTGATGCATTGCATGAGTCAGTACAAATTTTAAAACCTAAATTAATATCAATTTAAAAAGGTTTTTAAATCATTAAAATTGTCATAATTTCTACTTTCCATTTCAATAAACTTTTTTAAAAGAATACCTGAAATGACAAAAATTAAACTTAAATAATATAATAGTTTAAAAAAAAACTTCAATGTATGTACAGAAATCGATTTTGAATTGATTTTTACCATATCGATGTAGTCATTAACTCGCATTTTTATTGATTCTGGAATATCACGTAAACGTCCCCTTTTAAAACAAATTCTAATATAAATAACACAAAAAGAGTTCTTTTAAAATAATCGTCTGCAATAAATCTAAAATTTTCATGAGCCACTCTTAAAATTATTAAAAACAAATATTATCATATTAAATCCTAATAATTTGGATCAACTAAATTTAATATTCTAATATTTTAAGATTTGATGTTAATTTCTTAAATTATTATCTTTTTTTTAAAAAAAATAAGCGAATTCTAAACTTGTGTAGCAATTTGATTGAAAATAAATTTCTAAAAAAAATATCGTTTGCATATCTGTATTATATAAGACTTAAATAAAGTGTTTTCTTTTAATCGGATTAGAAAAATAAATTTTACTAATATTTTTAGTCGCAATCAGAATCGTATATAATTATCTTTGTGATCAAAAAATTGTAGAATGAAAATGAACTTTTTTTAAGATAAATAAATGATCCGCAGGTAAATAATATTAGAACCTTTTTTAAATTTTATGTGGGTGACATTGAAAGATTTTTAAGTTTTATTTTGTTAATTTAAGTTCGAATCATACTATTTTTTCTAGCTGACATTGACAAGAATTAAAAACGGTTGGTGACAACTATCTTTAAGTGTTTAACAGAATTATATAGAAAAAGAAAATAAGACACAACTCTCATACACAAATCATTGAAGTTTAAAAATTACTTCAGTCATTTATTTCAGTTGTTAATAACAATTCTGAGTTAATGTATTCTTCGATTTAACCAGCACTTTTCTCATTTAGAATATTTTAAAACTTTTCTTTCAGTATATTGTTTTGAGTTATTCTCAAGTATATTTGCTGTTAGCGTGGAGAGCATATTTTTCCACCATAAACCATCATTATCACATAAATAAGAAAACTTAGGAAAATAAAAAACAAAATGCATTTAAAAACACGTTTAGTAATAGCAGTCATTCTATGCAGATACTTTTCGCCTAAAGAAGATAATTCATTTGAGATTTTTAGGTTAATGATAGTTAACTGATATTATTCCTAACTGGTATAATTTGAATTTAAAAATTTTATTGCTTACTTCCTTTTCCTGATTGTTTTCGTTCTTTTTAAAGTTTGGCTTCGTGTTGAGATATTAACAAAATAATTTCGTCACTATAACATATTTACATTAGTAAATTCTAGAGAGGGCAAAATAGTTTTGTCACTAGAAAATATTTACAAAAAGAAAGTCTAGAGATGTTTTTCAAAGAAGAGGTTTTACTTATCGACATAAATTTGTTTTTCTTTTTAGTAATAATTCCAAAGATTAAATCTCAATACTGTAGATCCTATTTTAAATTTCAGTATTTCACAGGAAAAAAACGAGAAAAAAAAACTAATATTTTTTTATATTTATCAATAAGATAAGATAATAAAAATAATAATTTGTGAGAACTTAGGCTAATTTTATGTTAACTTTACAATTACTTATGAACGCCGTAGGCTAATTGAAAAGTTAGGATCTTTGCAAATATCATCAACATTTTTCAATGCGCAATTACAAAAGTCTTAAGTGTTTTCTAGCCTGTCAAATATTTTAAAACCTGCTGTAGTTAGCTCGTATGACTTTAGGCTAATTGAAGAAGACGCAAAGAATTACTTAGATTGAATATATTTAAACTTATTAAAATAAACATTTAATTCGGTGATTTGTAATAAATCTTCGCGAAACTCACCTTGTGGCCATCTGCCCTAGCTTTTCCAACTAGCCTGATGCATTGCAAAATGATATCGGCTGTTTGCAAAGAGCCATTTAATTAATTTATCCAACTATATTTACAAAATGTCGACTTATTAAAAACATTCAATAGGGCTTATAACAATTTAGATTTACCCTCCTTCAAGAGTTTTACACAGTTAAAAACTCTTAATCAAACTACGGTAAAAAGTACCGGCACTCAATGCGCCGGTATATTTTACCATAGAATCCATTTTCACCATAAAATTTCACGGGACGAAAAATCTGGTATACAGAATTTTTATGGTAATATTAACTGTAAAATCACTGAATCACTGTAATGAAATAAATATTACTGAAAAATTTGCGATTTAAAAGTTTAAGAAAAAAAAATTATTTTACAGTCAATTGGATTTTACGGATGGTGCCAGTGCTTTTTACCGAAATTTGATCTAGAATTTTTTTTAAATGCACAATTACTCCTTTCTTTACAATATTTTTCATGCGAATAAATAGTTAATCAAGAACATCAGTAAATCAATAGTTAAGTAATAGTCAAGCATTGCAGTAGTAAACAATTAAACATCTATTATCTGTAAAAACAGCTTAAATCATACCAAATGCAACTTTTACGACATTTGAGTAGTGCTTCACGTATATATGATGTGAAGCACACATAGTAGCTGCAAGTAATAAAAGTCATTACATAAACTTTTTTACAGAATCTTACAAGATATTTAACTCCCGAATTTTCTTTATCTATACGATAAAAGATTGTAACTATTCAGATAAATAAAATACATTCGTTATTCGAAGTAGAAACTATATTTATTCTCAAAAATATTTATTGAATTGTGTGTAGTTTTCACATAAATAAAATAAAATAAATTACTGCAATGCTAGTACGCCTGTATGTTACGGAAAGTTTAATGAAAAATCTTATTAATTTTATTATTTTCGTTATAAAACTTCTTAAGAAATGTCTTACATGGAGATAGTTTCATGGTTCATATTTTTCAATCATAAATTGAAATGTTATCCAATGAAAATACAAATTGATATTGCAACTTAATCCACAGTAATTGGTTGTTTATCGAATTTAGAGTATTAAATGAAGTCCATTCTATTTCGAATATCATTGGCACCTGAGGGCAGTAAGTAAACGTTCTTTTTATCCATTAGATATCTCTCTAAAAAATTCAAACTATCTAGACTTTTCAATTTAAATTCAAGGACAACAGTAAATCCCGTATTAATCTAGTTTCTAAGTTGAAGTTATGAGTACCAATCTAAGGAATTAAAGGAAAAAAATAGAGTTGAAAGGAATTTTAACTATTATGGGAAAATTTTCCTTTGTATCTACACCAATTCTTAGGAAATTGTTTTTCAATAACATACTTTAAACCAGTATATATACATTTTAAAATTACAAATAGTATAAGTTTGGTTTGCTTAAAAAAATACTATATGTCAGCCCTTTTCTTCTCTTTCACTTTTTTTAAATATATTTTTAGATAGCCTAATGGAAATTAGGTTTATGATTAAAACGTTTAGAAGTATGCATCCTTCTTTTCTTTCATTTATTTTTAAAAAAACAAAATATTTTTAAATAACTATTAGTAATTTAAGTAAAATATTCAGAACTATATATATATATTCCTTTTTCTTTTCTTTCTAATAATGATATACCAAAACAAAATTTAAAGTTAGAGTGCTTAATATTTCATTTAACTCTCTAACATAGATTTCTTTCATATCTATGTAACAAAAAAAAAAAAACTTATAGAAATATTAAATACTCAACTAATCGTACTCAATAAAAGTTATTACTTTTAAAATGTGGTTAAACAAAAACGATACTCAAATTTTCATACTCGCAGCAAAACTATTCTTTTAGGCAACATCCAACGCTGTGACAGCCTTATTACAACAACCCTTAATTCTATTTATTTTTAGAACGCACAAGAATTTATTTTAAGAAATATATCGTGTTTATGAACTAGTTGAGTTCAGACTATATTTTTTTTCTTCATATTTCATAATCGCTGTTGAACAGCCAACCCAATTTTGAGTTTACGACTACTAATATTCAACTCTGTAGCCTGCTAATAGCTCTGTAGCTACTAATATTCAACTCTGTAGTTTTGAACCCAATCTAGAAGACAATGGGACGATTGGATCAAGTATTGGGAGAAATTTGCCTTCGTGGAGGTTTTTTTGATGGTACTAACCTGAATTTACGTTACATGGACAGAAAAACCATGAAAACCTCCCACTGTTAGACTGATGGCAAGGGGACACTAACCCATGATCCGTCTACCATTGAGGATATTTTACGTTTGCACTGTCGTCATTGAGAGCCGGGTCGTATCGACCAGTTATCGCTGGTATTCGAACCCAGTTCACCTGATTAATAGGTGAGCGCTCTATCCCCTGAACCACCACAGCTCTTTCAGACTTCATTATTTGAATTCTAAAAATTAATATTTCGAAACTTATTTTCATATCTTCTTAATTCTAAAGCCAGCCATATGCCCAGACTACTTTTAACCGCTACATAAGGTAGGTTTAATTCATCGCATAACTATTGTACTTACTACGAAATATGCATCGTTTTTGTGAGTAATTACTAACAACAGGTCATTGTACATCAAGTTTCCATTTTGATGTTTCTAAACGATGAAAATATTTCTCACGAAATATTCAAATGAAGAATGATTTAGCAAAATGTATTTGCATTCATGCCAAAGACACAGTTCATCGGAATAAAAAAAAAATATTTAGCCAGACAGAAATAGTATTTTTAAGAGCAAAAGTAGCAGTAAAAGAGAAATTGGTCGTATTCTAGCCATTGTTGTTACAAACCAGTTGCAACGAAATGGGGAGAAAATGTATTCTTTTGTTTCAGGAAAAATATAGTTTCTTTATTTTGTTGTGAATTGTATATTCATCTTCACAAAATTGCAGAAATCTCTGAAAGAATAAGAATGGATATTTTGAAAACTATTTTTATAAAAATAAACCGACAATAACCGATGATGTCTTGCATATACGATTTCAAGCCTCAATATATAAGTTATTATTTACTTATATATTATTCTTCAGTTTATTTTTATGAAAATAAAGATAAATTATGACTAACTATTTTAAGTAGTTAATGTTGGAATTCACAAGTAAAGAATGTTTGACATAGCAGAGTGCTCTTCATATATTTTTTTAGAAACACTGAAGCCCATTGTTAATGTGAACCATATTACCGACCTATTGCTAATGTGAACAATATTCTTAAACTAGATTAAACTCGATCAACTAGATCGCAAAAAATAATTTTTTTTCCCTTAATAACAAACCCAGCAGAACTCAATTAAGTATTGAATTTACGCATTTTCACATGCCACACTTTCAGTTTTAATTCAATAAACAATGAAAATGAAAAGAAGAAAGCAAAATTAAGTTCCTTATTATCTGCCAAATAAGCGCGTTTAAACACAATTAGTTTTCCAAGAACTCGAATAAGTTGCGTGGTTTGGTAAAATTTATCAAAACCACCCTAATATCATAACTCGAAAATACTACAATTGTTTCTTTTCCTAGTTTTATTGCTCAAGACCTTGAATTCAAAGTTATTTTTTCTTCTTTCTTGCGAATGTTAGTTTCCTAAACCTGTTACAATGCTGTTTTATTTTCCTTGTTTAATTTGCTCATTTCAGTCATAGATTCCAACAAGTTCAAAGATTACATTCTTTTCATAAAGCTTCTTAACAACAATTTTCACAGTAATTGCTTAGAAGATTCGGTAGGCTTAGTTTTTAAGGAATTTAATGCACTTCTTTTGAAAACTTTTGATATTAATGGCTTAGAGATTTTTTTCTTTATATCATTTAGTCTTACGTAACTTTTGGTTACACTGTTTAACCCACTTAAAATTATCCAATATAGTTTTAAATCAACTTCTGTGCCTTTTTCTGTACCCAACTTGTTGAATCACGATACATCAACATGATACATCAGAAGTAATGATTTTGATACCTCAATATTTAAGATTTCACATCATATATTATCAATATGCATCGATCTTTAAAATAACTTTATCAAAATGGTATAAAACATTTTTTTTAATTTTTAAAAATCAAGTACTTTTATACTAAATCTGAAAATTCCAAATTTCGAACTTGAGTATCATTTAAATAATGGATGCTTTCATGAAGAAAGGAAGAGTAATCACCTAACATTCGAGACCAAACGATAAATCGGTGAAAGTGGCTCTTCGGTCTGATGATCTGCTAACGCGTTCCAAAATATGGTTCTTAAATGGAGAGATTTACTTTGTTTAGTGTTTAGTGACGCTAAACTTTTTGTCTAGAATAATTATAGTTTAAAGCATTAAGCAGACCATACCGTACCGATTTACGAATAAATTAATGACTCGTAGGAACAGATAAAGCATTTCATTTCAGACGATAATTTTCAAACATTCATTCTTCGGTTAATAGAGAACATTCATGTGATGAAGCATCTTGGTTCTATAAAGTCAGTCAACGGCGTATCTAATTACTTTGTTTCGTACAAAACAACACATTAGGTTATTTGTTTTGTTGATTTATAAAATAACACTAAAAAAATCCAAAGAAAGAAAGTTTTTTTTGTTGTAATATTTTGTGTAAATCTCTTTGTTTAAGAAAGTTTCAAGTGTAAGCTAAAAAATCGCTAGAAAAATTATATTCAAAAACTTTAAAAAAAAATTTTAAAAAAACAACAGAAAAGTCGAAAAGTTCTAAGAAAGTATGTTAAAGGCAGAAATTATTTGGAGATTCCGAGATATAAAGCATGTATGAATAATGGAAATATATAAATAAACTTAAACGCTTTTTTTTCTTCTCGAAAATGTGAAAACTACCTTTGTGACAAATTTGAAAATAAAAAGAAAGCTGTGTTATTAAAAAAAAGTTTAATGCATGCCAAAAGTAATAAAGTAATATAAGCACCATTGTACATCTTTATTTTTCAAAAATTTTTAAATTTGTTTGAAAAAAAAGTATTTTGTCGGTGAGTTTTAATTCAGTACACAGCTCAAATTGAACCTTTGAAGAATGGAAACAGCTCAAAAAGCACGTTTTATAAAGTGAGTAAGTGCGTTTAAGAAAATGGACACAGTTCAAAACGTGTGTTTTGGAATTTGGACACAGCTCAAAATGCGTGATTAAGAAAATAGACACAGCTTAAAGAGCGTCTTTAAGAAAATAGACACAGTTCACTCTGTGTGCTTAAGAAAATGGTCGCAGCTCAAAGTCTTTGTTTGAGAAAATAGACACAACTCAAAAAGTAAGTTTAAAGAAATGGACACAGCAAAAAATGCGCCTTTTCAATTTTTGACCCAAATTCAACAACTGAACGAGGAATTTCGTACTTAATTTTTCTTACCTTTCTTACTATTGAAGACTTTGCAATCGGGTTGGCTGTGTTATTGCAAGTAAAACTTATCAAGCTATTTCACCGTACTCTCACTATTTTATAAAGTGGTAATGTAAATGGACTCAGCGTGAATTATAATCAATTATTATTATGATATCATTATATTAAAAATTTATACTACCTGACAACCTCATAAAAACAATTAATATTGAAAATCGTTTCAAAAAAGACTAATTAAATAAGAAAATGTGTTAAGTATTAATGTACTAAGTGGGCGATATCACGTAAAGAATTTTTTGATCTATTAGTTTATTTCTTTAAAAAAAACTTATTTTCATAAGAAAAGTTTGAAAACGGAATGAAATGCTATGTCCAATATTATTATTAGATTAGAAATTTACTATTTCAGACTAAATGTGTAGCTTTATATTATTTTTCAATTTAATTGAAGCATAAATATAAAGCCAAACTTTTAGATTCCTTATTAAATCAGTGTTTTAAACAAAATATTTGGGCCATGCGTTGAAAATCTATAATTTAGTACATGCCACCAGTGATATAATTAAAAAGAAATTAACACATTTGCAAAATCTATTTCTAGATTTTGAGAATATTTTTTTTTATTATTATTAATGTTATTATAACAATTCGTTTCCTCCCATTCACATTCTATTATAATAATCATTCTTAAAAATCAGAGTGCACGTTTCACTTGTGATTTTTATTAGATTTTCGGGGAAATTGCAAAGAGAAAAGTATGTTTAGAATAACAGATTGGACTTTAATAAATGTCGGCATATATAATAAGTTGAATAAGTCTAGCTCTATGACCAATTAAATTATACACCAAAAGATAGTTGCGCTTTTAACATTCGCTTTATTACACACATTTTATATTTCACTTTTTTTTTTTTTTTTTTTGTCTAGTTAGAAATAAAAACAGGAAAAAGTGTCTTGGATGAGACATTGATAAATTTCTTTTAAATATGGACATTTAAATAACTTTTCTTTTATATTAATCACTATATCTCGAAAATTATTGATGAGTATTCTTAAATAAATTTTATGCTTTCATATAAATCTTTTTCTTCTTTTTTTCGTCTTGAATTTGTTGTCAATTAATTTTAAAATTTATGAAAATTTTGCATTCATTTCCTTAAATTAATTTCTTTTGAACAATAATAGGGAAGGATAGTTTGCAACTTTAAATGTTTTTTTTATGTGCTTTTATTTAGTTGAAATAAATAATGGCTCTATAGTAAAATAAAAAAGAATCCCAAATTTTCTTTGAAAGACTTCTATCAATGCCAGCTTTAAGAAATTGAATTTTAGATTCTGTTTAATCCTTTGGCTGATTAAAAAAAAAGTTATTTTTCATTCATCTTTTCACGAACAATGTTGCTGTAGAATTAGTTGCATTCTAAAATATTTCTTCGCGTGGTTTTTCATTCGTATCTTTAAGTATCTGTCTTTAATTCAAAATAAATAAAGTGAGAAAATGAGCTTAATGTTTTGAGCTAAGAATTGTCATTAATATGAAACAATTATATTAATGAAAATTCTAAGAAATCCTATTTTTTGAAGTTCAATTTTAAACTTCGTTTAAGGTCAACAATTTCGATTTCAATAAAATGTTAGTTTTATTATAACAAACATCGTTGCTGAAAAATAATTAAAGTGAGCAATTTAAATAATTAGGTGAGCAAAGTGGAGCAATTTAAAGTGAGAAAATGAAACCAATATTTTGAAAAAAATAATGATTCTATGTATCTTAACTTTAGGTTTATTATTTTGTTTTTTAAGTTCAATTCTAAACTTTTGCTCTTTTACAAAATATTAGTTTTCATCTTACAAACATATTGCTGTAAAATAATTTGTAACCTAAAGAGTTTTTCCACTGACTTATTTAATTAATAGCATAAAATTATTCTAAAATTAAAAAAATTCATCCGTTTTTTTTAAATATTGCTTTTAAATCGAAAAATATTATGAGTAAGTAATGTAATGCAAGCAAAATTAATTCAGATCATTTTTTTCAACTTACTTCTTACTACTTAATACTTCTTTTTAACTAAAGAAAATGTTAGTTTTGCAACTTCTTTCAAACAATATTTGACACCCAAAAAGTATCTCTATGTGCCTAATCTAATTATTTCATTATAATCTGAAACGAGAAAAAAAACTTAATATTCTGAGAAAACGATTCTGTAAAATTTAAATTTCATCGTCTATATTATCATAATTTTTAGCTATTTTTGTTCAATAAAATAAAATGTTATTTTTCATATAACTTCGAACCAACAATATTGTTGAGGAAAAAAAGTGTGTTTTAATGCCTTATTTAATTGAAGAAAAGTACATCATAAAGAGACAAAAAATGCTACATTTTAGAAGGAAAAATACAGTTTTTATCAAGCTTTTTTCTTCTTTTTTTTAAAAAAAAGTTTAAACTTTTGCTGCTTAAAAAAATTCAGGAATTTCTAGCTTTTCTTCAACTTGGTACAATAAACAATATTGGCAGTATATAATTTATAACCCAAAAAGTTTGTTCATATGCATTATTTATTTATTTTTTTAAAAAAGACAGGTAAAGAACACAATTTTTTGACCAAGTGATTCTATAAATGACAGATTTCCTAACTCGTTTTTTAAATTTTTAA
Source organism: Parasteatoda lunata (assembly GCA_949128135.1). Taxonomy (NCBI): domain Eukaryota; kingdom Metazoa; phylum Arthropoda; class Arachnida; order Araneae; family Theridiidae; genus Parasteatoda; species Parasteatoda lunata. The sequence goes on along the minus strand of OX421972.1, from coordinate 70,411,710 downwards.
TTTTAAACATTTATTATTTAATCAAACAAATATGATAAAACACTATTTTGGGTTGCAAATTATCCTATATGGTAGAGTACGAAAACGGAACATTTTGAAACATTTGTTACAGAAAATAGTAATGGAGGTCTTACTCTGCGTTAACATTAGAAACGTTAAGCACTGACTTCTTCAGATAAAATATTGCTGCACTACGTCTTTTATTTTTATTATTTTTTATTTTTTTTTTTTTCACAGGCAGCCCATTAACCTGGAGCAGAAAACCTGTTAAAGAAAAGAGGGAATTATGACCCATAACCTGGGGGCCACTGGCCAATGATTATGAAAAGGCACCTTCTTTTTTATTGTTTCAAGCTTGTTTGCAGACGAAGAAAATCCCCGTATTTATTCACCACATGTTTCAATCCTCACTGAAACACCATTTATCATAGTTCTATTGCCCTTTTTACCCAATGCACTTATTTGTTTATTTAGATTGTTAAGTTTAAAGCGTAGTAAACTTGAAGGGAGGAATTCTGGTTAGTTTAGAAAACATTTACGAACGTATGTGAAATAAATCATTCGATAAATGTGAAAATTTAGCTGATAGTTTTAAAAAAAAGTTGTCGAAGAGCACAAAATATAAATGTGTTTTTTTAGTTTTTTTAAATCGTAAACATCTTAAAAATCAAAGTAAAATTTGTTTCAAAATTTTTTAGACCATTCTTTTCAATTTAGTCATGACATTTCTTTATTTATAATTGTCCTTTTTCGCGTATGTATAATATTTTATAGATGGGGAGCATAGAAATTTCGCATAAAATGATTTTTATTAACTGCATTGTGACTAAAATATTATCGTATTCTTTTATAGATATAGAGTAGGTAGTAATAATCGTAGTAGTTTATGCCCGAAGTCGAACACATTACAGTGGAACAGTTTATCGAGAACCGAAACCGCACATCCTTGGTTCCTTCGCAAACTTATTACAGTGATCATTCATACGCTCACAGGTGCTTCCGGAACTGCTTTATTTCGGTGAACCATATCTTATAATCAGACCATTGTGGGACTCACATAATAAAAGAAACTTTGCCAGTAAAAGTTTAAAAAGTCTTGGAAAAATGTTGACATGAAATTTCAAGTAATCAGTTGAATTTATGTCAATTAGGTGACCAAATCACACTTTTACTCTGCAAATTTTTTTTTTCAAATAAAAAACAAATGTGGTAATCCTTTCAAAATAAAGTGCACCAATTTTGAATGTATCATAAACATAACAACTTAGTTTTAATCAAACAGGGAAAAAAAAATTTTTATTTCAAGCAGTTCTTTCTTTATTATTTTCCCAAATCTATTTAGATGAACTGGGAGTTATCAACAAAAAATTTGCGATTGCTGTGATTTGAAACCCGATCAAGTTGTTCTCGAGGCATGTTAACACGGAAATTGTATCGTGATAGCTTACCGTGATGTACCACGTGATATTTATGTTGTATCGTGATAACTTGTAATATCAAACCACCATCGTAGTATCTCTATTACAAAGCTATTATTATTCCGATTTACTAATTATTCTTTAATCACCATTTCTTTGGTAATTTACAAAGTTCATTAATCACATTGTCAAATCGATGGGTTTCAGCTTCCCTGAGAAGTTAATGTGGCTTGTGCGTAATGATGACCGCATTGGGACAATTGTAATGTTGGTCACAAATGCATTGATACTTTTTACCGTAAAATTCTTTTTTACCGTAACATGTTACGGAATAATAAAATCTGATATACCCTAGCTTTTACAGTCATATTTACCGTGAAATCACTGAATCACTATAATGTATTAAATATGACTGTAAAAGTTATTTTTTAATAATTTTTATAGTAAATTAATAGTAATATATATATTAATATATATATATTATATATTAATATATATATATATTATATATTAATATATATATATTATATATTATATATATATTATATATATATTAATATATATATATATTAATATATATTAATATATATAATATATTAATATATATAGTAATATAGTAAATTAATAGTAGTTTTATAGTAATAATTTTTATAGTAGTAGTTTATAGTATAGACGATTTGTTACCGTTTTTACGGTAATATTATTACAATTTACAGTAATATTATAGCAGTATATAATCAGTTTTGTCATTGTTTTAATAATTTTCACACAACATTATCAGTTACTATTTTTACAGTTTTATTATTACAGTTTATTATCAGTTATTGATTAAATAATTTTTACAGTATATTATCAGTTACAGTAATATTATTATAGAAAATGCCCCTAAAGTGCCGGTACTTTTTATCTCAAAATTTGATCCGGAATTTCTTTCAGTATATGCCGATGAACGTAAGAATGTGCAAAAGAAATTAATTATTCATAGGTGGTAAAGGATTTCACTAAAAAAAATTCAAATGCATGAGAAAGTGAGGGTCTACTATTCTTTAATAAACAATATACTGTACAAAAAAAAAATCGCGTTTCTCAAACAATGAGCTAAACAAATAGATCGTGATAAAACCAAATGAGCTTCCGTGGTTTAAGATCAAACGAAGGAGCACGGTTTCTTTTAATTTACATCTTTTCAATCAGGAGATCCGCCTCGGAAGTATCTGTAGACCACAAAAATGCAGACGATATTTAAAAAAGACGATATTATAAGAAAATAGTTTTTGATTCTTCTTCTTTTCGAGTTGACCGGTTCATCGACACGGCTAATACATCCATAATTCTTTCAAAACTGGTTCCTTTATATGAAAATTCAATAGAAAAGAAAATATTCCATTATTACTATCCTCCTCCGCTTTGGGTAGAAATTCTTCCCACGATGATCTCCGAAAATTTCTTTGATTGTTATCTATAAAGGGAATTCGGAAATAATATCCGCACTTAAAATAGATGACCACTAAATTCTCATATTTTATCTTTCCGTGAAGCGAGAAGAAGTAGTTATTGTACTACTGGTATTCAAAGATTTAAATACTGTAAAAATAGCAGTAATAAATGTTGTAGCTGTAACATTTTAAAAATGCAACTATTGAAAGCAAATCTTAAGTTTAAGAATTATACCAGAAGTTTAAGAAAAAGGAGGTGAAAAAAAACAACAACTGTAAAACAGATTTACAAAGTACACTAAAATTCAAAAGCTTAACTTTTTAAAAATATGTTTATGAAAGATTAAAAGTCAAAAATAATAACATAATAGATATTATTCCTAGTAAATTGACTTTATTATCTTTTTCTTATTTTAATAATATCCTAATTTTAGTTATATAACTCTTACTGCACTCATAGCAATGATTAATTCATTATAATATATTTATTGCAAATTGATCTTTTTTACGTGTGACTCGCTTTTAATTCCTCTGTCGTAAACATAGGTGTCGCAGTGGCTGAATCTTTGAGGGGGGGGGGGTAAATAAAATAAGCAGTCACAAATGCTCTCTAAATTTCACACATAAACTAAAAAAACTCTTATGTCTGTTAAATATTTGTAAAAAGATTTATTATCTTTTTTTTTTTCTCGTTTTTAACTTTGATAAATTTAAATTGATAATGATTCATAAAATTTCTTTATTCGTCTGAAATATTGATTGGGACTTTTAAAAATTTCTAATTATTGAGGGGGACAAACACGACCCCCGCCCAAAAACTTCCGTGGGCGCAAGCAACGAAATCATATACTATTACTTTTAAAGAAACGGAATGGATAGAAATGGAATTCAAAGCAAGTTCAGGAGTAGACAAGACGTAGACAAAAATAAAAATAATCAAAATGCACCGACTAAACAGAGAATACCACATGTGCGTACAACGGCACCTGCCTCTGCGATTCCCATGCCCAAGCGAACAGATGGAGCCTCACAACTCCCCCCATCAAATTTCCGCACATACCGGATGTGATCCCCTCAAAACACCCCTATAGCTTTCGATTCGGAAAACACCTTTTTATCCCAAGCAACATCTTCGTCAAACTTCAGTTATAACAATGTAGCACCATTCGACTGACAATCACATGGCATACAGATAAACGAAAAATTCTAGAATGACAGCGAAAGTTTTTAGGAGAAATATATATAAAGGATAATAGGCCGATGAATATAGAAAAGTAAGGTGTTCATAGAGTTCTACAAAACATGCGTGTAACACTATTTAATATAATAATAATAATAAAAGGTATTATTTAACATACGTGCCTATAATAAAAATATTTTATTATATATATATATATATATATATATATATATATATATATATATATATATATATACATTATGATATTTCATTTTATATTTATATTTCTACATAAGACAGAGTCGGTTTGAATTGAACAAGCTCATTTTAAAACATAACTTGTTAAATATCTGATAAATTAAACTAATAAGCAAGCAAAATTTAATTTAAAAAAATATTATTACAATCATATTTATTTATTTTGTACAAATGATATGGAGGGTGTTGAAAAAATTACCGCTTTTAATATACTCACCCAATCCTTATCAAAAATGTATGCATTCATAACTGATGTACAAAAGTTCGCAAGTTAATATTTAACTTAAGGGGAAAAAATTGTTATCATATTAATAGTCATTTTAACTATCGAATTATACTGAAAAGTGTTAAAAAGTAGTTTTTTACTGGGCAGAGTAATCGAGAATGCAGGATTATAAATGAATGGGTGATTAGCAGAAGGAAAATACTTTTTAACAATAAGGATAATATTCATTTTGCACTCAGCCTTTTTCCCCATTTAAAATTTTAAGAAGTTTTGATTCACTTAAATCTAATTTGTTTCTATCTTATTTCCTTTACATTTTTATTTTTAAGAAAACGGATTAGTTGGTAGAAAAAGGTATAGAAGCAATTTTAACGCAGCTAAGATAACTAATGATCCTTAGAAATCGAATTTATCAGAGAGATTTTTATAACTGGAATTCATTGCCCGTTATTCATATGTAACCAAGGTTATAGTTTTGTATAAATTCATTTTGGAGGATAAAGTTTAAAATACACAGCAATATAATTTGTAATTTTCATTACTGTCACTGTTCTTAAATTCCTGGCTTTGAAATCATTGCCGCCTATCTATATGACAAATGCGAGATTCTCCGTGTTTGCCCTCATATTCATGCAATTTTAATGCAGACCAAAAAACGAGAGAACTTCTTCATCATGCATGTAAATAAACTAGCCTTTAAGAGAAACTTTTTGTGTTAGACGAACCCTTATTTATGTATCATAGAGAGGATTATCCCCCAAAACTTTCCGAAATTGAATTCGCGTCAAACCTTTCTTCTATCTACTCCTGCAGATGTTTTATCTTGGACTAAACGAAGCAACCAGACAGATCTGGTGCTAAAACCTAGTTTCTTTTTCTTTCTTTTTTTAATCGAAAGTAAGAAATCCATTCCCTTACCATTTACCATGCCTCATGCCTCTAACTACTTCTTATATTTTATTTATACTTCATTAGACCCGCATCTAATTTGCGACTATCAATAATTTCGTAGTCTCCAAACTTTGAGTTCCAACTAGAAGATCAAGGAAGTCTTGACCAAGCATTACTGCAAACTGGACTTATTTTAGTGAAACTAAACCCTTCTATATTCTGTCCACTGGAGATATTTTACGTGAAAAATGTGGATGGTGTGAAATAGGAGAATCAATCAATCAAGCAAGCAAACCATACAAATACGAATCAATCAACCATCTTTGAGATTCAAGCCTGGGTCACCTTATCGGGAATGAATCCTTTCCATGATCCATTATGTCACGAGAGTCTTTTATATTTTATTTTATAAGCGCCATTGGACAAGCGATCCGCAAGTGCAAGCTTTGAGGTACAAAATAAACCTTTAAGGATTTCTCTATGACGAATTTAAACCTGAGCATAGGCACATAATTTTCGAAATTTCAATTATTTACTCAAATAAATTTCGAGGATAATATATAAATCTAAGGAAAAAAATATTTTTATTTAAATTTAAATTAATTTTCTTGCTAGGCCAATAATTTTAAAGAATAGCTCTCGTCCATCGAGGCGATTAAAAAGAAAAGTTTTTCGATTCCACAGTCACGATTCGATGATTGCTTGTTCTTACCTGAGAACCTTTACTAAGCGCATCATTACCTTGACCTTGTCGAAGATAGTCACAGATGAAATGAATCTATTTTGGTCTCTTATACAACACCTCCCCTCTCTTGACTATAGTGTCGTTTTTCTTCTTTTTTAAGAGTTGCTTTCTCTTATGCTTCTCTAATACGTTAAATGCAACTAAGAAATGGTGGTGAAAATTATGTGGTTTCACTGAAACGGATACAGATGGGAAAGACAAAGAAAAAATAATTTTAAAAAAACTGGCGCCGGCAAGCGTTCTTTGTATTAAGAGGGGGGAAAAAAAAGACTTTTACCTGTTTTGTGGTTTTAAGGGTAATTTTTGGTAAATACAGGTGCTTGTAACAAGAAAATAGAACATGTAATCAACAAACAGAACAAGGTTCTTTCGATAAGTAAAAAAGGATAAAAACTTTAGAATGCTGCATTTTCTGAGACCAACTTTTTTAATCTGCTTAAAGAATAACTTTTCGTACATACAAGGTGTTTATAACAAGGAAATATAATATATGATTAAAAACAGAATAAGGTTCTCTCGATAAGTAAAACATTTGAAAAATTCAGAATCCTACATTTCCAGTGACCAATTTTTTTTATCTGTTTACATTTTTATAAAAAAGATTTTTTTTTTTTTTTTTTTATATTTATCATCACAAGAAATATAACAAAGGTTATAAATCTGAAAGACTTTCCATTTCCAAAAAACAGTGTTTTGCCTCCAATGCAATGACAACTTTTTCTAAAATTTTAAAGAATAATTTCAAATAAATTTCAAATTTTAAATACTTCTATTTTAAAGCTAATAAATAATTTTACTCAGAATGCATTTGAAGAAGTTTTCAACCATTTTTAACCTCTGCCTCTCAGTCACCACTGTCATCTACCAAGTATCTACCACTCTCAATATACACCTAAATACATAACAATCACTATGATTAGTGGCCTTCGAGTTTTATATGGCAAGTCTTGTGTGGTTATTCAGCTATGTCTTGAAAACTTTAAAAATTACGTATATATGTTGTTGTTTTTTTTAAATTCTTAAAAGAACCTCAAATTTAAAAGATTAAATCACAAGGTTCTGTCATCGACCAAAGGTTCTAAAATTACCTAAATATTTATTACTGCATCTAATTAATGCAACAAAAAATTGGGTTTTTGATGTGATAAATGCATATTTCACTGATATTTAACTTGCAAAATGTTCAAGATTTTAAATTTTCTATAAGCCTTTTCTTTTTGGCTCAGACACTTTGGGAAGTTGATAAATAGTCTGAAGCAAGTTTATAGTACTTTAAATTAGTCTGAAACTCAATGGTTGTAGATCTAGAAGAAAGATTCTCCCAAATGCGCGATGGGATTAGGATCTGGAGATTTTGGAGGCCAACCTAACAAAGTGATATCTCCACGATGTTCCTCAAAATAATTCTTTACATTACTAGCAATATAATAGAGACGCATCATTCTGCTAAATACACCCCTTGAGATTGGGATAAATCAGCGTATGTACCGGCATTTTGTCATGGTAGCTTACTCAGCCTACTATGTACACAAAATATAGATTTTAAAACATGTCAACACAACACTTTACAGTCAATATAGTGACATTCATATTAAGAAAACTGTCAGGTGGTCAGAATAAAACCGCTACTCAGCATTTGTATTCTATTATATTCATTTGTATTCGTCATTAAACAGTCGACCCAATTTTTGAGTTTGCGACTTCTAATGTTCAGCTCCGCAGCCTTGTAATTTTGAACCCAATCCAGAAGACAAGGGAACTCCTGGACCGATTATTTAGTTAATTTGCCTTCGAGGAGGACTTTTCGATGGAACTAACCCTCATTTGCGTTAGATGGAGAGGAAAACTACGAAATTCTCCCACATTTAGCCTGACGGCAAGGAGACTCTTGCCCACGATGCGTCTACCACTGAGGATATGAATCAAGCATTTGGACAAATCAACTTTCTTTGTGTACTTCCTGTTGGAATAAACTGGCATTTGCTCAGGATATATATATTTTTTATAACCGCCATCCAACTGCCGACCCAGTTTTGAGTTTACGACTAAGAATTTTCAACTCCGTAGCCTTGTAATTTTGAACCCAATCCAGAAGAAAAGGGAAGTCTTGGATCAAGTATTGAAAGAAATTTGCCCTTGTTGATGAATTCTTTGATGGATCTAACACGCATTTGCGTTAACTCGCATTTGCGTAATGGAAAGGAAAACTACAAAACCACCCTACGGTTAGCCAGACAGAAAGAGGGCACTAACCCATGATCCATCTACCATTGAGGTTATTTTTCATCAGCACTGTGGTCGGTGTGAAATCGTTGTGGAAGTCGTATAGACCAGCCATTACTGGGATTCGAACGCGAGTCACCTCATTGGGAGGCGAGCATTCTATCCCCTGAGCCACCATGATTCTCAGGGTATACAGGGTGTCCCAAAACGACCGCATAAACACTGCACAGCTAGATTTCTCGTTGGGAGTACATAAAAACTGCTCAAAGAAGCGTTCCTGTACGATCCATAGTTTACGAGAAAAATACGAAAAACAAAGTATGACGTCACTGCCGGTGCAAGAAAAAAACACTTTATTGAACATATCAACAGCAGTATACTATGCACAATTTAAAGCAGAATACGCGCGGCGAACATTTTAAACATTATCGTCTGAAAGATATGCAAATACTGTTGTTGATATGTCCAATAAAGTGTTTTTTTCTTGCACCAGCAGTGACGTCATACTTTGTTTTTCGTATTTTTCTCGTAAACTATGGATCGTACAGGAACGCTTCTTTAAGCAGTTTTTATGTACTCCCAAAGAGAATTCTAGCTGTGCAGAGTTTATGCGGTCGTTTTGGGACACCCTGTATAGTAACGATTAAAAAAATTACTGATTTAATTTACATTTTCTAAGAACAATTAGTGATCGTTGAAGGTTGGTCAAGCGTAGATTGTGTGTCCTAGCCGTAACACAAAAATTCTCACTATGGCGTTGCTAAGTGATTTTTACGAATTGTTTGAGGGGTTGGGGTAAAAGCTACTTTCAAAATTTTAAACAATAATTTTGATCATAGAAAACTTAAAGTTTCGAAAGCTTAATGTAAAAAAAAATTACTTTCGTCGCAATATTTAACCTAAACAATTTTAATGACAAATTTACTTTTCTTGACAAAATTTCGTAACAATACGTATACTCGTATATAAATCTATGAAAAACGAAATCGCTATGGAAACTCAGCTACAGAGAGTTTATCCCTTTCTTCACGAAAATTAGTTTCAGTATCGTAATAAATGTTTTTGGTTCCTTAATGTTTTTTTTTATCTATTTTATAGAAGCTTTTTCTAGGAAGGTTTATGACTAATTAAAATTTAATTTTAGAACATAATCTATTCATGGTAGCGTTTTCAAGATAAAAAAAAAAAACTTTAAAAAAAAACGCTAAAACCATACGATTTTGTTTACAATTCTCAGAAAGATTAATAACTTTATTACAAATGTATAATCTTTATTCTAAAATACAATATTTATATGTTTCTATAACAAAAGAAACATAACATATCATTATAAGATTCTGAAACAATTTGTCAATTTAGCGATATTTATCCATTTAAATTAAAATAATAATACATGAATGAAAAATTCTGGCATACGATTCTGACAAACGATTCTGACAAACGATTCTGACATGAAATTTTACATACTTTTATGAAACCAAACAATCCGGAGAAACTGTGTTAATGTTTCCAATATTAAAAAAGATCGCAAAAGCTTTTCACTTTCACAAAACCGTGACTCTCCTTCGATTGGCATTTTGCACCACTTTTATAATTATTAATGAGGAGAATGCCATAGGAGGAAAATAACTAAACCTAAGAGTCATGCATCATTATTACAAACTCATAACAGTTATAAGAATAGCATATTATTGTTGAAGAAAATCTTTAAATAAAACTTTTTTTTGCCGGATCTGCATGTTTAAAAAGAATACATTACACATCTTGTTTACAACTTAGAGGCTTTTGAACTTGTATTTCTGATTAAAAAAACTATGATAAGTCTACAAAATTAGTTTTTTAAAATACAATTTTTTAAATAAGTAGTGTTTATTTTATAAGTAGTGTTTATTTTTTTAATTCAGAAGTGTTTATTTATAAGTTTGAACTAAACTTTCCAGAAACTTTTCCCATTAATGACGGAATCTAAGACGATTAAGAAAAAGTATCCATTATTTTTGCAAGCATTCTTCGATCCGATTCATGCATTCGTCAACTTATAGTATTAAATAAGATATACACGTTTCATCATTCTCAATCATCAGAATACGTAATATAAAAATAAAATGTGATAAAAATAAAAGCATGCCCGAATCGAAGAGGTTGGGGTCATTTATATTGTGTCTTTCGGATTTTTTTTTTTTTTTTTTTCTCCTTGAAAACACGCATCGTTTCGTGTTTAGAATTTTTAGATTTGAGAAAATTTGGCCTTAGATATAAATAAATATATTGTGATAAGTTAGATGAATCAGCTGAGAGTCCTGATTGAATGCTTATATTTAGACGCTCTGTCAAAGCTCAATCTTCTTTAAGATTGCATTTTTTTTTCTGTTCTATTTAAAGATTAATCGGTTTTATCAACTTGATTAGATATAGAAAAAAAAATCAAATCATAGATTAAAACCATGTTCTACTTCAGTGTGGTTAGGACATTTTTAGAAATCTTAAAAAATTTGACATGTTCTGCTTTTTATAAATATTCTGTTTTTCTTTTATGTATTAAAATTTATCAAAATTTTACTATGAAATTATAAAAATGTTTACATTTTATAAACTTTCGGAATTAGTTGTTTACAGTTTTTGATGTAAATAGTAATATTGTACTTAAGGCTTAATACTTTTTTATTTATGTGGTTTAAAAATATCCATAGTTAAATTTAGCATTCTTTTTAATGCTTCACAAATTGCAAAAACGTATTTTTCCTTTATCATTTTATTTTCAGATATTTATAATGCCAAATTTCTAAAAACAATGTATTTCACCATTCGTGAAATTGCCTTTCATAATTTTTGAAATACATCATTTCAAAAATGAAAATTATTTTTAAAAAATTATTACTAATTCAAAAGTTTAGCATTACTTCGGATCCAAAAGCAAGATTTAATCATTCGATTCATTATTAAAACTAGTTTAAATCCAAATAAATCATTCAGAAAAAAGTTAGTATTATGTAATAAATTTTTTTAATACCACTATGGCCCAGAAAGTTAAGGCACAGAGCTGTTATTGTGAAGAACTGGGATTCAAACCCCAATAAAAGCCTACCCAGCTTCTACAGATCGGTGGCTACCAGATTGTCTAAGAAGTAAAGGCAGTCGGTGTGCAATGCTGACCCCATTGCCACAATCATACCGTTGGTCACAAAATTATGGAGCCTTAACCTCCATAATTCACCTAATAAACAATGGGCTGTCATGAAAATACTTTACTAAATATTTTAACAATAAAAAAAATCAAAATTGTGAAAGTTTTGGCATTCTGGGCCCCTTAAAACTGGTAAACCGGACTCAAATTTCAAAGATCTACAATTAATTAATATTCTTCAGACTCACAATATTTTCGCTTTATTTTATTGTCTATATCGTCACTGCTATTTTTATAAGCCTTGCATAAAGTAAAAAATTCAAAACTAGTTCCAAAAAGCACCTCAAATTTCCCCCCTCCCGATTCATAATGAGTTAATTACAAAGTACTTTTCTGATTTCGAAGTGTTTTCCGGAATTTTCCAGTTTTTATCCGAGAGTCTCGTAACTTCATCAAAAATTATTCCAATAGTTATATTAAAAAAGAAAATATTCATTAGAGTAATATACTATGTATCAAAAGAAAGAAAAACTCACTGAAAAATTCCCTTACTATGACTGAAGTGGTTAAAGTCGGAGTATTTTGCCAACAAAATAAACAAATATAACCCTTTTTTTTAATTGTAATGTATTCAGAACGCCAAAAAATATTTTATAACTCCTTACAAAGGCGGAAGTTGGTGAACTGCGTAGTCATTTCGTTGGTTATTTTATTTTATTTATTACTATTATTAATTTTATTTTTTTTCGGGGAATTTTTCGCCTGAGTGTAAATTTTTCTTCCATTTTGAAGAAACTCTTAAAAGCTTAAACTTATTTCACAAAATTTTGCAACTATGAGTATGTTAAAAAAAGTTGTCCCTCAAAATTTAAAAAATTTGAATTGAAATATGTTTTGTGAATCGTGTTTATTTCCGATCAGATTATGAGATGTCACAATCAATAAATTTTGATTGCATTGCTTACATATGGGTTTTAATGCAAATTTAAATATTTCTTCTTCTTCTTCTTCTTCAGCACGACAGCCCCTTACAGGCCTTGGCTGCCTCAACCACACGTAGCCTCCAACGCCTCCTGTCCATGGCGACTTTTTTCCAGTTGTTAATCTTTAACACTTTTAGATCTTTAGCAGTGTCATCCAGCCATCTAGTTGGAGGTCTTCCTCTAGTCCGAGATCCCGAAGGATTTTTAAAGGTGGTGATTCGGACCGCATTATTTTCTGGATCTCTCCAGATGTGGCCAAGCCATCTTAATCGATTGCTTCGGATGACCTGTACTATCTCTGACTTTCCATAGAGTCTATATAATTCAAAGTTGTATCTGATTCGCCAACAGCCTCTTTCCTGTACTGGACCAAAAATATTTCTAAGGATTTTCCTTTCAAAAACACCAAGAGTACGCTGAGTGTCTGCGTTTAGTGTCCATGTTTCACTTGCATAGAGCAATACAGGTAGAATAAGAGTCTTATAAATTGTAATTTTAGTTTTCCGGCTGATTAGGCTTGATCTTAATTGCTTTCTTAGTCCAAAGAAACACTTGTTTGCCATTTTAATTATGTTGTCTACTTCTGTTTTTATGCTGTTTTGGTCATTGATCATTGTTCCAAGGGAAAAATATTAAATATTTAGTAATAAAATAAACAGTTGTGGAAGAAAGCAATCAGATTTTAAGAATAAGGAGAGAGTTTTCAATTCAGCAGATAACCTCAAATTTCAAAAGATAGTAATTATTCATTGTTTTTTCCTCACTTGTGTTAAATCTTTTACAACAACAAACAGAAAAAGCTTGAGAAAAAAAAAAGGAGGTAAGAAAGTACTCAGATTCGCAGTTCAGTTCACACAAAAGATTGATGTGATTTCTCTTCTAATTTAAACGAAATTAAAGAGTAAGGGTATCAGTGGAGTAGCAGGTGTAGCGTGTCCAAGGTTTCTGACTCATAGTAAGCTTGAAAAACAGAAAGAAGTTTGTGTTCTACCTGGAACTAAAACTAATTCCTGCCAGGTTATCGACTGCTATGCTCCTTTGGTTTACTTCAGGCATATCATATCCGGTAAAAGCCACCCCTCAACAGTAACTTGCAGACAAAATTAAAGAATTTTTCAAAAAAATAATTTTTTTGAGAGAGAGAGCTATATGAGCCCAAAATTCTGTTAGGAAGAAACAATCGTTTGTTATGACCATTGGAACAAAGTAAAGTTATTTTGTGGACCAAAAAAAAAAAAAAGTCAAAATAAAAATTATTTTGTTTTTGTAAAAACATACAATTATTAAAAAAAAAGTAGGATTCCCTTTGTGTTGCCTGTTAAAAATCCAGGATCAAGCTACAGTGAAAAATACCAACACTCTGAGTGCAACATCCTTAAAACCCATTTTACAGTACAAAAAATTTTTACCGTAAAATTTCATACTGCAATATTTATTTAATTAGAGTGATACAATGATTTTATAATAAACATTAGTATAAAAATTGTAGTTTATCTGATTTCTTGCTCCGTGAAATCTTACGGTAAAAATGGATTTTGCGATTAAAAGTACTTGCTCTCTAACTGTCACTACTTTTTTCCTTAATTTGATCAAGATTTTTTTTTTTTGGGGGGGGGGGAGGGCGAGGAATAGTGTACGATTCTGTCAAAAAGCAACAAAAAAAAAAAAATTGCAACTGTAGTTACATTTTGCATTAATGAATATTTTTAAAAAAATGTTTCAGCAGAATTTGTCCAAAATCCAAATTGTTACCGAAATCGGAAAAAAAAGTAACTATTTTCTTAAGAAGCAGTTCTAATTGTATGCAATTATAAAAATCCTTTACATTAATGTTTCGATAGATGTTTAATATTTTTTTCGTCCGACTTAGTACAAAAGTATTTCGTACTATAAATAGTTTCATAAAAAATTTTGATTTCTAGTGTGAAAATAAATAAAAAGCTCACTGTTTTCTGACGTTTTGCTTAAAAATTAAATTTAAAATAGAAAAATCTTTACACTTGTAGTTGTAACCTTGTAAGTTTTTTTTTTTTTTTTTTTTTGCTGGATTTGTATATTTAAAAAGAAAACATTATACATCTTGGTAACAACTTAAGAAGCTTTTGAACTTGTATTTCTGAGGAAAAAACTATGATAAGTCAACAAAATTAGTTTTTTAAACATAATTTATAGGTATCAACATTCAGGAGTGTTTTTTTTTTATAAGTTTGAACTTAATTCCATGAATTCGTTCAAAATACTGTGATTATTTTAAGGAGGAGAAAAGGCCTAAAATAAATTTTTGCAATCATTAAATTTATTTTTTCCCGTACATTTTTTTTTTAAAATATCAGTTTTTTCACTAATTTAATTTCGTATTGCACACGTTTAATTAAAAATATGATGTAAAGAAGGAAAAGACAATAAAAGGAACATCAAAATTCAATGTCAGATCTCACGTTTTATTTAAGCTTTGTTTCATTTTTATTAACGAACTGGCATTGGTTGGAGTTAGTATTGAGTAAGAGCTATCAAATTTTAATGTCTAGAAAAGCTATTAACTGAGATATTAATTTCGTATTGTATATATTTCTTCAGAAATATATAGAAAAAAGGGTAAGGAAAAATTTCAAACACAGCGGAGCGTTACATACTATCTTGCGATACATTTTGCAGCGAGATCATTTTAAATCTGATAATAATATCTGATAAGGTATTAATTTTAGGTTCAATGAAATCTTTATAAATTTCTGCAAAATATTTTTTTTAAACTTTTCCAGAAACATATAATTAATAAAAACTTTAATTATAATAAAACATTTAATAAAATAAATAGTTTAAAACTAATCGTGTGTTTTGTCAATTGTTCAAGATTTCCCTTTGCACACATCTACCATATTTTCATTTGATTTAAAAATCTAAAAATATTGTTTGTTATCCATATAGTTTTAGTTTCAACAATGAGTTTTTAAATTACTTGTTTTCAATAAAATGGTGTAGTACTTTAAAAAATTAAAGTTATCCCTTAAAAATATCGAAAAAATGCTGTAAAATGTACATTTAAATGACAATCAACGAAATTTAAAAAAGAAAAAGAGAACACTATGAATGCTGCGAAATGAAGCAATATATATTCCATATTATAATTATGCATATTGGAATATACAATTATGCATATTTTTCCACCTTAATGCACTGCAATTTTGCTGCTTCTATGAATTTCATTTTGTACATGCAACAGAATATTCTCGTATATGAATGCATATGCTTAAGAAGACTTAATATTATTATTAAAGTACCCTCTTTCGAACAATAATATCAACAAGTTGAACGATAATACCAAGCATATTTCCTGTAAAATTAATAATGTTTTAAACCGAAAGCTGTTTAAGTTCAAATTCTACCATAGCGTCATGCATTCCAGTTTAAATGAATAAATTCACACGATAATTCCATACTCCTATTCGACCCCCTGTTGAGGTTGTATAAAACTTGAAAGATATTACAGAACTTCACACTTTCTGATAGTGTATCAGAGAACTAAGTTAGTCTTCCACATTTTTGATACTGTAGCATTTAACTAAGTTAATCTCCACACTTTCTGATAGAGTAGCAGTGAGCTAAGTTAATCTTCATTCTTTCTGATAGTGTAGCAGACGCTAACTCATTTAAAGTGAAGCATAGATTAAATTATTTACGGGTTAGGTTGAAAGAATTATTTATAACTTTCTCTTCCAATAGTGAATTAGGTTGATTTCTACACTTTCTGATAGTGTAGCAGTGAACTAAGTTAATCTTCATATTTTCTGAAAGCAAAGAACTATGTTAATCTTCCCACTTTCTGTTAGAGTAGCAGTGAACTAAGTTAATCTCCCCAAGTTCCGATCGTAAAGCAATGAACTAAGTTCTCCCCACTTTCTGATAGTGTGTAACCATTAGCTAAGTTAATCTTCATACTTTCTGATAGTGCAGAAGCAGAACTAATTTGTTTAAAATGAAGCACAATAGATTGAATTATCTACTGGGCTTTTCTTTAAAGGAGTATGGTTGAAAAAAATTATGTATGACTTTCTATTTTTCATCTATTGAAGATAATAACATTTTTAACTCTTTATAGTACTATTATATGGTAATACTACTGTAATATAGATTTTATTTACCGCAGAAAAATAATTAGATGTAAATGGCAGACACCAACCCGGATCATTTTGTTGAGAAAGTGTAACGCCCGCAGTATCAACTTCCCTGTATAGGAATGATGAGTATGATCCCGCTTAATTAACTTAAACCTCGAACTAATTTTTGACAAAACGTCCAACATCGATCCATTATCCAAAAAAAAATGTGGGTCAATTTACACAAAAACATCTTATAACTGTAGCCACTATTTTTTCCCAAAAATTCTTTTTTTCTCTCTGTCTCTCTCTCTCTCTCTCTTAAAGGCCGATGCTCTAAGAACGTGCTTTTCCATTCTTTTACACTTAATTGAAATCATCACGCGGAGAAAAACAGAATGGGATATTTCTATTTTAATTAACCCTTATTCCACATTTAGAAGGGAAAGTATGCGGGAAATATTTCGACAAAATGAGGAAAGTAAAAGTTCTGCGGGTAATTATACTTTCGGATCATGCTAGATCTTATTTGATCACTTTTCGCCAAAATATTTATGGAATTCGATATTATAAAGATAATCAAGTCGAAATGAATATTTGAAAAATGAAAAAAAATATATAATCGATTGTAAATCAATAATTTCATTCCGCAAATCAATTCACTTTTTCACACACATTCAATTTATAAGATTTTACTAAGAATTAAAAAGTATTTTTTTTAATAATATCAACAGTTTCAATTATTTTTTTTTTACGTTATAACAGTTATTAAAGTCTAAATGTTCATAAAAACTTTTTTTTAAAACCATTTTAGACAGAAAATTTTCTTTTTTAACAAAAACTGCCCATACTCAACCACTTTAAAAAAAATTAATTCTGTTACATTACTGAAAATTTCTGGCAGCAAACCAGCCACAGATTATTCATATGCTACGGGAAAAAACATGTTTAAAAAAATTTCCTGTTACACAACACTAGAGAAAATTTTTTACCCAACATATATTGTCCGTAGATCGGGATAAGTCCGAGAAATTTGGCTGAAAGGTATACCATCTGGTTCGCATAATTAAACTGATGTCTAAAATTGTGATTAGATTTTGATTATTTGCACTTTTTAAGATATAAAAAAGCACCACGTTTGATAGAATCCTCGCAGAATTTATATTTTTTTCCATCATTAAGTTCAGTTCCTCCTAAGCAGGTTTCGAACTCGGAACCTTCCGGGTATGAGACCAATTCCTTGATCACTATGCAAGCCGGCCGGCATCTACTGAAATGTATAAAATTAATTGTTGCCGTCCTGACACCAAAGTTTTTCATATTCAAAACTGAAAAAAATCTAAATTTCTGTAGCTTCAGAGGGCAGAAATTTTCCTTAGTTACAGAATTATTAAGTTTTTTAGCAGAAATTTTTTACTGTGCAAAAATGCTAGATATTTTAAATGCCATAAAGATAACTAAGGGTTACTTCTCATATTATTTTGAAATTATTTTATTATGCTTGTTTAATTTATTTTATACTTTAGACGCAGTTTAGCTTCAGTGTTGAGATGTATATTTTTTAGCTTCTTTTCCCGACTCGCTTTTCTTTGCTTTTATTTCAGTTGCTTCGTACATGAAGTTCAATTTAAAAAAAAGAAATGTAGTTATTTAAGTTTAAATTAACTAGTATTAATTGAGTTATATTTCTCTTGCGTTTAAGTTATTTTATATATCTATTTCTGTATTGGATTCATTCCATTTCGCCTGTTTCTAATTTTCTCCGCTACTTTTACGTTAGGATTTATTTCTCTTGCTATGTGGGATTAAAATGCCAAATAAAAAAATTATTGAATTCCAAAATTTCAAGAGAATTTACTTAAGTGTATGCCTTTCTATTCTTTTTTTCAGTTTCTTCTAAATATTGATTCTATTTCTATTATTTTACGCTGTGAAAAAAATCCAGATCACTTTGTTATAAAAAGTGATGAAACTCAGGGTGCCTGTATTTCTTTCCATAAAACTGATTCTTACCTTTAAATTATACAGAACAAAAAATCTGACATACCGTAATTTTGTAATATTTAGTGAAAAATCATTGAATTACTGTAATTAAATAAATATCATAGTAAAAATGGATTTTAAGGATGCTGCACTCAGGGTGATAATACTTTGTACGTGATTTAGATTTCACAAAATACTTTTATCTCAGAATGTTGAGTTAATTTCTTTGCCTCTAATTTGGGTTTGATTTGCTCTGCTTCAATGAAAGATTCTATTTGATTTACTTCTATGCTGTATTCCTTCCATTTGCGACGAATGTTTGATTCAATTTCTATTATTTTTACTTTTGTTCAAAATTCCTTACCTTTATCCTAAGTTCTAATCGTGTTTAGTTCTATTCTATTTTTTTCCGTCCGTATCGGGTTCAAAACATAACAGTTTGTCGCAGTACTTTGAATATCACATATTTTTCATTGGAGACTTAATATTTTATATTTGGAATCACTTTTGTTTCTTCTCTTTCACTTCCGGCAAAGTTTTGAGAGTGGGCGACTATTTTTGAGACCTGTCGACTTTTATTATCTGTATATTTTTGAAGTCAATGAAGTTTTTTAATCAAGAAAAATAAAAGGCTAGTCTGACAATGCCTGAAAATTCACTTAATGTGTTCTAGAAAACCTTTATGTTGATTTAGCATACTCAATGCGTGTTCCAATATAAAAGTATTATTAATACATTGCCATAGATGTATAAGTTTTTCTACAAAGAAAATTTCGTTTGCTTGCTTAGCTGTCAACCTTGATTTCTTTGCATATTTGTCATCAAATGCATTTGTTCTAAGAAAATATAAACTTGATATCACGTGTCAGCTGCTGTAAGAAGCACCCAATCTTAATATATCAGATTAACTGTTTACCTTAATACCGGTTGTTGTCATTGATTTTGATGATTTTAGCTTTCCTTGAGAGGAGCCTTGTGCTATGTGAATGACTTTAAGCGCATATATAAAGAATATGAATTGCAAGTGTTTAGAAATTAATTAAAACATAGCTCATGACGAATCTTTTTGGATTCGCTAATGTAAGCTCTTTAAAAATAAATTTAATTTAAATGAATTTTTTATAAAATAATTTGATAATTGTTTGAAAAAAACAATTTAATTTAAGTTAAATTAGTGGATCAATTCAAAATTAGAAACATAAAAAATATTTATTTTTAGAGCATCGAGTATCAAATTTTAAAACACATTTCAGTAAATTACTTGATGGATAATAATGTATATCCTTAAAACTATGCATTTTACTTTTATTCTGTGATGAAAAAATCGTTATTTCTATCTCTTTGGGAATTCTAATCACCTCAGTTGTTTTTTTTTATATGTGTTTACAAAACACATCAATTCGTATTAACCAGATACCGCTGGGTTTCAAACCTGGGTTACTTGATTGGAAGGCGAGTGCTTTATTTTCTGAGCCACAATGACTTTTTATTAAGTATTGAATTCAGTTTAAAGAGGAAATAAAATTTAAGAACTTTTTATCTTACATGAAGATTTTTTATTAATTTATTACATGCAATGTTTCGCTGAATAGTGGCAATGATTGCCGTTGATATAAAAATGCTGAATCAGCCAGGCAGGGGAGCTGTGACAGATAGCATTTGATGCTCTAAAGCAAGAAATCAATATAAGACAGAAAATATTTGGAATAGAAGACAGAAAATATTTAGAATAGAAGACAGAGGAATACTTGAAACAGTTCTTAAATTTTTCGACCAAACCTCCTAACGTCACGGGATTGCCATTGCATATACTTTTGATAAAAGATACCATAATCTTTAATAAAATACATCAACAGAAGGCAGAAGACAGCAAGATAAGAAAATGTGAAAGCCGATAAGTTTAAAAGTTCACATTGATCTTTCTTAGAATATGGTAGTCTCAACAGTTGTTGAAATGAGTTTAGAAAAGCTTATCTTTTTCAGATAAAAAAAAGTCCACTTTTGTTCAGCGCTAATAACACGCAAAATATTTTACCACAACAGTAAAAGATGCAAACTAGAAATAACGAGACAGAATACAATTATTTACCGTATTAACTTCAGGAAGATAATCAACTCTATTTTTTCCACGAGAAGTCAAGAAAGCGGAAGGAATTATCCAAAAAGTCGAGATAGTACCATGCACTACACCCTTTTATAATATAGGCAACTCATTTTTGGCTCTTTTGTGCATGAGTTAATTGGCGAAGAGAGATAATAACTGAGATGAAGTGGTATTAGAGTCACGTTTTAAATGCGAAAATAAAATGAATGAAAAATAAATCTCTGGTCAATTGCAAATGAGGAAGAGTTCATGATATGCGTTGATTGCTTGGTTGTTGAAGAGAAGATACTTTTAGAGATAAAGTAATTTAACACTTCCATTACAGATTTGAAATAAATTATTAAAGTAAATGAACTTTTAGAAAATTACATTTATAATATAGTATATACATTTATTTACTGAATAAAAAGTGCATTTTTAAAAAAAAATTTCATTCTAATTTAATACATTGCTAAAAATTCTGGATCAAATTACGGTATAAAGTAACGAAAAGTCATTTTTATCATTAAATATTATACCGCAATTTTAACAAAAATATTTATTTAATTAGAGTAATACAGTGATTGTACAGTAAAGAGTACTATAAAAATTTCAGTATATCAGATTGATTGTTTCATAAAATTTTATAGCAAAAATGGCTTTTACCATATAAAGTACTGGTATCCTGAATGCCCGTACATTTTACCCTAATTTTATCCCCAATTTTTTACAGCAGCAGAATTGTGTACAGTTTAAAAAAGATCATTGCAAAAATCGAAAAAAAAATTATTACACTTACAAAGGATTTTTTTGTTGAAAAAATGGAATATTTTTTTTAAAAAAATGCTTCATCCAGCATTTGTCCAAAATCCAAATTGTTGCCAATGTCAGAAAAAAAATGAAGCTATTATTGAAAGAATATTAAGATGCAGTTTTTAAATATATAAAAGTGTTTTATATATTTAAAAATATATAAAATAATAAAAATATATAAAGGTGTCAATTATAAAAGTGTTTTAATTAATGTTTCTATAGATGTTTATTATTTTTTCATCAGACTTAGTAAATAAATAACCTTGTACTATAAATAGTGACATAAAAAAATTAGATTTTCAGTGTAAAAAAATAAAAAAAGCTCACTGTTTTCTGAACTTTTGCTTAAGAAAAAAATTCGAAAAAATGCTTCACACTTGTGGAGTTGTGTATCCGAAATGGGTGTGTGATGCAACTTGCAATCTCCTTCAAACACCATTGTACCTATCCGAAAATGTTAATAGTGATCTCGATTGGCTGTTCAATGTCTATTCAGTCATCAAAAGAATTTACACAGAATGTGTCTGAGATGCATTGAAATATGTCTGCGAAATTGTGTACTGAGCAGTTCAGGATTAACAGTTTAAGATGTCTAAGATGAAAACACAATAAAGTTTCTTTTCCAAAAAAAATTAGACAACAACCATTTTGCCAACGGGTAACCTGTTATCGCCTTGCGGCGATCAAAAAAATTTTTTTTCATTCTATTTTCACTTCACTCCAAAAAAGAGTTACTCGGTATTTAAGTTTGTTCTATATTACATTTGATACATTTGATCCTTTTTACTTGCACTGGAAATTATTTATTATTATTTTCATCATTTTACTCTTACAAAAAAAAACAAAAAAAAAAACAGAAAAATCTGGAATTTTATCAAAACCTTCTTCTAATTATCGAAAATACCAGGAATGTTGATGGAGCAGTTGAAAAGGTATCATTAATACAATTTATCTTATATTTAAGTTTTCATTCACATTTTTACGTTACTCTTTAAAATTAGCAAGTATATCAAGAATTTTTTTTTTTTTTAATTTGCTATAAAAATATAAATCGGAAGATGGAAGATGCATTGACTTCAAAATTTTAAAACTGATTAACAACTTTTTCTAGTTAGAAACGTTTTGGAATACTAATGATTTTTTTACAAAATAATTGTTTATCTTTATAGCACTTATTTAAAAATTCACATAACCATTAACACAAGGGATGCAAAACAATTTAACTAGCTTAAAAAAATATTTTGAGAATTATTATGTATTTTTCGAGAGACATTTAGTGTAATATACTACCGCATCAGGTTACAAAATGAATTCTTTTTGTTCCAAATAATTTTAATTGCGTCAATATTTTTAAAAGAAATTCAACAATATACATTTAAAACAATGAGTAATTACTTCAGTTCCATAAAGGAAATGTTTGTGTATGTAAGAATAATAAAATTATTTTCCCATTAAAAATATTATTTTTTAATCAATTTAACAATTAACAAAACAGTTACTAAAAATATAATAAAAAGAGCAAAAGTTTATTTCCCCAAAAAATACTTAATAAAACTATCCAAAATAATAATTAATTAAGCATATCCGTCCATACTTCTTTATTCTAACAATATACTAATTATTATTCTAATTTGTTCCAAGATGTTATTTAATAAGGCAAATATATAAACAAATATAAATAAAATGTAACCAGACAAGTTGGATAAAAGTTGCAGGGTTTTTAGTTTAGTATATTTTCAATATATTTTCAATATTTGAAGTATAATTGAGCTTTATTAATGCCAAAAAAAAAAATAATAAATAAAAAATAGGATTCTAAGAAATATCAGAATTTTTATAAAAAAATAATTGCATCATTTTAAGTTTCTAAAAGAAAGAAATAGAAGAATTAAAATCAAGGTATTTCACTCAATTTGTCACACAGTAAATATTTGAAATATAAATTTCAAAAGGTATTGAAAATATTGTGATTATTTAATTGAGAAAATTGAATAAAGACGAACTTAAACATTTTTAAATAAACCTTTTTTTTTTTTTTTTGGAATCGTATAAAAAAATAGTTGAATAAATGTGAAAGCTTAATAAACTAGAATCTATCTACAATAATTGAATTATTTTACTTTTTCAAAGATTTGATACCTAATACCGAAGAAAAACTAATTAAACTTTGAAACCTAAACTAACTCCAAAATATTGTGTTCGAAATTTTTTCCAGTAAAGAAATAGTTCTATTTTTTATTACTTTTAAAAATCATTTTGTACTAAAATAATAAGTATCATCAATATTTTTTTGCTCTAAACAAAAACACGGCTGAAAAATTTTGAGAAAAAATATTTTATATCCTATACCCAAGAGAGAGGAGCGGTTTACGGAAACTTCTAATCAAATTTTCAAACACCAGATGAAAAAAAAAATTCACATTTTTGACCTTCACCTCTCACCTTTCGATTGAGAAAATGACCAAGGTAGGGTCGTGCATGCATCAAAGGTATAAGAATGTTGAGATACAACTGAATTTTACGTGATGTTCAGCAAATGCTTCGTACGAAACGAAACGGACTAATCTTTATTCAAGTTAACTAAGTGTGTAAATATTGTGTAAAATCAATATTTCGTTTTATAATATATAAGAAAAATACAATATTTATATTTCATATTCTAATACAACTATATTAACAGACTTATCCATAGTAAAGTTCAACAAAATGGCATAATAAATGTTTTAATATTTTCTTTCAGGATATGAAAATCAGTGAAAATGCTCGTTCGTATTGGAATTATATTTATTAATATAATGGCAAATACGGATTTAAGTTTAAAGTCAACAAAATAAACCAGTTTTATATCGAAAATATCTTTTTTCTCGAGTTTAAAGAACAAAAATTAAATTTATCAATAGGGATTTAGATTAATAATTATAATTATGAATATAACAGTATCAATCGCATTTTTCTATTTGCATAATAGTTTGGATATAACATATTATAGTGAAGAATAAAGTAAAACCACAAGTAAAGTAAGAGATTCTATTAAGATAGTTTTATTTTTAGAAAGTTCCTTTATCGCGATTTGCAGAACTTTTCTGATGCGTAAATTTTAGTAACCACATACAAACTATTTGTATTACCTTTCATTAAAATATTAATTCCATACTTACAAAATTAAATTGTTGACTGCTTATCATTGTTAAATTAATTAAAATGTAAAAAATAATTCTAAGCAATTTTTATTAATTAGTCATACTGAATATTAAGCAATTCAAGCTAATTTGCTTGAATAGAAACTAATACATATAACTATATAATACAAACTAATCCATATAAAGTAATGACTAGAAAGCATAGAATCGTAAGCTGCAATGGAAAAAAAAAGATCTATCAAAATTTAGATTTAAGAGTTTCCACAACTAAAAAAAAAAAAAAAAAAAAAAAAAAAAATGTGATATCAAAAAAAGTTAATGAAAATATTTTAAAACTGAATATGAATGTTAGGAAACAGCTTTATTTATTTATAAAATATAACCTTAAAAAAATTAAAGTTTGTAGACGGACAATTTTAGTACTCAAAACAATTTCATATCCTTTAGGGAGTTTAGCTCGTCTTAATAATTCGTTTTAATTAATTCAGGGTATACAATTCTGATGTTTTCTCTTTTTTCCGGTCTTACGTTTTCCACCAGACTTAGTTAATATCACCGCTAATTTAGCAAACTTAATATCGTATTTGCAACTTATATCTGATTTTGTCAACTCTTACAATTAATTTCCAAGTGTAGCAAAGTAATTTTGAATAAAATATCTTTCGTATATGAAATTGTATGATTTCGCCTCATACCACAAAATACCTCATTCAATTCAGTTCAATTGCCGTTCACTAGATTATTAAGAGGACGCTAGAAAATTTTGAACACAAATTCCTTTTCACCTTCATAAGTAATTTTAAATTCAAATTATTTGAAATGTGATTTCAGGTAAACCTAGAGTAAACCTTGAAGTTTCAAACTCTGAAAAAAAGATTTCAAATTATCGAAATGCAAAACAAATTATGAAAAGTTTACTTAGAATTAAGTAGTCTGTAAGTTTTTAAATTTTTTGTTCACGTTTTCATATTTTGAAAATATTTCTGCAACATTTGAAGCTTTATGACTTACGCTTGGTTTTTCTGAATTAAATTTTCTCATAACTTGAACTTGATAAAACAGAATAAACGAAGAAAAACAAAATTAGCGATGAAAAGATTCATAGCGACCTCTTAAATGTAGCAATCAATTATGAGAACATTGTTCATTGTTTGAAAAGTGTTTTAAATTTTGATTAAAATCCAACTAATATTCTGAGAAAATACCTTATCAAAACGAATTCATTGCTTTAAAGAGTGATGAAATGAAAGAGTTAAATGCATTCAATCTAAACGCGCGTAATAAAAGATATCAGTTATTTCCTCATGGAAGATGAGACGCAACACTGATTTTCATATTAGTTTACGAACGTCATGATTTTTTTTATGTATTTTGGTAGTTTACACAGCTGAAAAAGCACACAAAACATTTCAAGGACATGTATTTTACGTTCATTATTATTTACAAGCTAAAGCATATACAATTCCTGAGTAGCGTTATTTTTCTTTCCATGAATAGTTCCACACATAAATTGTTAGGAATAATTCTAATTTTAACGTCAGTTTCTAAGTTAATTTAGATTTCTGATTACATTCGTTATTATTTACAAACTCTCCGCTTTCGGCAATCAGCTTGGTCGAAATTATTTTGTAAAATACAGAAACTTTAATGGTAACCAAGCCAAATGCACAGCACTACTGTATCTAAATATTATAATTCATCAACGTCTCCTACAATCCTAACACCTTACTTAGTTTTAAACAATATAATAATCAATTCTTTTTCATCGTCTAGCTGTTACATGCGCAAAAATACTTTGATTTCAATCTTTAACTATTTTGAAGTATTGATTTGTTGTAATAGTTTGAAATCTGTCCGGCAGCTATTAAATCACACAAATCACCGTATGTGTTTGGAACACTTCAACAAAGCTGGCAGCAGAAGTATTAAAATTATTTACGTCTCTGATGTGATATAAGATAGAAAACTCTTCCCAATACTCCATTACGCGCTGTACTACTACCTCGCGCACCATGACTTGAGTTTCGTATAGATTCTATTGCTTAAAAAAGACAAGCTCTGTCACCAATAATTGGTATAAACGGCACCTTAGCCCATTTTTATGTTTGAAATTTCAACAACTATTTTAGAAATGATCAAAAATAAGTAAAAATAATTACTTTCGTAACTATGTTTTTATTTCTATAAAAATGCAAAATTATTCTAAATTTAACGTATTAATATATATTCTACAATACTTAAACTATTACTTAAGATAAATTTAACGAAATGAATAATAACTATGAATAATGAACCAACTGATAGAGAAATACCCAAGTTAATGGTGCCACAAAAGAAAAAAATATAGATTATGCCATATACAATTTGCTCAGTACTATTCTTCTTTTTTTTTTTTCATGCATACTTTTGTACATAAAATCTTTCTAGATAGGGTTTTTCTTTTTTTAATTTAGATTAATTTCAAATAAAATTTATAAGTTTACTTCAATTTATTATAATAAATATATTTACAAATTATACAATATACCATGTTCAGTAGTGTTATATTTCTTATCATGAATGCTCTCATTCATGAATTAATTTTAGTACAACTTCGTATTAAATTGGCTTAGTTTTCATCAGGTTAATAAGTTACTATGGCATTGATATTAAGAAATAATTATGAAAGAAATGTTTATAAAGAAATTTATCTATGCTCTTGTATTGATATATTTTGTTTTGACTATATTAATACAATAATAGAAAGCATTTTTTAAGGATATAATCGTGTGAGCTGATGACGAGATTATATTTTTTCCTTACTTTGTTTTTCCGACTCTTAAATTTTTAAATATTTTTTTTAAAAAAATTACTGTTTAATTTTTTTCTTCTTTTCTTTAAAATTATTTTGATTTTCTTCCTTGTTTCTTGTATTTTTAACTTATTTTGTGAGTTCTACGTACTTGTAGCTTATGTGCAATAAATAAAAATTATTTTTATTTTTCTTAATACAGAAGTAGTTACTTATTTTTCTTTTACAGAAAAAAATCGAGGTTTTTGCATATATATATATATATATATATATATATATATATAATAAGTTTTTACCGTAATTTCAGCACTTGTTATTTATTTAATATAAAATATTATTTTCAAAAAACAATAAACATCCCTTTGACTAAGGAACTTATGAAACAAAACCAAAATTTAAGTAAAATATTAATACTATTTTTGAAATTCAATTCGGCAGCGAAATACTATATTTATTAATCGTGTTTGGAACATACAATCTTTATTCAAAAAAGAAATTTTCAATATTCAATTTTAAGTAATTATAAATATAATACAATGTGTACCAAGCTGCATTTTTTTTAGTTCCATAGAAAATTTCCGTTTTTTTTAATAACATAATAAAAGTATTTTATTCTTCAATTTAAATTTAAATTTATTCGATTGTTGAGCAAAAGTATAATCAGTAGTTTTTGAGAAAATTTTTATTTTAATATCAGTTCAATTGTTTAATATTCAAGAAGTGCTTAAATAAAAAGAAAAATTTTCACTATTTAATCTTTAAGAAGTTTCAAACCCGTAAATGTTTTTTTAACTAATCAAATTGTATTAAAAACAACTTAAAGAAATGAATTTATTTACAATTGGAAATTACGACATCATTGCTTCATAAATTCGTTTAAATTAACAATTAAAATGCAGAAATTTTATCAGCTAAAGATATTTATTCTAATTATAGCTTTTTAAATACTTTGACTCAATATTTGAAGAATAAATTATCTATGTAATTATTGTAATTTAATTTCTACATAACTCCATTTTTTTAAGTAAGAAAATAATTATTTTTAATGTAATTTCGATATTTAAAATCATAAAAATTTTGATCAGATTGATATCTTTTAATGAAATACTATTTTACTCTAAAATTTCAGAACCATTTTTTTGCAGTTAAATTATACAAATTATTCTTCCATCAATACACTTAGGTTATACGCAAAGAAAACCACCCAATAAAAAAGTGTGCATGCGTCATTTGTTTACATTCAGCTTATTTCATTGTAACATTTAAAAACAAAAGAAATTCCTTGCAATTAATACAAGGCATAACTGACTGTTCGAAACAAATCAGTTTCTGTATTACCTAATTTACTTACTGTTTATTTTATAGGATTCGGTTGATTTAACAGGTTGCTAGGAATGACTTAGTGAATATTGAGATTAATTGGACAATTTCTCTGAAGTTGTGTAACTCAGAGGAATGCAGTTAAAATGGGTTAATAAAGTGTGCTATTTTGAATAGTTCAACAAAATTGAAAAGAAAAATTAAAAAAAAACTCTCTTAATCTACGGCATAGCCTGTTAAATTTCCGCAAAATTAAAATTAAAGTCGAAGAATTAGACAACAATTTAAACTTTAGAAATTAGTTGACCAGATTTGAAGATAAACATAGGTTTGAGTCAAAAATATAAATATTTAAATCTTACTAAAAGAAGAAAATACTCGTTCCTAAGATTTAAAATAGAAGTGAATAATAATTGAATTACCGATTCCTTTTAATTTCAATATACTAGCTTTAGATTATATTTTATTCAATTTCTATAATTTCTATGTGATAATTTTTTTAAATTTATTAGCTCTTATTTTAGTTATAAGTGTTTCAAAATATTGATAATAATTCAAAACCATGTCTAATTTTAAATCTCTTAACCCAATAGTTTATTTTAAGAGGAGAGAAGATTGCACAGACGTTAATAATGAATATTTGTGCGATTTTTTTTTTTTTTTTTTTTTAAACTTGAAATTTTCTTATCTTAATATTTTTTGTTTGTTTAAGGAATTTAATTTTTTATCCTTACTGATTTATGATTTTCGACATATGAGTAATACTTTTCTTAAAATAAAGACCTCCTCAAATTAGGAATGAAGTTTTCAAGAACAATAAAATTTCGTGTACTCAATAAATAAAATCTAGATCTTTAAAATCATATAAAGCAAGTGCATGCATTTTTTGAGACTCCAAAAAAAGTCAGGATAAAGTTTATTCGACCGTTGACTAGAAAATTGCAGGTAAAGCTCACAAAAATTCGCAATTTATTGGCTCTTTTAAACAAGAAAAGACAAAGAGAATGGACAATGAACAATGAAGAAGTCAGCTGTTTTATTAGCTGGACTTCAGGTAAATGGTCTAGTTTGACCCTATTGCACTTTTTGGCGAAGTTGATGATCTTAGGTCAAGGGCAATGCATACATATCTTAAATTTTAATCTATTATTAGGATGGATTTTTGACTCCATTATTTGAAAATTTATACTGTGTCTCTTATCAAAATTCATAAAATTGTGAATTTATTGTATGTCAAAATTTCTGTACTTTAAATTCTATTTTGTCTTGCAGAAATTTTATATAAGTAACTATTTAAAGCATAAACTTTTTATTCATTTAATGTTTAATTAGAAATTACTCGATTAAGTTAGTTTACATTAGATTTTTATTCATTGAATATATAACATTTTAGAACTGACGATTAGTACTGACTGAGTTATATTAGAACTGACGAAGACATAAAGATAACACGGAGTTTCTAGTTAAAAGCTAGCAAAAGAAAAAAAAAGAAAAATTGAAAAATTTTCTTCCTCCAAAAAGAGGGTTTTGAATACAACCATATACGATTGTTAATATATATAAGAAATATTCCATTCAGATAGTTTATATAAGCTGTATTCTATTTAATTAAAGTATGAACAAATAATAGACTGAAATTTTGATCACATCGTTTTAAAATATATATAAGAAGTATTCCATTTAGATAGTTTATATAAGCTGCATTCCATTTAATTAAAGTATAAACAAATAATAGACTGAAATTTTGATCACATTGTTTTAAAAAATATATAAGAAGTATTCCATTTAGATAGTTTATATAAGCTGTATTCCATTTAATTAAAGTATAAAAAAATAATAGACTGAAATTTTGATCACATCGTTTTAAAATATATGTAAGAAGTATTCCATTTAGATAGTTTATATAAGCTGTATTCCATTTAACTAAAGTATAAACAAATAATAGACTGAAATTTTGATCACATCGTTTTAAAAACTGGCTATTAGACTAACTGGATTATTTAAGAACTATCGAAAGTAAAATAGTAATTAGTAATGATAACGAATTGGAAACTTGTGACAGGTTTTTAAATAAGAGGTTTTAAAAATATATTTGTATGAAACTAAAAAGGGGAAAATAGTTATAATACTTTCGTATCATAATAGTTTATGTGATCGAAAGTGGATATGGGTATGTAGTGGATATTTTACTACTCGGATATTTTTTTCTATTTGGAAATCGTATGCTGAAATATTGCATGCTAAGTGTTTAAATCGGAAAAAAAATTGTGTGCCATTCCTATTGAAAATAATTTACTCAACGTCAATTACAGCAACTTAACATTGTTAAAAAGGACGAAATTTAAAAAGAAACAAAGAAGGAAAGAAAATTTTTTCTCGTTAAGTTGAGGAAAATCTTCATGGTTAAAAGTTGTGAAAATGCAAGTATAAGGTTAGAAAAAATCATGAAGTCGTGTTCAATTTTCAAACAATAATAATTGCAGGTAAGAGCTTACTATATAGACTGTTATGCTTGTTTCGCTCTCGAAATTGTTGATTTAAAGTTTATATTCATGAACAATTATTTTGACCAATATTGTCCTAAATTATTGAATAATTCACTTAACTCTTAAAAAGGAAACAAATTATTATCTTAGAATAGCTGTACTAAGAAAATCTGAATAATTATAAGTAACAGTTCTCAGTTTTTTGTTTAGATCTATTCAAATATTTGCAATATACTTAAAACTTAAAAACCTTTACACGTTATAAGAGCATTTCTTTAAAAAAAAAATGGAAATTTTAACAATCGCATTAAAAAAATAATGACCTGGCAAAAGTTTTCAATTTAGTTTCTCAAAATAAATTATATTTATTATTTTAAGTATTAACCCTTTTATAGGGATTTTTTTTTTTTAGTAGATGGGTGAAGCTCAATAGCCTTGGCTTGTCTTCTTGATACCACGCTAACCTTTACTGTTACCTACATTTATATAAGCAAAACATTCAATTGCTTGCTTTCTTGCTTTCGTATGCCTGTTAAGGCAGAGGGGTGCGATTGTTCTTGTTTTTCAATGACTCCATATATGGCCAAGAATTCGACTTCTTCCACACCCATACGTCACACCCGTTTATAGGGCGGACCCATTCATACATCCATTCATTCATCCACAGATCGTAATTTTGACAATCAGAGAACGATCAATCTCCAATTCAGTACCCCCAGAGGTATTGACTTGTTATGGGAACATGTAGGACTTTGCGACTCGACAGATTTAACGTGCATCAGTCACCATTTACTACACGGGGGGTCTTCGGCCGTTGAGGTTCGAACTCACGAACTCTTAGGACTCACGAACTCAGCGCTCTACGGACAAGGCTATCCCAGCCCTAAACATTCAAATATTGGTATTATTTTCTTGTATTTTCTGATGTTATCACCACATGTGACTCAACATATAGGTGGAGAAATATCTTCTCGTCGATTTCTAAAAATTAATGAATTAAGGAAATTTGTGGTAAGTATACTTACCACAGTCTTTTAAAGGGTTAAATAAAATTGCTGTTTTAGCATTTGATCTGAAACAATAATATTTTCAAATCCCTATTTATCACATTATAAATACCCTTTAAATAAGGAAAATGTTTTTTAAATTTAAAAATAAAGGCTGAATTTGATTGTAACTGTAACAGTTAAGTTACTGATCTTGTTCAGCCTCACAAAAAACCTTTACGTGTTTCACATGATTTCATTGGATATTATGATTTCAAATAGATATCGATAAATGAGACACTGCGTTGATTTCATTTTACACAAGAACAACGATTTAAATGTCTTTGTATTGGGAAATAAATTCCTTAACTTAAAACAATTAAAATATTTTAAACTCAAGCCAATGATCGCTTAGTAAGCTTTTCGTTATATTTACTAACAAATTTAGAAAATAATAATAATAATTTCTACAAAGAAAAAAATATCCTAAAACTTACATCGCAAAAAAATTTAAAACAGCAAATGGCGCAAAGAAAAAATCAAAACTATAAATTATAACTTTTTGTAACACACAAATTTAGTGGTGTTTTGCAAATATCTGTCAAGAAATACAAGGCAATGCATAAAGATAAATAAATATCAAATTATAGTCAAGAATAATAAACAACTTTATAATAAATAATCAATTATTAGTATTACAATGAGTCGACAGGCTTGTATGGTGGTCAGGGGATTGACCTCAAGTTAGAAGCATGGTTCCGGGTTCGAATTTCGGATAAAGCATGGATGCTCTTTCCTTCTCTTATTCGTACTATCAGTCTTTTACCATAACAGCAATGTTGACCCATTTAATATGGTGCCCCTGAGAGAGTGGCCAACAAATCTGCATTTCTTATACCCAAATGATGAAAGTAAACATGGTAAAACCAGGTAAACATTGGGGGGGGAAGTATTACATGATGATCATGATCATTCAAATAAAAAAAGTCCTTATTTATAATCTATAAATGTGCATTTACAGTCAAGAAATACGAGATTAGTGCATAATTTACATAATTAAATGTAGATGGAATATGTAAAATATGATAGGTATTACAAATGACGTTTTTGAACAAATAATTAGAAAAATTTCTTAGTAAAATAAATGGGTAATTCTAAATAAAACAAAATAATACAGATAAGTATAAAATATACTCATCAATTAGCAAAAAACAAAACAAACACACTATAAATTATTTGTGGCTTTTTATTTGTATTTTGAGTTATTGATTTATTTAAAAGTTAATTGATTACAGCTAGCCAACTCAATTCTGATTTCATTTTATATTCAAATTTTCTCAACTCACAAACTCTTCATTTATCGTTGAACAATCTGATACAATAATTTTTAAAATAAATTAATTAATTAGAACTCATAAAAGCGTCATTATGTCATATTCTTTGATTTATTCAGATCAAGGGGTTAAGAAACCTAAGAAGAAAAAAAAAACTTTTCCCGCAATAAAATAAATCACCTCTGTGACCAAATATGCCACTGGTCGTCTGAATTATGACGCCATCACAATCCATATATATCTTAAAAATGATCATAAAACGACATCGCGATCCACTGACTTCAAATAACACCAAAGAAAAGAATCCGCTGATTTTCTAATTATAATTCGAGAGGGAAAATTAGAACAGCAGTTGTCTTGGAGGGGTGAACTTGAAGTGCAGATGATATGCTCCATAAAATTTAGAGGGCAGTTTTCCCTGCCCCCACAATTTCGATAGATCGAATAGGAAAAAATCACTATCTTTGATTAAAGAGAAACTGTTGAGATTGTCTTAAGTGTTAATATCGAAATCGGTGAAAGCACAAGCCACCAATGTTGTTCTAATTTTCATTTTCTTCACTAATTCTCTTTCTTTTCATGTAATGCATTAAAAGGAAAATGCTGATTCATCCAACTTTTTTCTCTTCGTTTTTTCATTTTCTATGATTTATATAAGACTTTCGTTTAAACACTTTAGTTATTTTAACTTTTCCATTTAAATGAAATAAGTTTGAAAGAGCTCGATGCGTTTTTTTTTTTATTTTATTTTTTTTTTTTAATTTTTTTTTTAGACATTATCATCAACTTTCATTCATCAACTTTCTAATATAAAATCTAAAACATGAGGGAAACTTTCTAACAAATTGCAGCAACTAAAAATGAAAGAGAAAACATTCTGATTGTTTAACCGTATTAAGTGAAAGAAAATAATAAATAGTCTTTCTCAAACTTAACAGTTTGATTACCACTTTATGGTTATTTGACAGTTTTAATTAAATATGGTGAAATAACCATTCATTAAATTGTTATTTAACCATTTTTTCCGAGAAATTTCTAACAGTGTAGAACACGGCATAAAAACCATTTATTCGGTTAAATTTACTTTTCAGTTTTATTTTTTTCACTAAGCATGTGGTAATGAGAACAATAATTTTTAAAATCAGAATTACCGGTAGGCCGTTACGAAATGAATGTTAAAATTACCAACAGTTTAAATACCGTATATTTTGGTTTTTTAATAACAGAATTATATATTTTTTTTTACCATAAACGTCATTATACCATACTGTAATTTTATCAGATTTCTTTTTTTTTTTTTTTTTTTTGTCTCTGTAAGTGTGAGTAAATATTTATGTAATTTTTAAGAAGTAGCTAACTTTCTTCGGTCCGCTAAAAAATTTTAACAGTGAAAGTTATTAAAATTTCCTTTTTTATTATATTGCTAGAAACATAGCTTTCAAATTTTCCCCAACCTTTAATTGATAACATATTAGAACACATTAGTTAACTTTTTAAGATTTAGTCTACAAATAAAATATAACAAAACTCTGTGATTCAATTTGAATTTAACAATGTAACACAGTATTAAATTTGCTATCGATTCTCAATTTAACACATTATTAAACTTGCAGCTACGTTGCAAGTTGTTATTTTTTAAGGTACCGATATTATGGTTCAATTTTGAATAGATCATTCAGACAGTGCAGTTTTAAAAGAAGTACGTAAAAAAATTCTTAGATTATTACTGAAGGATGATGCTCAATAATTAATCGATAATTTTGTTTCACAATTTTTTTTTCTTCATAAAAACCGAACGATTTGTAGCAAAGCGTGGCTCTAGTGTTTCTTTGTTTTCTAGGTTGAATTTAAGACTACATAATTGCAGAGGTGAACAAATGCAAGATGTAAATCTATCTCTGAAATCGATTGTTTTTATAAGGTATTTGGCAACATATTTTGCTTCATCTTTTGCAATGAATCAGCATACTTTCAAATGCCGCTATATATCTTTAGCGTTTAACAATCTGTAACTTGGAAAACAAAGACATTATATTAAAAATATTGTGACAAACGGATTCTATCAAACAATCATCTTTAATCCAGGTAATTTATCTGATAGTCAATCTATAATGAAATGAAGGCGTATTTGTATACCTTTTGACCTTAAAAAGTGATGCAAGATTCAGGATAACACCACTCATTTCTTCCTACTCAAAATATCGTGACTAGACACTTATTTAAAACAGCTGAATCTTCTGCATAAAAAAAAAATAATTACAATTTGTTTTGTTTTATCTTTCAAGTGTTATTTATGAGATGATCGAGATTTGGTTTTCCGCTTATGTACTTAATAGGTAATAAACAGATCCCTTGCGAGAAAAAATAATAAACGATTGATAGAGAGAAAAAAAAAGTTTCTTCAACGCTGAAGTTTTTCTACTCTATCTAAAAAACATCAAACAAAAATCTTGGGTTTATTCAGAGTTCATTCCTGATTGGGTGTGTGAAAATAATACCAAATACTTGAATTTTTAAATTCCTACTTGAGGAAAAAGGCATCATTTAACTACGTAATGGTGCAATATGTTTTTCGAATTCGAATTTCATTTGAGAAAAAAAACGATAAAACAGGATTTAAACTTCGATCTAGATACTGGGATGAGCCACTCAATCTAGGAACTAGAATTTTTTCCGTCTGGAAAACCAGAATTTTGGCATTTGATAGTGCTCCTAAATACACTGTTAAAAAATTCCTGATCAAATTACGGTATAAAGTACAGCCACTTTAGGTTCATCATCCGTAAAATCCACTTTACCGGAAAATTAATTTTTAACGTAAAATATTACGTCGTAGTTTTTACAGTAATATTAATTTAATATGAGGAATTCATTGATTTAGCGGTAATTATTACAGTAAAAATTACTGTATATCAGATTTTTCGTTCCGTAACATGTCCCAGTAAAAATGGATTCTACTGTATCGATACTGGAGTACCGATGTTTTTTTTACTGTAATTTGATCCGAGCTCCTTTACAGTGAATATCAACGTAAATTTTTTGCTATCAGCATTAAGATACCAAGCTGGCTTTTATTGCCGAGCAAATTAACTTTCAAACCTTAATACTTGACACAAATTACTTCTTCTCAAACCTTTTTAACGTTCTCAATCCTTGTTAACCGTCTCAAAACTTGATACAAATTAATTCTTCTCAAACCTCGTTCAACTCAAACGGCAACATAATTCTTACCAATACCTCGTATAGGAGTCGGCTAGTTTTTTCATCGTAAAAAATAGCAAAAACTTAATAGATTTTGTGTGTCTTCTTCACCTCATTTCTCATTTTATTACAAACTTAGAAAAAGTACTTGCAAGAACGCCTATGGCAATTAAATGGAGTAAAAAATTACGGTAAAATTATTGTACTGTTTGGTAAAAACATTTCTGGTAAAAACAAACATGATTCTAATAATTAAACCAAAATACACGGTATTTAAATCATTCATGTGGTAATGATTTCTGATTATATGGTAGCGTTTTACCGGAAATTCTGGTTTTCAAAATTACAATTCTTATTACCAATTACAGTTCTTATTTCCTTATTAGTAAAACATACAAAACTGAAAAGTAAATAACAAAAAAAAAATGGGTTTTATGCCGCTCTAAGGTATCAAGATAGGATTACCAAAGTTTACCACATTTACCAATGTTTACCACAGTTACCAAATTTTAACACAAATTATCATGCAATTTTTTATTGTTAATTTTATCAAAGCATTTCGATAAAAAAAATACTTTGCTTTTTGGTGTTCCCCTAGAGTTTACCGGTAAATTTTACCATATTCTAGTAATTTTGACTACATTTTCCTTTTCAGTGTAGGCACAAAATATTTCTCGAAAGAGAAAC
Source organism: Parasteatoda lunata (assembly GCA_949128135.1). Taxonomy (NCBI): domain Eukaryota; kingdom Metazoa; phylum Arthropoda; class Arachnida; order Araneae; family Theridiidae; genus Parasteatoda; species Parasteatoda lunata. The sequence goes on along the minus strand of OX421972.1, from coordinate 70,374,308 downwards.
GAGATATAAAAAAATTATTATAATAATATAGTACAAATTCAAGTATAGTAAGAAAAAATTCAATCAAAATAAAAATAAGAAATAAATTTATGTAAAATAAAAAAAAGCTAATTTTATGCAAAATAAATTACATTTATAATTTCATGTAAAATTATACAAAAATAGCTTATGCTAACGATAGGATAGAAATAATTTAATAAAAAATAAAGTAACTCTATGCAAAATAAAAAATATTAAAAGTTAAATTCTGCAAAATAAAAATATGTAATTTTATGCACACACACACACAAGAAAAAAAAAAAAACATTTTGTTTCATTTTTCGTCAAAACTCATTTCCAACTGTCACTCACTCTTCTAAAATGCATGTCGGTAGAATAGATAGTTCGCCCACGCATTATAATAAGGATATTTGGCGATTTGTTCCGGTTGAGATAATTTTTTAGAGAGAAAGATGACTCCCTTACGCAACAAGGAACTAGTTAATGGTCCCCTCGAAGAAAGTTGCAAATTGACGGACAACTTACTGCCGCATTCAAGCGATCATAAAAGCTGCAGGGGTATACAGCATATGCATGCAGTCCATCATATTCTGAGTAATGTCGGCGAATGTACAAAGTAAAACAAAACATTTTTTTGCAATGAATTAAGAAATGATGATTTGCGTTCCAATCGGTTACGGATTTTGTTAACTCAATTGCTGGTCCATTGCTGCGTTTGAAAAATATCCGGAAGCTAGGCAATAAAGCGTGCAAGTGAAATTTTTTTTGGCCCTACATAAACAAAGTTTGAAATGGTATGAAAGAATAGAGTTCTGGTGAAATTTTAAATCTTCATTCGTCAATAATTGATGGAGTGTTTGCTTCCTATAGACAAATTAGGCAAACTGCCTGTATCTCTTGATTTTTCACATACTTGTCTTAAAATATAAAACAAGGATTCATTCTTTCACTGAGAATAAACTATGATCAAATCTGCCAGAATATGGTAAAATTTACCGAGTTTCTAGCCCTACGGAAACACTAAAAAAGCTCAGTAATTTTGTCAGAAGCACTTTGGTAATGATTTTAGTAAAATTAACGATAAAATGTTATTTTATAAAAGAGACAAAATTTTGTAATTGTGGTAAAATTTGGAAAATTTATCATGATACCAAAAGTATGGCATAAAGTCCATTTATTAGATTAAATTTATTTTTCAGTTTTGTATTTTTTACTAAATGAGGAGTAAAAAGAATATATGAACGGAATAGTTTGCATACCGTTTATTTTAGTTTTTATTAACAAAATTGTTTTTTTTTTCTTTTTTTTTTTTCGTTACTAGAAATGTCATTACCATACATTACGGCAATTTTACCAGAAATGTTTTTTCCGTGAATGTAGCTTTATATTTAAACTGGTATGAATATGAATTATTTAATTCTGAAAATTAAATTATTGTTCGTAAAGTTTCTTTTAAATCTTATTTGCATTTCCTTTTCTGTTCGATGCATTCCTTTCAAAAAAAATATTTATTGAGTTCCGTAGTCACTGCTGTGGACCAGGGGATCAGAACATGTCACCTTTATTATTTTTATTGAAATGTCTTAAATAAATATATTTTTTAATAAAAAAAATTCCTCTAAAAGCTTACAATATGTATTAATTATAAATAGGATTAATATAACGTGATGTCATGAAGCTAACTTGAAAAGCAACTCAAGCAAAATTATACCTAAAATGTTAAATCCGATAAATAGTACACTTAATTTCTAATATTTATCACGTTTAATTATGTACTAATGCGTTAGCTGGGTATAAGACAAAATTCTTCGCGCCAAAATAATCGCCAAATTTATAAATATTAGTAAAAAAAAAAGATTACTGTTAATAAACTTTAAGTGAATAATCTTATGAGTAGCAACAGTTAGAAAGTTTGCCGCTCAAAAGATATATTTATTTTTAGAAAAACTGTTTATTAAAATGCAACTAATTTTAATTAACAACACAATTTGGCAATTATCAAATGATGAAGAGACTAGTATTCTGTTTTACCAAAAAAATGTTTTCTAGACGTATGGTTAATACACCGATATGGAAGCTCAGATATTTTCACCTGGTATCAAGCTAAAGGATAAGTACACAATGAAACAAATTCTGGTAAAATTACCGCATTGTACAGTAGCGCTATTTCAGGTAAAAACAATCATAACCCAAAGTTAATAAAACCAAAAAATAAGACATTTAAACTATTCATTTGGAAATGAAATTCTTCTGTTCATATATGGTAATGGTTTACCAGAAATTCTGGTTTTCAAAATTTTATTTCCGGTTACTACGCATTTCGCAATAAAATATGAAACTGAAAAATAAATTTAACGGAATAAATGGTTTTGATGCCATGCTCTTAAGTATCATGATAAAATTATGAAATTTTATCAACAACATATTATAAAGCCATATTTTAATGTTAATTTTACCAAAATCATTATCAAAGCGCTTGGGTAAAAATTAGCAAGTTTTCCGGAAATATGAAGCCAAAAACGCGGTAAACTTAAAATACATAAAATATGGTAAACATCATAACGCGATAAACATAAAATATGGTAAATATTCTGGTAGCTTTGACCATGCTTTTTCTCTCAGCGTATTTTTAACTCTCCTCATCAATAGGCAAAATTTTCGGTTTATTTTTAAATTCTGCAGATAATTAAAATCTCATATCATATTTTCATAAGATCATTTACTTTGTTAATTATTTACAAACGTAAAATGAATTCTTACGAATATTAAAAATAGATCAATGGATGATGAGAGTAAAATTATTAACAACCAGAACATTTCTTTTTCAAGTTCACAAAATACAAAGAAATAAAATAAGAATTAAATTTTTTCTAAATATTTTTTGTAAAAATTTTAAACAACAATTATTGTTTAATAATTTTAAACAATAACTTAGATATTATTTTTATATTGAAAATTAAATTTATACACCATATAACTTATGTACGATATAATTCTTTTGTTTCACTTTGTTCTGAAAAGGTAATGGATTAAAACAACTGCAAATGAAAATGTTCATCACTTGGCTGTGGATCTTGCGGTTTGTGGTTAATGTTATCTTTGCAAAATAGATTAGTTTGTGACAATTTTGGAGTGAAAAATAAAAAGGTATTCGACAAGTTTTATAGGATGAAAGCCAGTTGTTTCCGGTTTGAAAGAGAATAAGGAAAAACTAACAAACAAAAAAATGCTTAATACCTTAAGCTCCTCGTTTTCCAAAAGATAGCATTTCGTTTCGATAAACAACAGGTGTTTTGCGATTGATATTTTCTACTGAAATTGCACAATAGAAAATTTTGGACATTCTAGTCTATTCTGAATGTAAAAATGCTTATTCCCATTAAGTTCAGAATCTATATTTGACATTGTTTTACTTTATGAGCTATATCGAAACTTTTTCTTTTTAGAATATCGCGATATAAATATAATTTAGACTGAGGGTTGATAAACTTTCTCGAAGTAATAAATAAAAATAAAAAATAATTTTTGGGAATAGCAATAAGTTAAGCATTTTAGCATTTTTATCAATTAATACTGCATCAGTTATTTCTGAAATTAATGAGAACCACATCAATTTTGGAATAAGAACAGGAATAAAAATTATATATTAATATTTTAATATTTATTAAATATATGTTATTTATTTTTGACTAAATAAGTATATGAAATAATGCACACTTTGAATTTAAATATGAATGGAAATAATGAAACTGTTGCAGATTTTCAACATATTTTGTGGAGAAAAAAATTTTTTTTTACTCTGTTACAATTTGTTAATAAATCTTTAAACTACATTTTTTAACATGCTTTCGTTAAAAAATTTCTTAAATTCGAAATGTCGAAGAATTTATATGTTATTAAAACTTTAATGCACTTTATAATTTTAGGGTATATTTAAAGTTTTTTTTTAAAAAAACTAGTTTGAAAAACAGATATAACATTTCTTACAATAGTTATGTAGATTTTTACCATTAATTTTTGGTTGTAAAGCTAATAGCCACTCATACATAATTTAAGGGTCGCATTTAACACTATTTTAGACTAATATATTAAATTTAATTGCATGAACATTTGGTGTTGAGATTTTTGCAAATGCAAACAAAGTTAAAATCATATTAATATATTAAAAAATTGATTAGTTAGTGATTGATACTAAAATAGTTTTGGCTTTTCATAATGACAATGAAATGATTCTTAACGACCGAACTATCAGTAACAATAATAAAAAACATGGAACTTTAAATAGTTTTAATAATACAAAAAACACTTTTCAAACATAAACACTATTACGGCATTTTTGAAATAACAATCAAGCGATATTGTTTCCGTTTCAATGATTAGATTCTTTTATTATGTTTTACGGTATTTTGGGTATTATTCGACGAATATTTTTATTTTTAATAAAATAAATTACAAGAAATAATGATTTGATTTAAATGTTGCTTTTTTTTCAAATTTACTTTGCACATAAGTAATTATTTTCATATATATTTGTTTTAATTTTTAAATTTAGACATGTTTAAATTAGACAATCAATTACTTCAAGCTTATTAGCCAATTAGATCAACTAGAAAAATGTCCTCCTCTGAAATTCATTATTGCCAAACATTTGAAAATTCTTCTACAATAATTTCAATAAATGGTTGAAAATGCTGTTATATTATCGACTTGACAGATTATGCCTGTTCTTTTTTTTTTTTTTTTTTTTGCTTGTTTAAAATAGTTTATTGTTTTTTATTGCATTATTTATTATTGTTATTTATATTCTTTTATAATGGTTACTTATTTATTAACTTAGTTTAAATCCTAAACCTTCAATGGTTTTTGATCGTTATAATTAAAATTAAAATAGTTTTTTAATTTAAAAAAGAGTTGGAAAGTTTCAAATCATTGTAGAAAATGTTAAATATTAAAATTTAAGAAGATCAAAAACTGTAAAAATGGTTTTAAAAAGTTGCATAATTTATAAAAGTTTTGGAATTTTGGCAAAAAAGTTTCTAAAGACGAAATTAACGAAAACATATTAAAGCTTGAAAAAATGTAGTTTTAATTTTGGTGTCAATCAAAATTAGTGTTTAGTGAAGTTTTTTTTTTCCTGTCTCATTTTTATAAATTTAATAGTTTTCGATAAATAACGTGTCAAATATAAGCAAAGATAATAAATTTGTTATAATTCTCTCAAATGTTTGACCTTATATAAAAGTACTTTATTTACAATTTATCTTTACTTTTATTTACAATTTATTAAATCTTGCCTTTTATTTAGAATTCTAAACTAGTTTGCCTTGTAGGGTTATTTTAACTCCATGATTACCTCAGTTGATGACATTCGATGCAATTCAACAAAATTCTTTTTAAATGGTTGCTCATTTTTTCATGGAATTCACCTTTTGAAAGTTGTTTTTAAGAATCATTTTAATTTAAATAACAAATTACAGACGATGCTAAGTAATTAAAAAAAAACAGTATATATAGTTTTTAGAATACTTAACAGAAATAACAAGCAACCATTTATAGAAAGTAACAGCTTCTAAAAATGACACTTATAGTTTTTAGAATCATTCTTAGTTAAAATTGCAGATCACCGTTTTTAACGAAGTAACATTTCATAAAATTAGTATAATTTCTAGAATTATTCTTTTCTAAGAGAACAAAACAAAATAATATTTTTAAAAAAATAGTTTTAAGAATAATTCTTAATAAAAAAAATTACCGTTGGAACAAAGTAACATTTTATAATATAAATAAACAAAAAAATCTATATGCGTAATGCCTTATAAAAGGAACCGTTGCATATCTTTTTCATATCTAAGCACGTTCATTTTCCCACTAATTTGTCCCGCTTGCTGTGCCATGCTTTAACTCAATGATTTTTGTGATTTTGAGTTGTAAGATGTATTAAGTTTGATATATTATAGATTTTTTTATCAATAAAAAACATTACTTTTTCTTACCCCATTTTTAAAACAAATCATTTTATTGTTTATTTATCAGTATACCTATGGTCATTAACTTAATTCAACAATCTAAGTTCCGAAATCGGGGATTACTGAAATCTTCTATAAAATTTTATATTTTAATGTCTTAATATGATTGAAAAACTAGATTATGAGCCTTAATTAAAAATCTCAAATGAACAGACGGAAACTAGCGGGTGTTTAATTAATAATAATTTGAAATTGAAAATTAGAAAACTTTTTCAAAAAATCAAGGTTCATAATGCACCGTTTGCTTAAAATTTAGATAGAAAATTCGAAAACAATTCCGAAAAATCAAGTTACATATTTTAATCATCAGTTTAAAATTTTAATGTCTTTTTGTCTTCACTCAACATAAAACAGACAGAGATTCTTTTTTAATGGCAACTTATTTCACGAATCAAATTTGTAACTTTTATAAGTTAGAAAAAATATTTTTACATTTTTTTATTAAAACTATGTATGTAGAGTTCACATTTTCAATTATAACACTTTCTTCAATAAATAACATTCGTATATATAACATCCCATAGAAAAAGATAGTTTTTATAATATAGAGGAAAAAAAACATTGGCAAAATACGAAGAAAAAATTGTTCTTATAAACTGCACGTTGCTAGAGTTCGAAGGCTCGTTTCTGTCACAAATATTAATAAAAAGATAAATAAATAAAATTCCTAAATTTTCATATCTTTCAACAGAAATGTTTGTGCAATATTTTACACGGTCATTTCAAAGATTACATCGTTATTCATAAAAGATGATAATTAACATATTTGGAAACAGAATCGTGTAATTTATAACCAGTTTTCATAGAAAAAATAAAAAATTAAGTAAACAGATTAATAAAAAAAATATTTTAGATATCTGACACTGCATTTGTATAAATAACAGTTTATAAAGCTTTAATTTACGTAATGATAATTCAAACATTGAAAACTCTTAAGCGCTTAACTTTTTAATTTTAAAATTATGTACAAATCTCTAAACATATCTCATTAAAGTTATAGAAGTATATATTTTTTATTTTATGTCATAAAAATATAATTTCATTCCAATATTCATATAATTGTAAAAAATCAGAAAAGCTTTAAAATATTTCTTAAATTTCATAGATAGTTTTTAGATTAAGATTAAAAAACGAGATGAACTAAAGATTATACAACAAATCATATTATGGGAATTTAAATACTCAATAAAACGATTGTTTAAGTGTATAAGTTAAAATTTTATTTATCAATTGATTGAAATGAAATAAAAATAAGTTGTCTTACCTTAGAGAATAATTTATATCCGACGATTTAAAAATGTCCACTTATTATCCACCGGCAATCTGTAATATATATTCTAGGAAAATATGGAATCTTTCACATCACAAAGGAAAAAGAACGGAAAGAGCAACATGCCGCAAAATTATAAAAAAGCTATTTTAAATAACATCCCAATCACAACAAAACGAAGATCAATCACTCCTCAAGACCTATGCAACAGTTGGATGAATGAAAATTTCAAAAACAGATGCCGAAGATGAAAGCGGGACCTGTTTCCCCCTACTTTTTCAGATCTCGCCAAGTCGCCAAATTTTTGATAAGTTGTCTCAGAATCTGAGATGTTCGTAAATACCTGTAGGGGCGAATGGGAGTAATATGGAAAAGTTCTCGATGAGTTAATGTGTGCACAGCAGGAACGATGGTTTTATATAACTCATTTGTTTTCTTCTTTTTTTTATATATAAAATTAAATTAGAACCACAAGAAATAATTTAGTTTACCAATGCATTTTAAATCTTGCTACTAAAAGATAAGCTTTTATATTTCTCAGAAAAGCATTAACAATGCATCGGTTCTTAATTATAAATGTTATTACTATTGTAATTTTTGTTGCATCATTGCAGGTTAATTTTTTTATTTGCGTTATTAGTTCTTAATTTAATGAAAGTTGAAATTTTTAAAAAAATTATTTTTCGTACAATATAACACTTTTGTTTCGCTAGATAAATTAGATTTGACTAAAGAGTATTTTTTGCACTACAGATAGAATCTTTTTTCTTTGCTTTAATTTTTTTTTTTTTTTTTTTTTCTAATCTCTTTTTGACACGCGTCCTTCAGGTATCAGTAGGGCAGATTTGTTAGCCACTCCTTTAAGGGCACCATATTAGGTGGACCAGCGTTGTAGCCACAGTAAAGACAGATTTTACATAGAATGAAAGAACATCCATGCCTTGTCTTTGATTCGAACCTAAGACTTTTCTGATGTGAGGTCTGCTCCCTGGCCACTTCACAGTCCAGTCAGCTCTTTGCTTTAATAATTAGAGATTTATTGCAAGTTAAACCTAAAAGTATTTTTTATACAATATGCCATAATTCAGCTAGAAAAAAAAATAGCCATTTTTTTTAATGACACATGTAATGGAAACTTTATTAATGATAATAATTTTTATAACGTATAAATAAATATATATATTATGTTTATTAACATTCATGAATTTACTTCAAAAATAGGTTATTTTAGAAAAATATATGATACGTTTATTATATTTGTATGATATGTTTATTATGTTTTTATATTATATTTGCATTGATGAGTTTACTTCAGAAACAGGTCATTTTTAGAGACGTATATCATACCATAGCGACAAGAAATCACAAAATAATAATAATAATAATTAATTTTTCTCTTTTTCTAAGAATGTATAAAGTGAAGCAATCTCAATAATTATGCACGTAAGCACATTTATTCATTCATAAATAATTAAATTCTAAATTGATGAAAATTTTAAATTGATTAAAAGTTGTTGTTTTTAAAAAAAAATTAAATGTACCATATTATTTCTTTCAAAACATCGTGCAATATTTATGAAAATTCGAAATAATAGAATTCCGATTTTATAACTAATAACTTATTATGTTAAAAAGAAAATAGGTAAAAGAAAAAGATTTTATGCAATATGTTTAAACAATTTTGAATGCATCATTTCCACTACAATAAAGGATATTTCTACGGCAATTAAGGCTATTTTTTTTTTCAGTTGCCAATATTTTAAGAACATTTTAAGAATTAAATATATTGAATATTATTTGATGAGTTTTCTAAATATTTTAAGCATAATAACACTATATACTGAAAAATATAAATACAAACAATATAGATACGACAATAAGTATTTTGAACGACAATTAATATACGTAAATCATTATTGAAATAATGTCATTCAAGGATTTTTTTCTTGACATTCAAATCACTAAATGAACGAAGCAAGCAAGAGCCCCCAATAACTTTCAACAAAATACCTTCATTCCAGCCATAAAGAGAGCGTGCGACATTGAGATTTTTTCCCAGATCGCCATGAGCTAAATTTTTAGAATGTTGTGATGACCCAGTCCCCGCGTAATCTACACTTTAATGTAGGCGACCTTTACATCATGGCTCTGTATCGATGTTTTCCCCCTCCCAGAGGTTGGTGATTACCTTTTTCAATAAATTAACAAATATGTCTGAAGTTACTTAACTATAATTGTGGCTTCGACGGAAAAGGCATCTTTAGAGGGTAATTTTTTTAGGTCATGGTGATTATTAAGCGATAATTGATACACAGAACAAGTAGATAGATTTATGTTTGTATTTATGTTATCACTAAAGTGTAGTAATCAGTTATTCTGCAGATTATCTAGCTAATGTGCAAATTAACCAGAGTGATTCGTTAAAGTGCCAAAAAATTGTTTCAATTCTCAAATTGCTTAACGGGGAACAACAGGAAAACGATTACCGTTTTCAATAAATAAGCAAATATGCTTAGATTTATATAACTTCAAAAAAAAAAAAATAAAAAAAAAAAAAAAAAAACATCGTAAATAAAAAAAAAATTTAAGCCAATGGTGATTGTTAAGCGATGATTGATACTTAGCATTTGAGCTAGACTTAGCATTTGAGACTGCTGAAAATGATAGAGAAGAAGATTCTTATGGACCTAGTATTGATGCATTGCAAAAATTTTATATATTTATTTGGATTATTGATAGCAAAACTTCAAACATAATTTACTCGAAACTATGTTTCCCTTACTTGTTGTATCTCGTAACTAGAACAATTTTCAAATTTTGATTTACTTCCAATTTTGGCACAATGTTCACAATAAATATAGCTTTCGTTTCACGTAGTAATTTTTAAATTGAGTTGATTGGTTATGAGTAATCCACGAATATATAAATTTATTTTATGTCATTTCTCGAATTTAAAAAAAAAACGTGTTATTTTGAGGGGGAAAAAATTTTTTTTTTAATCATACGTGCTACGAGAGCTATATTCAAGTAATTTAAAAAATCAAAACAGAATCAAATTTAGATGATGATTTTTTTTCAACTTCTGAGTTCAGCAAACTATGAATAATTTAAAAAATAAGTTAAATCCATTGCATTATATCATTAGCTTGCATTTGTAACATGATAAAATGGAGATTAAAATCTGTACAGTGCGATAAAAAATGTATTAAGTTCATCACAATCATTGTAAAATTCTTCGCTTTACAGACTTCTACTGTGTTGTCCCCCCTTTATCAAATGAAGCAAGAGAAGCTTGCTTTACTTAGAAAATCTTCTTGTTACCAACCAGCAGTTATTGTTTTTCTGGAGCAACAGCAACGTTTCTCTACACTTAAGTTAACTTTATGTTATTATTTTTTTATTGTCTAAAAGAAACCAAGCTGCTACAGTCAAACAATCAACACATTAATTGATAGAATCAATCTTCAATCACTTTAAAAACTATAACATAAAGAATCAAACTATTTAGATTGCAATGAGAGAAATTAACATTATGTGATTGTTTTTTTTTTAATATCTGAAGAATTAATTCAATAAATGCAATTAAACAATCAACAAATCAGTTGATAGAATAAAAGAAATAAACTTTTGACCTTTAAATGATACGGAAATTGCGTTGATTACCTAGTATTTTTGATTTCACACTTTAACGGATTACTTCAGTTAATCTGCAGATAAAGCTAAGTAATGTGCGTATTCACAACTTTCGAGCTTTAGCAACACCATTAAATTTTACAACATTTTTAAACAATACTTCCAATAGTTAATGATAGATAGTGAAATTAATCTCGCATGTCAATGAGGAAATGAATTCGTGTGTGTAGATCTTGGATAATGGCGGGCATGAGGAATTATACGATATGTATATGATTTTCTAAAAGTTCTGACGAAATGTTGATTTAGTTTTTATTTCGTATGAAAAATCCCTTTTCCTAGAGTCCTTATATCTCACTTAAGTTAGAGAGGTACGACAACAGATTTTTTCCGAATCAAAATTGTCCGAAATCGAATTCGCGAATAATGGAGCTCATTGCGAATCAGATTTCTTACTTCGCTCTGAAATGTTTCGCTTACAGTTTAATTTTTTTTATACATATATATATTTCAATACTGTTGCTAATATCTGGTATTTACTTTCATCATATTTAAACGATGACACACAATAAATTAAAATTAGAAAGTAAACAAAAGTTAACGATGAAAGAAGTGTCTTTAATGTTAAAACAGCAGTAAATGCGCTGGATTTTGTTTCTTTTTTTTCCACATAGACCCACAAACGCCAAAATTGCTCATATTGCTGATCAGCAGGTTCAATTTTTTAGATATAATATATATTTTTCTCTTTAACGTGTTTGCCAAAAATGCCAAATATGACTAATTTATTAGGAAAAGAAAACTAAAGTTTTATCAAAAACTGTTTACTTATTAGCTTAGAATAGCATAAAAATCTTGATGAAAGTGGTTCGCAGAGCTATTATAATTTTTGTAATCTGATTACTTCATAAAATATAATATTATTTAATTGCGCATAATAGATACTTTGAATAGTTGAAATAAATTTTAAAAGTAAGAAAAATGTAATATTTTCCGGATAAAAATACCTTATCGATGAATCTGTATTCAGTCTACAAGAAAGTATTTCTTTTAGATATATTTTGTCTCTCAACCGATCAGAAAAATATACCTTAATTTTTCAGCTACGTTAGATATAGGAACTCTGATTTTTCCGAAATACACTGCATCATTCTCTTTTATATAAAAATCAGTTTATGTTCCTTAGAAGTATTATGAAATGTAATTAGTGTCATTAGTAATAACTCAAAAATAATAAAATAAAATAGTTTTTTTGTCAGCTTTCCTTTAGATTTAAAACAGCGGAACATGATTTCAGTTTGAAATTTTCAGAAGCGTTTATAATTCTTTCAATTATTGATTAATTATTGAATGTAGAGTTTCATGGGACTAGAATTAACTATACTACGCCCAGGGTCCGTCCGTGCCAATTTTCAAGTGTAAGCAAAAAAAAATTCACCCCCTACATTAATAATAATAATAATAAAATACAGAGTAAAAGAAATTTTATCCGTAATTTTAAAAATAAGTCAAAATCTACAAATTTATTTTTTTTTTTTTTCCTATTTGTTTTTTTGTTTTTTTTTATAAAAATGCGATGCAAATTACTTATATAATGTGTTCTTATTTAAATTCGATAGAGCGAAAAAAAAGTCCTACCCTAATCAATTTCAGAAGAGCAATCAAAATATTAGATATCTGTATTATATTTATATTTTGCTTCATATTTTTAACATGCAAAAATACAAAAGATGAGGAAAATGTTGCAAAAAATTCAAAATTGCGCAAATGTATACACATTGGATTATTCAGATGCATACCGGTGTTTCATTCAAAAGTTTCTTACTTTATTATGTGAATTCACTGCTAAATATTAAAATATTATAATATTTTAATACTTTAATTACTGCTAAATATTATTTTAACTACTGCCAAATATTATAAATATTAGTACATTTCTTAATTTATTCATCTACCCCTATTCCTGGATTGTTTCACACAGCGCGGTATTTAATAACCGTGTAAAATTTGATGAATACTTATAATTATATAAAAGAAATTTAAATAATGAATAACAATTAATAACTAATTTAATGAGTAATAATATAAAAAGAGTACTTCAGTTATCGATGATGATTGCCCGACTTCATACCATCAGATTTCCATGCATTCTGATAGCTATAACGTTTCCAAAATGCTTATTCCTGATAATTTGCTCAAAAATAAAAATAATTTTCATCAATGGATAAATTTGGGATAATTTATTTATTTATTTCATTTTAACTTCTTTTTTCAATATTTTCGATATTTTAGCGTGAATAAAATGCGTTCTATATGAGCTATTTCAGACATTTTCAAAATACTTGAATGTATAAAAATGTGAAAATTTTTCATTTATACGCCGACTATGAGATTTTTACGCAGAAAGCGCATAAAATTTGATGCATTTTTAACATCAAAACTGCTGGATCATAATTGGGATATATTTAATAGTGTGTTGAATAGCGTTAAAATGAGGAAATTCGAAGTTAATATTCTGTATTTATAATAACAATAACAATTAAATCTAGCAGTTAAAAATACCCATGAGTAATTTTTTATTTCTTTTTCAATATTTTAACGTGAATAAAGTGTTCTACATATAAAAATTATTTTTCTGCTGGAAACTTGTTGAAGGTGTTTTGAATAATCAACTTCTGTATTTTTCCTATCAAATTTGTCTTGTTCATATAAATTCCCCTTCCTGTACTCTGATCGTTTTGTTTGTCTTTCGTAAAATATTAATTTGCTACGATACTTTTATTCACGCATAAATGGCAGCATCTTAAAACTTCTAAACTATTTCCAATGTTCAGTAAAATTTCTTTTTTACGGTTTTGTTCGGCAATGCGCTGTGGAACGGCGTCGATGACCTTGTTCGTTCTCGACGTAAGCCCCCTCGTGTCATTGAACAAATTTTTAATTATAAAATACTCTCAATTGTTTTTCTAATTGACGCCGGATTTTTTTTCATGTGGTTTACAATGTAGAAAATTAATTATGTAAAATCCGGCATTAAAATTTTGTAGGCTAGATAGCAAAAAATTCCTGATAACGTGGACATTTACATCATTGATTAAAATAAAAAACTAATTAAAATATATTGTACAATTTAATATAAAAAAACTACATTAATTACCGGTTCAGCTATTATATTTCCAAAATAACAATAATAATAATAAATAAATAAATATAAAAGATTGATCACTAAATCTTCAAAATAACTAAAACTTAAAAATAAAACTTGATGTGAAAAATGTCTTAAAAATAAGTCTTATTGTCTTAAAAATAAAATAAAAATTTAACGCTTTTAAAAAAATTTAAAATTTTTATAGGATATTTAAAAAAAAAACTAAATATAATTTTTTATTTGTTAGTATTTAAAAAAATATTACTATTTAAAGAAAAACAGAAAGAAAACGAAAATAAATAACTAACATATAAATGTAATCACTAAGTTTTAAAACGGGAAAAATAAAAAAAAGTAAACAATATTTTGAATTTTTTAAAAACAAAAATATCATATATAAATATCGATAAATTATAATTTTTATAATGGAAAAGCACCAATTAAAATTATAATTTATCGATAGGAAAGGTAACAAACAGTATTATAATTTTTAATTTTATTCAAATGTGAGGTAGCTTTAAGTTTAATATTGAGAAAATTACAAACACGGAAAATTAAGAATAAATCACAAAAATATAGAATCACATAAAATTTCGAAATCTGAAAAATCAATCAATAAAATGGCAATATATATTAGTTTTTTAAAGTCTGCTTTAACAAGTCTCGCGACTAAAAGTATGAAATTAAAGAATAATTAACTAATGATTTTCATTTAAATTGGAAATATTTTAAATCACAAAAAGTAAAAAAAAACGCAATTGAATGGAGAAAAAGGAACTATAATTTAATAACTAATTAAAAAATTAATACTAATCTAACAAGTTCACATATTTCATACTAGTTGAAAGGAAAACAATTTTATGTTTGTGAATTTATTTTTTTAACTAAAATTAAAGCATTGTAAACAAATCATGCACTGATAAAATAAAAGAAAACAATATGATTATAAAACTTATAAGTTAATATTACATTTTAAAAAGTGAAAATTTATAAAATTATTATTTAACTGATGGAAAGTAATAAATTTTGCATTTACTTTTAGAACGAAGCAATAAGAAACTTGAAACTGAAGGTATACTTTTAGAATTTGAAAAACTAATAAAAATTTTAGATGGATACTTTCTTTAAAAGCCCTGCGCAACAGGAAACTCAAGGAGTGTCTGCTGTGCCCTTCCTCTATCATAGTAATAGTTAATTTCTCTAACAAATCAGAAACCACTTTTCGATTTTTTTTTTCCTTCCTTAGAAATTTTGTATTAATTGTTTTTTGTGAATTGTCCAATGTTGCACGAATATTTTCAATTTCTCATTTTTTTGCAGAAAAAGTGCTTACCTTCGCAAAAATAATTTTTTTTAGAACATTTTGTGTGGTGAAATTATTAAAGGCAAGTTGCTCCCTCAGTTTTCTTGAAAAAATATTAAAGGAAACTCAACTGGCCTTAGTCTCTATGAGGGACCGTTATCTGCATCTGCAGATCGTTAATTATCACAGGAAAATGTCATTGGCACTGGTAAAAAAGATCTAAGATATGGAATATTGCATTGGTACACAGTTTGAAAGGTTATTTTGTTACCATAGTATTAGGCCGGCTTCAAGATTTTATTTTTGAACAAGCAAATGAAAAGAAAAAAAAAAACTTTGAGAACGTAAAAAGTTTTTTCTTTAAATCTAGCTTTACTTAAATCTGCCACCTCTCTTACTAGGCTTATACCTCGGACCGGTCCTGACTGCGCCCATCGTAAATTGGCATTCCGCAATCTTGTTAAACTTATTAAACTCTGCCCTCAAAAAACCATGATGCAAAGGAAAAAATCCCTTATGCACAGTGAAGACTGTTTATCTGAATAAAACAGCATAGCTTGCGTTGTAGCAAACCACAAGAGGAAAGAACTGAATTATTTTTTTAATGAAGTCCTTCTTTCCTAAACTATCAATTTTCGAAACCATTTTTCAGAAATTTTTTGCCAGGTTACAATTTTTTTTGGTAGAAAAACTGTAACATAGTTTTTCGAAGTTTTGTCGCCAAGGAAAATAAAAGAGCCATCAGTACCTTACTCTCACAGCAAAGCGATGATTTTATATTACGCAGGCCGAGAAGAATTATCTGGAATTTAAAACGGGCAAGGAATTTTATTTTAAAAGTTATTAAACTTTCTAAAAATCGTCAATTTGGCAACATTTTTCCACCTAGATGAAAACTACCAAAATCACGGTCTTATTCTCAGTTATTGCAAATTTTTATGAGCCCAGATAATGCACCATTGGAGTAAGTTTTTAAATTTTAAAAAATTAAATAACACACGCATTTCATTTTCAAAAAATTGTAGCTTTTTTCCATATTGACGTTACGCGCTCTTTCCAGAATAAGCATAGACAGCTCTGGCTTCAGATAGGCTAAACTTAATCTAACCATCATGAGTAACAGTTGCAAACTCTCATCAGTTAATAAAAATAGCATATTTTTCGTAAAAAATAAGCATTTAATATGACGACGAAGCCTTCGAAAAACAGCCTTAAATGGCTTATCTTTATCATTTTTATGTGATATTTTTGCAGATATCACAGGTATAAGGGTTAGATTCATTTAGTTCATGGGTCCTAGTCGAATTATTGGAGGGAGTCATTCTCTTCCTAATAAAAACAAGATATTTTTAATAATCCAGCTCGTTATGCTTGTGATTTTTTTTTTTTTTTCCCTTCCTAAGATGGCTATTTCTTAAAATTCTTCCCCAATATGCATTTAATCTAAATCCTGAATAACAAAGTGTTCTTACCATTCGAACACAATAACAAATAGCGAATTACACATTTGGAAGCATCCTAATCCAATAAGATTATATAATTCTCAGGATTTATTTTCAGTGGGATTGCGTGTCCGAAGAAGTAGAGGCCGTCCAGGAGAAGAAAGTGAAGCAAGGATTCTCATAGCAAATAGGTAAAATGGAAGAAAGGCAATTCTCATCGGCACAGACGAATGAAGCTTACAGAGCTCAAGGGGAAAGTGAGTCAGTGAACCATATTGCTGAAGAAATCGTCCAACCGGAAAATCCCTTCTCAGACCGACGGATACTTTCTAAAATTGATGACTAGTGAATCCACCATCGAGAGATGTTAAGCGAACCGGTGATCGCAAGATAAGGTTATTCTAAAGATATAGTATTGGTATGAATTTTATGCGTCCAACGTTCTGCTAATTCTCTCATAAGATTTTCCTGAAGATATATTAATGAATCCTACGGAATTAGTATGAATCTTATACGTCTAACTAGATAACTTATTCCATTTCATTCCAAAAAGTTTTTACACCTCTTTTCGGATTTATGAGTGTTGTAATGTTATCTACGAATAGTGTTTGCGATTATTATGGTAGATGGATATTCTAAGTTAAAAATTGATATTGAATTGACCAGTTAAAATGATTCTTTATTCACTTTTCCTTTTTTTAACCGGCACCTGTAAATTTCGCTTATGAAGGCAATATAAATAATAAGTCACATATTCAGAACAACCCTTAAATGCTAGCGATGTGTATCTCCATAGTAAGTTTAAAACCTCTTATCTCTTCATGCATTTTTTTACCTAAATTATTTTGTTTCCGAACGCAGTTAAATGTTTTAAGTTTATTTCTCTATGTGCGACATTTTTATTTTGGTGGGTGTTAGGAATTACTTTTATTTATTAAAAAGTAATTGCTTAAAAACGGTTATTTTTTTACGCAGATTTGTAGAACTCAAGGACTAATTGCTCAAAATGACGTAAACATACGCATTTTTTTCCACTAACTGCCCCTATTTTATGGTTGATTTATTAATATTAAAAATTTATACATTTAAGGGTATTAGAAGTAGTTCGTACCCTTGCACCAGTAAAAATCGGTTAATCAGATATTTTTCTACAACAATTCAATAAAACTATACAGCAAATGGCTTCTAGAAAGGGAAATACATATCAGTAAAATTACTATTTAAACGAAACCAGATTAAATTAAAGAGCATGACCGAAACATTTATGTTGTAAAAATTAGCTGCCCCTGTGTCAAGATATGACTGATAAAAGTTAAAGTTTATTCAATATTAAATATAAAAAAAAGTTTGATATGGATCACGTAACCAGATGGTTAAGATCTCACTCCTAATTGAAAAGACGCAGGTTCTATTCCAGGTGACGACTGGCTTCTATTTTCACATCTTAATGCTAAAAAAGGTTTCATTTTTTCTATTTATAGTATGAAATCACAGAAAAACTACCACTCATTAAATTATTTAAAATTTAATTTAACGATTTTGAAATTTTTTTTTTTTTTTTTTTTTGTCAGTTAAATAAAAGTTTATGAAAAGTAATAATCGCTAAAAAAGAAAGATAAATATACTTTAAAAGTCAAAATTCTTACAAAATTAATAATAAAAAAAATATTTCAAAAGCTTAAAAAAATGATTTTTTTTCTTATTAATACCAATACCGTAAGCGATATGCAAAAATCTTAGACAGTTACTTGTTTTTCCATTTTTAATTTTATACTCAGGCAGTAGTTTTGAGATAACTTATTCTTCTGTATATTTGTAAAACTGAATCCAACTCAGAAGACAACAAAACTTTTGAGTCAAAGTTTTCAAGCTCGATTTTTTTGTTTTTAGAATAAACTAACCAGCATCTGCCTAACATATTCAGAAAAATTACAAAAATCTCCTATGCCTAATCTCAGTGGAACTAACCCTTGTCCTATTTCCTATGGGAAATAATTTATGTCAGCACTATTATCTATTCATATTCTGTGCAGCATACAAATCAACTAGCTACTATATAAAATAATATAAACAATTTATAAAAACAATTCATTTAAAAAATCCAGTAATTTAATACACTAAATAAAATATACAAAACTGTTATTTCTTTCTTCTTTTTGATACCAATTTTAATATTTTTTTTTCCTTATTTGATAGGGTTTTGAAATTGCATTTTTCTTTTTTAAAATGGCATTTCTTTCTATTTACATTCACATTTGCCAATAAAAAATCTAACAAAATAAGCTTTTTAGAAACACTGCTGGATTTTATTTTGCTTCTCCTGTATTATTGTAAATACTGAACTTTAATTAATATGTATGTAGCAAAATTAACATTTATAAAGTATGTGAAAATTGTACAAAAAAACTTTACATTAAGTTCAATATGAATTTTATTAAGTGATACTTAAGAAAAATGGAATAAATCCTTATAAAATGACAGATTATTATCCAGTTCTTTGAAGAAAAAGAACGTTTTAAGCCTTGTTCTGTTAGTTCAGCTTTCTAATTTGGATAAAATAAAAAAACAAGTTGAAAGATAAATAGCTCTGCTCAAGAAACAACACATTATGAACACTAAGGAAATCAGAAAAAAAAAATTATAAAAAGGATGAATTTGCAGTAGATAACATTAAAATTAGACTTTCCATTTCAAAGAGAAAAATTAATCTTCACATGCTGTGATAACTACCAGCACCAACTACTGTGCTGGTGAGTTTCTGCCACCAGGTGTTTTTGTAGAAAAATAATGAAATGTAGGTTTAGTTTATTAAATATTGTATGATTAGCATTACCCAGCTTGAATTCTGACAATAAATGCTCCAGGTTCACAAAAACCACAGTGCTGACATAGAATATTCCCATTTGTAGACTGAATCATGGGATAGACTGTTCCCTTTGTTCTAAGGCTAACCATAAAAGGCCTTCTTGCTATGAAAAGCAATTAAGGGTCAGTTCGATTAAAAAAATAATAATAATAAGTTACAATGCTTGAACTAAGAGTCAACTTGTCTACTGGGTTGGGGTTCAAAATTGCAAGCCAATAAGGTTGATAATTAATAGCGGCGATTCAAATAAGGCTAAGCTGTCAAACGGTGGAGATAAAAACCATTTATGAACTGTTCATAAAGTTCTAAAGTTTTGATAAACTTTCTACTTAACTAACTTAATTATAGTTTTTTTTCAATTCAAAAACTCATACTTTCAATAAATTTCACGTAATAACTAATATATAGGGGAGTGTCAGGTACCCGCGCCCACTGTCAATTTCATATGTATAGAATATTTTTTCAAGTCATGCAGCTGGTAACATGGTAAACAATTGTTTTGAAAATACATTGAATACAGTAGTCAAATTTTTTTAATTTCTATTTTTTTAAGTTAAACTATTCTTTTTTTGGTTTATTCTTATTGCATTATTTAATTAGATGATAAAACAATAGAAACATACAAAAATATTGATTATTACTCAATATTATACAGAAATATAAGTAATACTCCTTAAGTGGGCGGCGCTAACCGACTCTCCCCTAATTAGTGTTATTTCAAGAGAGATTCTTGTCATGCAGGGATTTAAAACTTTGGAATCAATGAATGTGGGGGGGGGGGGTTTCAAATTAATGTATTTTGTATTAAAGTATCTGAGTTTGAGGTGTGATGCAGAAGCAACCAATGATCATACATGAAATTGGTATTAATTGTAACATAAAATCTTGACAACAATGCATTTATTTTGTTGATTTCTAGGGCCTGGAATCAATTAAGCATAAAAAAAATTTGGCGAATTTGTAAAAATAACTGATATTTTATGCAAACTATTGCATAATGTTTAAAATGTTATTTTCATAGAGGACAATTTTAGAGATTTTAATAATCAGTAAAAGGAAATAACAAAAAAGAAATAAATAAAATAAGAGATTTTATGCAAACTATTATGCTGCTACTTTTAACATATTTCACACAAAAGGAATTTTTTATAATTAGAAATGGAAACAATATTAAATTGGATGCATTTTCCTCTAAACCTTTGACGCAGATGGGACACTGGTATCCCTTATATATTTTTAAAGCTCTGATTACAAGCAAAACTATATTTTGGTATGGTTTAGTTAGAAAAAAATCTAATAGTTGCTAAAAAAATCGATTATTCGAATTACATTTGTACTAAAATATAAAATAAAATAAAGTAGAATTTTTTTTATTCATGCTTAAAAATTTATCAATAATTGATTTTATAAATTAAAGAAATAACAGCGATGAATAAATGTTTTTCTTACAGCTAATTAACTGCAAATTTGAAAAATTATAATTTGGAAGTGTTTGGAAAATTTTACTTTTAATGCAGGGAAAAAAAATACTGGTGTTTTATACAGTATTTCACGACCGAAAAATTATTAAACTGCTAAATATATTTTTTGCTTATTTCAACTAAAATTAATACAAAATAATGAAAAAAAACTATGAAATATATGTTTAATAAAAATTCTCAATCAATGGGTTAATGATATAAAAATAAAATTTAAATTTGTATCGATATTTTTTCACAAAATTATCATTTTGTATTACTTTTACTAAGCTCAACCAGCCTCAGATCAATGGGTACCAGCTTGTTCAGAAAGTAAAAGCGGTCAAAGCTAACCATCCTGATATCGGCCATTAAATTGTAGAGCTCTAACTTTCATCTCTCTGACCCAAAACTGAATGTTGCAGGAATGCTTTAAGTTATGTTAAATTTACATACATTATTTTCATCATCATTTTTTTTATATCAAGCTACGATAAAAATAAAATAAAAAAGTGACTCATAATTAAACAAGGTAGAAACAATAAACATCTTTTTATTTTCTTAATCGCATCCATAGTTCGATTGACACCTTTCTCTCTTGAATATAGACATAAGAGTCTTTATGTTCAGTCAATAAGCTCATGAAAATACAAAAAATAAGCTCTTGATTAAATAGAGGGTTATACAAGACTAGAAAAACGTAGAAAACGGAACAGACTGATTTCAGATCTTGAAAATAATTTTAGTGTTTGTCTCATAAGCTCTCCACCTTTTTAGAACAGCTAATTTCAGCTATAGTAAATTTTACAAGACTAGAAAAAAATATCACAAATTGGAAGAGAGTGTGTGTTTCAGATCTTGTATACAGCTTTGGTATTTTGTCTTGTTTTATACAATACAAGTTCCAGAGGTATTCCTTCTTTCAGTGCAGCTATTTGAGCAGCAACATGGATAGCCATACCTGGGTGAGACCATTTTGGGCTTGAAGGATGCCTGGCCAACTAAACAAAAAAATTAAAGCATATTAATAATTTCTATTTAATTCAGTTTTAACACAATACAAATTTAAAACCATATATCTTAAAATGAATAAAGACTAACTGATTAAACAATGCTATATTTTTAATCTATGAATAGATTTACAAGAAAAAAGTTACACAAATAATTAGATGTTGTAAGACACTTGAGCAAAATGTTGAGTTTAAAAATAAGCACATTTGGAATTGATAGGATTCATTCAAATTTAACATGAGAATATATCACAGAGGTAATTGTGTTACTAAGTATAAAAAAACCGAAAATTTCATGTGCAAAAAATCGATATGAAAATATCAATTTATATACCATACATGTTTCATATTTAACAGAATTTTTTGAGCTAACATTTATCATTAAATTACTTACTAATGAAAAATATCGCACTTTTACAGTAACTAAATCAAGAAAAAAACTTTTCAAGAATTGCGATATTGGATTTTAAAATCATGAATAGGAATCGTGGTGTATGATTTTTAGATTGCATGAATACAAACTGCAAGTAGTAGCTTCTAAATCAAGTATATACAAAAGCTGATGTCTGGTATTAAAATCACACAAATAAAAATTGCGATATTAGAAGATTCATGCACAGTACCGAATATTCTAATTGGCCAAAAAACGCCAAACCAAAAGAATCAAATTGGCGGAAGAATCACATGCTTGTAAACAGCTCGTTAATTAAAAGTGTCAAAATTTTGTCTGATTATAAGTTTTTGAATCATGGAAGTCTGCGAACTAATAATTTTGAGATATGCGGAATTCTGCGTTATTCGCGGAAAAATCAAATACCCTGCTTTAAATTTTAGATCTGGAAGAAAGATATGAAAAACCTGGAATACAACCCCCCTGACATTTGTAAAAAAAAAATTACATGAAATTTTCAAAAAGAAATAACTTAAAATTATTGTCAGTTTTATTTTCATTCAAAGGTCATGTTTATCATTTCATTTTACAAAGTGTCACAACATAGAAGCAAATTGAGCTTTTTAAGGTCTTCAATCAATATTAATACTACTTTGATTAATAGTATAGTTAAAAGGATAGTTACAGAAGTAATTAGAGGTTGCAAGACATTTGAGAACTTTGAACAATATTTTGACAATTTAAAAAATAAACACATACTGAATAGATAGGATTAGTTTAATTTAAATACAAGAATATATTGGTAAAAAATATTACATCAAATTCTTAAAAGGAAAAAAAATCTTAATATTATTGTCAGTTTTATTTTTATTCACAGGGAGCAAAGCCAAATCATTCAACAAAAAATAAGCACCTTTTAAGCACTTTTCAAGCACTCAAAAAATATTTCTAAGCACTTTAAAAAAATATCATAACTAAGCAGAGTTGGAAAGTTTTTGACAATCCACGGTTTTATCTTGTTTTAACCGTCATGGGTCATGTCAAAACAGAAAAAAAAAACATCTTTTGGCATTGTTTTTGACAATTGTCAAAAATCATGAAATTTTGAATCATGTTAAACGAATGCTGTTTTCTTAAGCTATGAACTGACAATAGGGTGAAATAGTTTGGGGTTGAATTAATTGTGAAAACGTTGAATCAATCAATGTGAACTGTGTCTTTTTGCATAATTCAAAGCAAAAATCAACACTGTATAGGAAAAATCTCATTTTGAAAAAGATAAAATGAAGCACTTTTTAAAAACACCCAATGAAGCACCTTTAAGGGCTTTTAATCAATCAATGTGAACTGTGACTTTTTGCATAATTCAAAGCAAAAATCAACACAGTATAGGAAAAATCTCATTTTGAAAAAGATAAAATTAAGCACTTTTTAAAAACACCCAATGAAGCACCTTTAAGGGCCTTTAAAAAACTAAAATAAGCACCTATAAGCACTTTTTAAAAAGACTATGCACCCTGATTCAAACTTTATGTCTATCTTTTTATTTTACAACATGTCAAAACATAAAAGCAAATTGAGTTTTTTCAGACATTAAATCTTGGATCATAATTAATGGAACTTTACCTGTCCTTGCATAAACATTGTGCAAAATTTTAGAATTGAATAACCAATTCTAAACATGTAAGAAACACAATAAACTTACTGGTTTAGGAATAAAATAAGGAGCATCTGTTTCAAGTAAAAGACGATTTAAAGGAATCTTCTTTGCAACTTCATGCACTTCTGCAGCAGATGGAAAAGTAACAAGATTGGTGAGACCAATATAAAGATTAGGAAATTCTTCCAACCACTTTTGTGCTATTTCCCAGGTATCAGTAAAACAATGCAAATGGATAAAATATTTCTTGGGAACCATCTGTTTAAACATTTAAAATCAATTAGCATTACATATACAAACTGAATTTCATGATATTCATATTTTACTATAAAAATAAAAATAGAAGAATAAGAGAAATAAAAATTAAATTTTAACAAATTTACCTAATTAATCACATTTTAAAATAACATTGTATAACATTGCTCTGCAAATATGCAAATTATGTTTCTTTAAAGAGGTTTCCATGAAACTCTTAAAAATAGAATGATACTTTATACACATTATGTCTACAGAAAAACATTTTTATAAAAATATAAACTCAAAAAATATGCATGCTCTAAGCCTTCGCCAACTTTAGATGACAATTTCTAAAATTATCTTCCGCTCTTTAAGTCCTATTTAACTTCAATTTTTATTCAAAATACTCCAAAATTTATCAAGCAATGTAAGAAATAGTTAAATATGCTGTCTTTATTTTATTTTATTTTATTTTATAACCACCGCTGAACAGCCCACCCAATTATGAGTTTATGATTATCGATATTCAATTTAATAACCTTATAATTTTGAACCCAATCCAAAAGACAAGGGAACTCCTGGATCATGTATTGGGAGAAATTTGCCTTTGTGGAGGACTTTTTGATGGAACTAACTCACATTTACTTTAAATGTATAAAAAAAACTATGAAAACCTCTCGCGGTTAGCCTGATGGCAAGGGGACTCAAACCCATGAGCTATCTAAAACGGAGGATATTTTATGTCAACACAGTGATCAGTGCAAGCCGGGTGCAGAGTTCATATCAACCAGCCATTCCTGGGATTCTAACCCGGTGGAAGGCGATAACTCTATCCCCTGAGTTACCACGGCTATGCTGTTTTTATTGTGGAAAAAGTTTCTATTGCAAATTTGTAGAAAGAGATTATTTTCAGTATATGTATCATATTATTATGAGTATTATAATTTTTTACTAATGTGTACATTATCACAAAAAACAATAAAATTTCTTTTATGTTGATATTGAAAAGCTGAATTAAACTGATCTGTAACTTCAGCAGAAATGAAGGGTAAGCGAGCAGTTCAAAGAGCGAAAGGCTAGAAATTACCGGTGATCTGTCTCTCTGCAACCGCTGAAATTTGACTTGAACCGCTATAAAACAAATTATCGGTAGTTTTCAGGAACAGCAATCAAAATATATAAAAGGTTAGTTTGCTGTCTAGGTGGGTTTTTTTTACCTTCACATTTTGGTCTATGTTTTTGTCACAAAATCATCATAATTGGGTACTTGAAAATAATCTTGTAGTTGTGAATGGCAAGTTAACTTTACAGCTTTAAAGCATGGAATTATTATCATGCTGAACCAATTTTCAGATCAGATTTTAATTGGATACTTGCAAGTGATTTTATGCGTATGTGTCGTACCTGGTTGGCTGACGTCGCTTGCAAGTATCTATTTGTGAACTTTACACATTCGTATTGTAATTTTTCCATTAAATTCATTTATTTATTAACTTTATTTAAAAAATATTTAATACAGTTCAATAAATGGAACCCTGAAAACGCATACAAACTAGCAATAACTTTTGGGTTACTGGTCCTGAGGACAGATGGTTAAATTTCTTAATTTCTACCTTTGGTTCATAGAAACAAGCTTGATTTAAATAGAGACGGACAAGCTTGTTTGAAATAGAGATATTTTTTTTAGAACTCACACAAAAATTATTTATTTTTTTAATTGTAAATTTAATTATATCAATAGTGAGCGAAAAAAATTATCTTAGAAGGGACTGAATTCCTTCATTCATAAAATGTGAGGGTACTGAAGCCCTCTCTACCCCCCTGGTTCAGCGGTCCCTGATAATGCTTAATAATTAACACATTGATTGCATTTCATTGATGGAGATTAGCCTGAATAATGTTTCTCATTGATATAATCATAAATTTTTATTTTAACCCTGGTTTACAACAGGCATGAGAAAAGCAATAAAGAAGGAAAAGTGCTAAACCACAAAATAAAAATAACACAATGGGTTTGAAAAACAATCAAGAATGTTTTGGGTACATAAAATTGATTAACAAATTATATATATATATTTTTAAATTACTGTATCAAGATTGAAGGAGTTACAAATTAAATATTATATAATAATGACGTACAAATCAGTAATTGATATTGGATTTCTTGCTTGATACTTTACTTTGTGAGTTGGCAAACACCTCATAGTAACTTTTAAAATTAGGCACCAATTGAACAAAATTTTTTTAATGAAAATAGATAAACTCAAAAAATTGTTGAAACGATTTTTTCCTTACCCTTTTCATGATTTCCAGACCATCTTCATGAGCATCTCTGCAGTGTATTACTAATGGCAACTTTTTTTTCAAAGCTATTTTCAACTGCCTTATAAAAACTTTCTCTTGTATATCTTTTGAAACATCATTCCTACCATGTAAGATATTATTTATTAATAAACATTTTAATAAACGAAATTACTTTGAAATATAGTAAATTCCCTATAAATTGAATACTGCTACAACCTTTAAAGCAAAAAACATTCAAAACTATGATATAAGCTGCTAAACAATTTATGTTTACTTGCATCCACTTCCCTGCAGAAAAATTTATGTCTAAGTT
Organism: Parasteatoda lunata; assembly: GCA_949128135.1. Classification (NCBI taxonomy): domain Eukaryota; kingdom Metazoa; phylum Arthropoda; class Arachnida; order Araneae; family Theridiidae; genus Parasteatoda; species Parasteatoda lunata. The sequence continues at coordinate 70,347,248 of OX421972.1, read as the reverse complement.
GCAATGTAAGTCTCATATGCTGTTGTCAATTTTTGTTTAAGTAGGCATTTATACATAATTCGATAATTAACTAATTAAGGTTCCTTGCATTTGTTTTTTTCAAATTTAGTTTAAAGTTATTGAACATTCAAACAATAAATCCGAATATTTGAAATTATCTAAAGACTTATAGCAGAAATTCTGCTCTTGGGACTATAAATAGATTTATTTTAATAGGCCTAAACATTTTTCTGTTCATGTAAATTATCCTCCATTACTTCAGCGATTTCTACTACTTGCAACTCTTTTATAAAAGAGTTTTCAAAAATCTATTAATCTTCTGCTATTAAAAAAAAAAAAAAAAAGAGCTTAGCCACAACAAATTAGGAAACATTTTATTGCAAAATATAATTAAACGTTCAGAACAAGTAGAGTCAGTGTGATTTAAAATTATGAAAAAGTTTTCTTTTTCTGGTCTGTATTGTTTGTCTTGTCAGCATCAACATACTGTACTGCATTACATTGAAGTTTGAGGAAAAAAAGGATTTAATGTGCATTCATATTTCTATCTCAGTATTAAAATATACCTAGTTCTCAATGAGTTCCATGTTTATCATTTGCTGTTAAAGAGTTTAAAAAAAAAAGGTGTTCAAACATTTTACTACAAGAAAGTTAAAATTCAACTTGGAAGACTAAACTTTTAAAGAAGTGGATTAAAATCTAACCATGAAAAAGAATATGAGGTTGAAGTATCCAGTTCATCTACACCCTTTTGAAAAAAAAAAACTATTGCCAATAAAGGCAATAATTATTATTTCGAAGTCAAAAACTGAAATTAATTGTAAGTCTAACTTCTGATGAGTAAGTCCGTCCTGTCAGGTTAAAGTTAGCACGACTGTATAATAATAAATATTAACCGCTATTTAAAAAAACATATTGAAAAATATAATTTTTTAATCTTGTCCCAATATCAATTATTTCTGTCCACTTCCACCAAATTTAAAATAAACATGAAAAGATTAAAATAAAAAACTAATAACATGAGTATTTTAAAAATTAACATGTGAATTTAAAAAGTTTTATTTTCAATTTATGTCTGCGTTATAAGCAAGCTCAGTTTCACAAGAAGTATTTAGAAATATATATAATCGAAATCACGTCGGCTATAAATATTATATAATGGAGAAACATTTTAAGAACAAATTGATATTTTTCAGAAAGAATCATTTTCAAAAATAAGTGCTAAACAAACTTATAGGTAGGTAAAAGAAAATAATTTTTTGTCACTGAAACCAAATAATTTTGATTGTAAAAAGATATATAGAGGGATAATTAGTCACCTCGAAAAATTTTTATTGCCAAAATTGTAAGAAAATTATGAAATATTCCACTTTGTTAAAAAGCGTTTTTAGTATAGTGAGTAAAAACTAAATATTGTTAAAGGAAAAGAAAAAGACAAATTTTTATTTAGTGCAGCACAATATTCTAGATATTTTCTAAGCTTTATGAAAGTTTTAAAAATGTATCTGTATTAAAAAACTCCAAAACTACATTATTTAATTAATCATCTAATTTATTTTAAATTTTATAAATGAATTTCAGTTTTTTTATTTGAACACATTAAAATGAATTTTTTCATGATAATAACAAGGAGATATCTATCTTTACTCTGGAAATTTTTTAAAGTAATAATGTTAAATTAGACACGGAGAGCAGTTGAACAGTCCACAAAATAAAAAAATGAGCAGAATAACTTTTGATCTAAAGAACAGATCTTTTAATGGTTCTAGGGCATGATGTAATTAAATTCATGCTAATTATTAGACGTAGATGTTACAAAATCATACACAAAAATGTTCTTTCCATAAGTAAACACACATGATCGATTTTAATTCTCAAAGAAGTCATATCTTAAAACTTTTGTTTTTCAAGACTAAATCGACTGATTCCTTTCAAATGATATTTTAAGAAAACTTTTTAATAAAAGTTTAAATAATTCTTTTTTTGGTCATCTTAAACTATATAGAATAAAATGGGGAAAAATATTTTATACCTTGGAATTCAATTTTTATTTGCTGATTTCTGAAGTAAATAATAAATATTTGGAAATAATTGCTTTTGCAGCAAATTATTTTTTAAAAGTTTGTTTTATAATCATGTGGAATTTTTTTTTTAATTCACTTCATTAGTTTCAACATGAAATCCTTTATAGAAAAGGAATTTAAAACAAACAAACTTAGTGGGAAAATATCCTTAAAAATTTTGAATTGCTGCATGGAAAACCTTTAAACAGAGATTACAAGCTACTTTACCCACACACACAAAAAAAAAAAAAAATAAAAAAAATAAAAAAAAAAAAAAAAAAAAAAAAATTTTTTTTTTGATCTAATATACAAATGGTGGGCATATTGTAAACAATAATGAATATTTACTTTTTTGAATATCTAATATGATTGCTAAATTTTACAAAACCATTTATTACAGGATTATCATCACAAAGTTCACATTTAAAAAATTGATAAAATAGACTTGCTTTCTTGAATAATCCAGCCCAATTTCTCCCAAGGCACAGACTTTAGGGTGGTTTAATGCTCTTATTAGTAATTCTTCAACTTCATCATCGTAATGCTTTGAAAAGTGAGGATGGCAACCAAATGATGCCCACACATTTTCTTCTGCAAGAAGATCTTGCCAAAACCGTTTCTAAAATTCAAGTCCTCGTTTAAAATTGATAAATCAAATCATTAAATTCATTATACTAATTTAAAATATATAAATTAAATCATTGAATTCATGATACTCATTTAAATTATATAATTCTCATCATTAAATTTACACTCAATTAAAATTATACAAATATTTTTAAACATACATTTACATTTAAAATGAAATCAGCAGTCATAAAAAAAAAAAAATTATAAACCATTAAGAATACAAAACTAATATACAACTAAATTCTAAATAAACAACACTGAATATACAATCAGATTTGGTTATAGTGAACTGCTTGCGATCCTAACAATAAGTCCACTGTAAACGATGGTTCACTATATTTAAAACCATTGAAAAATATTTCTTAGCATATTGTAATATGCATTGTTGGAAATAGTGGTTGTAGTAGTATATTATTTACAGCCAACTTTTTACTATGACAAAAATTTTAATTGAAATTTTAAATAACATTAATATTGTTATATCGCTGGGCTTTGCTTTAAAAGCCAGACATCATAAAGTATGTGAATGTATAATCAAGTATTTTGGAAATGAAGAAAAACTATGTATTATATTAGGGTATTAAATCTCTGGAAGCAGGTTAAGGTATTATTTCAACCTGGAGCAGGTAATGTTTGTTTTCCCTAAATCCCTTTCATTAATTATTTATTCCCTGTTTTCAAGTTCTCTTTTTCCCGCTCTGACGTACGAGCGAGCCACCAATAGATAGTAGCTATAGCTGTGACGAAGTAATGTCGTCATCGAACCTGTTCAGCGTGGACGGGGTGGCGCGCGATCTACGAAGGGAGAGTTTTTTTTTTCTCTCTTGGTTTTTTCTAGGTGATCGTCGTAACAGGCGCCTGCAGGGTCCGAATCAAGTAATGCGGCGGGACGGACGCGTCCCTACCTCCTGATGGACATCACGATAAGTTTTCCTATTCCTTTTCATATTGATTCGTTTAACGCTAAATTTAAATAAACTAATTTATTTTTTTTTATTTATTAAATCCGTAGGATCCTATCAAATAAGTAATTCTAATAATTAAACTTAACTTCGTGGTAGCTGTGCCACGTGCTCGCGCTAATTTAACTAATTATGAAATGAAAACTTAATATTTTTTTTTTTTCATCCCCTGCTCCAGAGAATCTTTTTTTTATTGTATTAAAATGATTAGTAATGATTTTCATTGTCATGTTTAAATTAGAATGTTAAACCACATGATGAATGTTATAATTAATTGTTTGAGCTGAACATGACTAATAATATGCTTATCAATAAATATTGTAATTTTATATAAACTTAATTCTTATTATTTAGCAGTTATTATTTGATTCATTTTTAAGCGGTTACTGACGATTTTAGTGACATCTAGTTATATAATTGAATATTTTCCTGACAGGCTCGAACCTGATTTTAGATTAGCTTAAATAATTTATTTGGAGGAAAAATGCTTGAATTACTTTGATTGCATAAAAATAATAAGATATTAAATCAAGATAAGTAATTTTATTAAGAAATCTAAGCCTTGATGTAATTAGATTTAAGTATTAGTGAAGCACGTGTCGATTCACACGTGTTGATTTAGACTTGAACTAGAATAGTAAATTGTTAATTCTAATTTTTTCTTAATTAATTTCATAATTAAATTAATGAAACAGTTCGATAGTGATGAGTAATTATCAAGGAATATTAATTATTTATCTCTGTTAAATTAGATATCCAAATACACAACGCAATTCAAATTAATGAGAGACACGTTTTTAGATACTGTTATATGTCTCCCATAAAACAAATATAACAAATGGTGCCGTGACACCTGTTAGGAAAAATTTTATTTCAGTAAATAGTAATATTTAGAAAAGAAAAAAAAAATATTCTTTTAACGTCATGTTCAGCAAATGATTTTGAATTTGATGCATGTTATTTTCATTTGTGTGTTATTTTGTTATTAGTATTACTGGTATTAAGGTATATTTATGTGAATGTGTGATATATTCCCCTGATGAGATTGATATTAGTGGTTACAAAGCTAATTAGATTAATGCTTTCGAAATAGCAATTATTTTTAGGTAAACTTTCACTAAGACAAAAATTTTAGTTTATATTTTTTTTTTTGAGTGTTGGTTTTTTCGTTCTTTAACTAGACATGACTGATAACCAGTTAGAAGGTCTTTCTACAAACTCTACGGGAGTAAAAACAATAGACATTATTCCAGTAGTCAAAAGTCACACAGTTTCTGAGTTCTTACCCGTGATCCCATCGTTTGACGGAAATTCTAATTTCTCTGCTTTTATAGATAAATTTAATTCGATTGCTGACTATTGTAAATGGGATGATAATGACAAAATTTTGGCTCTTTCGTTACGCCTTATCGGCGAAGCTCAGGAATTCGTATCCACTCAGCGAGAGTTAAGGTACACTAAGGATTTTAAATTGTTAGTTAAGTCGTTAAGGGAAAGATTTGAAACTAAATCGAATATGGCTTCGTATATAACCAAATTAACACAGGCATATCAGCTGCCTTGTGAAAATGCACGCCAGTTTTTCAGCCGTTTAGAAGGGATATCATATAACTGTATTCCAGGTAATGGCGGTGAAGAGTTTGAAAGTTATAGAGAACAACTTTTGTTATCCGCTGCTAAGCAAGGTTTAAGGGTTGAATTGTTAAGAGGAATTGCATCGACCGCACTAGATAGTTATAATGAATTTAAAAAACATACTCTTACGTTTGAGGAAAATTTTAAGTTAATTGAGCCAATGCAATTAGCGGCAGCAATTCAAGCTAAATCGGAAGATAATACAGCAGCCAAAATAGATGATCTAAATACAAAAATCGAACAGCTTACACTAACAATTTCTAAAATGCAAACAAAACTCGATACCGAACCAAACAATCGGGAATATAGAGAGAAGCCGCGTCAAACACATAGTGCTAGAAATCGTTATCAGAATCAGTCTGAAAAGAAATGTTTTAACTGTAAAAAATTGGGACATTTAGCAAAGAATTGCCCAGTTCCATATTGTAATTACTGCAAACGTATAGGTCATTCAGTAGAGAATTGTTTTAAGAAAAACAAAGATTTAAACTAATTGCCACACTCCTGGTTATAACTTAAGGTCAAAACAAAACAAATAAGATAAAAAAAAAAAAAAAAATTAAAAAAAATAAATAAAAAAAAAAATAAATAAAAAAAATTAAAAAAAAAATAAGTAACATAAATTTTTGTACGAATTTTTTTTATGTATGTGTGTTAAAAATGTTAATTTGGGTGTTTGGGTTTTTCTGAGCTTGGGATTGTATCTTTTGAGGATAAGTTCTTCCATTTTTCCCTAACCGTTCCCTTCACAACAGAAATTCTTGAGAAATCTTGTTGAAAGCTCCAAATAGAAAGAACTCTTGATAGAACTGTCAAACATGATGAATCACCTTAAGAAATTCTTCATAACACAAACTTTACCTCAGATAATCTAGTTAACTATTTTGTGGTCCAACTGCAAAAGAGGTAACACCAGACAGAAACCTGAAACAAAAGTGAATTCCTACCTACTGCTCTCGTAGCCTGATCAACTGTGAGGCAAAGGAGAGAATTTACCTTACAAAACAACTTCCCCTTCAGTGCTAAACGTGATGAAATGTTGAAATCCCCGGATTGGCCACTCGAGGAATAAATAGTTGATTACCAAAGCAATGATGATGGAAAAAGGCTTCCATGGCGCCTGGAACCCTCAACACACACCGAATTAGTACTCAAAAACCAAAAGCATGATGGAAGATTGGCAGACGTATTTGACTCTGAATCCCGGATTTTTTTTCCTTCCAGAAAAACCATGAAATCCAGGAACCCTCAGTGAATCCTCGAAAGATGACAGATACATTCCAAGCAGGTGAAATGCTAAACAGAAGAGGATCTTTTGTGAACACTTAATAAAAAACTCATCCTCAATGACAAAGTTTCGTTAGCTAAGACAATTTCCAGAATTTGTCCTCTTGAGTGCAATTCCTCCCCTCAGATCCCCGAACTCCCCTCTCTAAGGTTATGTCATATTTACTGTATTTGTTATGATATTTTATCTATGATGTTTGGTAATAAGGCAGATTCAAATTATAATATGTGACGTCAGTCTGAAAATTTGAAAAAAAAAAAATTTTTTTGAAAAAGTTTTCTTTTGCTTAAAAATATATATATGTATGTCTGTGTACATAATATATATATTTTTTCCTTTACCCGGTTGGTATGTTATATCGCTGGGCTTTGCTTTAAAAGCCAGACATCATAAAGTATGTGAATGTATAATCAAGTATTTTGGAAATGAAGAAAAACTATGTATTATATTAGGGTATTAAATCTCTGGAAGCAGGTTAAGGTATTATTTCAACCTGGAGCAGGTAATGTTTGTTTTCCCTAAATCCCTTTCATTAATTATTTATTCCCTGTTTTCAAGTTCTCTTTTTCCCGCTCTGACGTACGAGCGAGCCACCAATAGATAGTAGCTATAGCTGTGACGAAGTAATGTCGTCATCGAACCTGTTCAGCGTGGACGGGGTGGCGCGCGATCAACGAAGAGAGAGTTTTTTTTTTCTCTCTTGGTTTTTTCTAGGTGATCGTCGTAACAGGCGCCTGCAGGGTCCGAATCAAGTAATGCGGCGGGACGGACGCGTCCCTACCTCCTGATGGACATCACGATAAGTTTTCCTATTCCTTTTCATATTGATTCGTTTAACGCTAAATTTAAATAAACTAATTTATTTTTTTTTATTTATTAAATCCGTAGGATCCTATCAAATAAGTAATTCTAATAATTAAACTTAACTTCGTGGTAGCTGTGCCACGTGCTCGCGCTAATTTAACTAATTATGAAATGAAAACTTAATATTTTTTTTTTTTCATCCCCTGCTCCAGAGAATCTTTTTTTTATTGTATTAAAATGATTAGTAATGATTTTCATTGTCATGTTTAAATTAGAATGTTAAACCACATGATGAATGTTATAATTAATTGTTTGAGCTGAACATGACTAATAATATGCTTATCAATAAATATTGTAATTTTATATAAACTTAATTCTTATTATTTAGCAGTTATTATTTGATTCATTTTTAAGCGGTTACTGACGATTTTAGTGACATCTAGTTATATAATTGAATATTTTCCTGACAGGCTCGAACCTGATTTTAGATTAGCTTAAATAATTTATTTGGAGGAAAAATGCTTGAATTACTTTGATTGCATAAAAATAATAAGATATTAAATCAAGATAAGTAATTTTATTAAGAAATCTAAGCCTTGATGTAATTAGATTTAAGTATTAGTGAAGCACGTGTCGATTCACACGTGTTGATTTAGACTTGAACTAGAATAGTAAATTGTTAATTCTAATTTTTTCTTAATTAATTTCATAATTAAATTAATGAAACAGTTCGATAGTGATGAGTAATTATCAAGGAATATTAATTATTTATCTCTGTTAAATTAGATATCCAAATACACAACGCAATTCAAATTAATGAGAGACACGTTTTTAGATACTGTTATATGTCTCCCATAAAACAAATATAACAATATGCAAGTATATAACCATAATATATATAACATACATAAACATAAAGTAACATTAATATATAATAACATTAATACATATAAAAGTGATTTTCATCCAATAATAAATTTTTAAAATTTTTATCTTTGCCATTTTTAGAATTCTTTAATTTCCATCATTCTTGCAGAAGGTTGCAATTAAAAGTTTAAATTTTTATGCAACCAATTCCCTCTTCTCTGGTGTCAGTTTTTAGAACTACTCGCATGATTCAATCCAGCGAAATAACTTATTTTAAACACTTTTCAATTATGTGTATTACACCATTTTTAATTAAAAGTTAAAATTAATATACTTTTTAACATATTACATTTACTTAAATTTTATACCATTTATTTAAATAAATGTAAAAAGGAATTTAAGTCCACTATAAATGAACAACTAATTTCTCAGTTATTCAACAGAAGCATAAGAAATAACATTAAACAACAGTTTAAACTGGTCAAATGAAAATGTTCACTATTAACTCGCATTTACTACAGATGGGTTATACTGCATCAGTTTCGAAGACATTTTCAGCAAAGACATTAAAGTCAGGCCATATTAATGCAATAAAATCTTCAAGTAATGTATTATTTTTATATTTAAGAAATTAATTAAAAAAAACTTTATGGGTGACATGGAAAAATTCTCTTCGGTCCATAAAACCTTTTAAATATATTTCCCAAAAACTAAGCTACCAGAGTTATCAATTTTAGAATCATCTATTTAATTTTACAGAGTAGATACAAATACATGTTTTTCACATCCCAGAGTTTAAATATTACCCTCAACCCCAAATACTTTTATTTTTAATAAATGTTTTATAATATTTTAAAACATGAAAAAGTCACAATTCTTACTTTTAATAAATGTAGGAAAACAAAGGCTTCTGTCTAAGGCTAAATACTAAATAAATACTTATATCTAAAGAAATAATGCAATAATTATTTTTTCAAATTTAAAAATGTAAGAGTGATTGTTTGTTTTAGGAATGATTGTTTTGTTTTAATATTTATAATCTTATTAATATTCATAATATTATTGATAATCTAATCAATGAAGTCCAACCTAAAATTTTATTACCTCCATTCCTGATAGCACAAATTTATAAAGCTTAGTATCATAAACTAAATCAGGCTCCCCAAACATTTTATTGCTATGGACCAGTCAACGTTTGATAATTTTACCATGGAACACTGAGGAATTCATAATTTAGATGGCTTTCTTCGATTTAATAATTTTAAAAACAAAATATAGCCCTGTTTCTGTGCAGATTTAGGTGACCTTGCTCAGTTCCCAGTTCCCTCCCGTCCATAGTAAATCCCACAAAACCGAGAAAAATACATCAGAGAAAATGAAATGGAAATAATATAATATTCCTTGGGCAGCCCGGGGGTTGGGGAGCAGTGTATTAAATAAATATGCCATTTAAACTTGCTTAAAAAATAGAATTTTAAAAAAAACTCTTCAATTATCTAAAATTAGTTTAAAATCACAGAAGATAAAGTAAAGACTTAGAGACAAACATTCTACATTTCAGAAAAACACAACTTACCCTTTTGAAAGTGGGTGGATTGCAAAATATCGCTATACATCCCATAAAACAAACTGGAAATGTGTCTTTATTCTTTCTCTGATAATCCTTAAAAGAACCATCATAAAACAGCCTATCAAAAAGAAAGTCAAGATGGCAATGAGAATCTATAAAACCTACGTCAGACTGAAAGGTTAAAAGATCTGATGGATTGTAATAAGGCAACTCAGATTTGAATCTTTTATGTCTGCGATATGAGTCAGCTGGACTGTATGGAGTTTGATCAGTTGCACAAGATCTATAAGAAGATCGAGGAGAGTATTTATCATGATAAGAGTGCCTTCTTGAACTATCAGAAGAATTTAAAGTGCGTTTAGGGGTTTCAAATTGAAAGCTGGAGCTATGTCCAACTGAATGGGTGGATGAATGAAATGTAGAGTAGTTGAAACTGGTGGAAAAATCTTCTCTAGTTTTAGCTGGCAAGCTTCTTCGTCCTCTAATAATCGGTGAATCAGAAGAGGCAAAACTGCAAGATAAAAAAAGGAAAAACTTAATGGAGTTCTATATACCTAAAATTTAATTTTTATGCAGTTTGGTTTTAACATATTCGGAGTACAAATTAGTTCGGCCCGTTTTTTTTGTGGTCAAAAATGCATTTATTTCAGAACAAAATGAATGAACAGATTAATCAAAGTATTGTTCACCACTGGCTACTACTTTTTCCTACCTCTCAGAAAATTTTCGAATTCCATCTAGAAAAAATGTCTCGTCTTTTCAGACGATTCAAGTTAGGAGCCAATTATTGATTTCTGCGAAAGAAGTGAAAATCATCAATCTGCCAAATCATGCTGCATCTGTCGGAATAATCAGTAATTAGAAGGAGCAATGTCTGGCGAATACGGAGGGTGCGGTAAAACATCCCACTTGAGCGTTTCCAAAGAATTTTTTTATGACTTTTACGTTATGAGGCTGACCGTTGTCATGCAGAAGAACAGCTTTGTCATTTCTTTGCTCGTATTCTGGCCGTTTTTCTCGTAATGCACAGCTCAAACGAATTAATTGTAGCCTATATAGCCTATGTAGCTTTGTCATTTCTTTGCTCGTATTCTGGCCGTTTTTCTCGTAATGCACAGCTCAAACGAATCAATTGTAGCCTATACCGATCGTCCATAATGGAATCACCAGGTTTTAGCAGCTCATCGTATACAACACCATTCTTTATTCACCATTCACGAAATGTCGAAACCATTGCCTACATGATTTATCAGTTGGAGCATTGCCACCATAAACTCCTACAAGCATTTGATGCACACTTTTCTTCCAATTAAAGCAGAAACTTAAAACCTCCCGCAAATGCTGATTAGTTACCACAAAATTTGACATATTCAACAAAGTAAAAAACAGGGTTTTTGTATAAAACTCAAAGCAATATAAACTGATTATTATTGACAGATGTCTAACCTCTCTGAAACCATCGAAATCAGCTGTCACTATGAAACATTCATAACAGCTAGAGCCCTCTTTTGAAAACAGACCGAACTAATTTGTACTCCCTATATCTTGAAATAAGAACGTAGTTGAGAATCGCACTTTACAATAACAGAGAAATAAAGTTATTATTTTATTTAATGCAATGGGGGGCTAGACCTGGTCTCTAACAACAAGATGTCTACATGATAGCTGGTAAATTGAGAAAAAGATTTGATTATGGAAAGAACATGCACTGACCACAATGCTGAAATAAAATATCATCAGTAATAGATGGATCATGGGTTAGAATCCCTTGCAGTCGGGCTAACTGTATGGATGTTCTCATGGTTTTTCTCTCTCTATGTAACGCAAACGTTGATTAATTCTATTAGTGGATTATGGATTAGTCCTCCCCGAAGGCTAGTTTGTCTCAATGCTTGATTCAAGAGTTACCTAGTCTTCTGGGTTGTGTTCAAAAGTACATAATTACGTAGTTGAGCATTGACAGTCATAAACTTACACTTGGGTCAGCTGTTCAAAACTGGTTATAGAATAAAATAAAATTAGATCTTAATAACCCGGCATCAATGAATTTCCAAAGATACACCTTAAGATAATTACATCAATATTATTACATTATTTGTGGAAAAGGTTTTAACTGATTGTACGTTAGATACAAACACTATTTATAGATTAGATTCCATAAATAATTCTTTCACCATTACATAATAATGCTAAAAGAGCTATAACAGCAATGTTAAAAATTTTAAGTGCTAACTATTTTAGAATGGTTTTTAACCTCAAATAAGAATAATAGTTGTTAATGCCTAATTGCCACTGTTATCAAAGTTAAATTTTACAGAACCTTGCTTCTAATTCAAGCCCAGAGACGATAATTTATTGTTAAAAAAATGCTATGTAACAGTTTCAACACCAGAATTATGACTTTACTATATTGGAACAATAATTAGAACAAATTCTTAAAAGTTAAAAAAAAAAACCATGGCATTTCTATCGAATTTATAACTTATTAAGGATTTTTTTTCAAGTAATGTTTTTTAGAAACTGAATAAAAATTTAAATATTTTTAGCTATCCTTTCCAATATTTTTAGCTATTATTTTCTCCATTATAATTGGTTTTTAAATGTAAAAAAGCTTATTTTATCATATTTTGCCTTTTTTTTCCAGTCTTTTCTGACAAGAGTAGACTAACTGCTGATTATGCACTTATCTTATTTCTTTTCACCATAGTGAATGACTTTTGTATTCAGTTTTCAATGCTCCAACTTGATGTACATAGACCAACCCAAGACCTTCCAATTTTAGAATTGCCTCCCTTATCTCTTAAGAAGTAATAGATGTAACATTCCTATCTGATTTCATATTTAACCATAATTACCACTCAGCAAATTAAAATTTTATATAATATAAAAATAGAACTATAGTTAATACATATATAACATTAAAATTTAAAAAAAAATCTTATTGTGTCCCCTTCGTAGGCCTTCGATATAATAAGAGATCAATCTACAATATATATATTTAGTCCCCAAAATATTGTTGTAGCGAGGTTTTACTGTACTTTTATTGCTCTTCTGCAAAAATATATTTATAAAATAATTCATGTTAGTAAATTTAAAATTGAGTTATAATGTCCTTAAAAAATTTTAAAACACACACCAATTCTATGTTCTGACAGTTTTTTTAAATTATTTTTAAAAAATTTAATTATAGGACAAATTAAGATAAAAGTTTCCTTGTTTTTTAAATCTCATTAAACAGTATGCTTGGACCAATTAAATGCAGAAATGGGAATAAGGTGCTTTTTTGGTATTTGTGTAAACAATTTTTTATCATATGGATGCAGTATGCTTCTATTAACAATTTTAATAATTTCAAAATACAATGCTTTAATGTAAAAGAGCAAAATAAAAAATATTGAAAAGTATGCGAAGTTCATTTAAAATATTATCAATGAATATTATTTTATTAAATGATGTATTATTATTCTTAAAGCTTCTGTGTTAAATTTTAAATTTATTTTTTATTTGTTGTTAAATCATTTGTATTAAAACATAGCTTCACTTCACTATATGATGCGTATATATGTAAGCAGCTCATTTGAAATTTTTAGTCCTTTTCATCATTCCATTATTTTTAAATATAAAAATATATGATTTTACATTTTTCAAGGTCCTTAAGTGAAGAGAAAAAAAAAATTAATATTTATTCAATGGAGAAAAAAATTTTTAACTTAATTATTTTTGGTAATAAATTGATGACAATAATAAATAACTAATTAATGACATTAAATAATACAAAAGTATGATAGTTTCATACATACTGACAAAGGAAAACTTATTCTTTTACATACGTAACAAATATATCATTTTATGACATTTTTATTTGCATGTTCAAAAGTCAACATTCAAAATTTTTCATTATTCTTTTTTATCATGCAAGCCTGTTTTTGGAAGAAAATTTTTTATTTTTCAAGTGTTAATTGACAATATTAATTAATAGTCAAAAAAAGTTTTCACTAAACACTTTATAATAACTTAAATACTTTTAATTTAGAAAATAAAGTATTTTTGGCATTTTCATTAAAAAAAAAAAAAATAGATAACTAGTTTCAAATTAGTTTTTTTTTAAAATTTATTTATATTAAAATAGTTTAAGAAAAAAACTTTTTTTTTCAACCACGATTGAAATAAGAAGCAATTAAGAAGATATAAATAAATTTTAGCAAAAAAAAAAATTTTATTATAAAAATCTATGTAAAACTAGTTTTATACACTAAAAAAAAGTAGTTATAAATATAACATTTGCACGTAAAACAGTAAAAATAAATTTACTTGTATGACTCGTGATTATCAGTTGATTTTTGAAACAAATGTTTGTTGTTATTTTCAGAATCTTCTTGGATCAAAGAATCACTTCTCTTTAATGAAGGAGGTGGAACCATTTTATAGAATGAAAGAGGTAGAAGAGTTTCTCCAGGGGGAAGAAGCGGAGAAGGAACTGACGATAAAGACCTACAAGGAAACAAATCGTAGTATAACAAATGCAAATAAGCAAATTAGAACTCTTATAAATAAAATATGCATATTGGTTCACTGCATTCTAATTAAGAGTTATATTAAAATTTATAACAAAAACTTATTTTGTTAAATAATCTAATACTTGTAATTATTTGTTAGTCAGAATTATAATTTAAATTTTTAAATTTAGTAACAATAGTTGATTGAGTTTTCTTAGATATCACATTAATACTTTTTTTCTCACTTGTTTCAGTTAATGCAAACCTTAAACTAATAAAAATTAATGTTTAACTGCCATCTATAATCTCCTAAATCATTCTGCTAGTTTGAAGCACAAAAAATTTCACTGTTTAACATTATAATATTTTACTCTGAATTGTTCCAATAGAAGGTGAGAAAAACGAATTTTCCAATAAAATTAAACATTGTTACAAATTAAATGAAAGATCATCCTTTTATTTAAAAGATAATATCCATGGCCTTTGATAGCAAATAGTTCTATTTAGTTCAAAATGAGTTTTACTAAGGGTTAAACCTGAAAACTAAAAAAATTTTTGTCTGTAAATAATATGCAAGGTACAAAGTCTAAGCATGAGAGTGTAAAATGGCAGGAAAAAAGAAGATGGATGAAAGTAAAAAATAATTTAAGAAGTAATAATTTAAAGCATAAAAAAAAAGATTTTTTTTTTTAATGTGACAAATTTAAGCGTAAAATTCACACCCAATGCATAACATAACCTAAACAAAGATTACTTTTGTTAATAAATTGTTTGGTGGCTAAAAATATAAAAAATAATTTATGTAAAAAATTACTTTAATTAATTATGAATAGGAAATGAAATTCCCAGATATGATATTCTGCATGATGTAATTCCTGTAATCTATCTACCACATTTTAATTACTAGTTGCATGACATTTTACTGTTTTTACACTTTACATATTAACATTCAAAATTTAAACACCTTACACTTCACACCCTAACCAAATTTAACACTATAATTTTTATTTCAACATTTTTTTCCTACATTTCACACAATAGAATATTGACATACTAATAATTCATTAACAACCAGCATATATCTTCTTTTTTTAAAAAAATAAATAATAAAAAAAGTTTCTCAGGATAATAGAATTTTAGCAACATAAAGGTTTAATGAAAATAGATTAATCACTATGCTTATCTAAGTTTTATTTTATTAATTTTTCTTTTTGAAAACAATATTTGAAAGTAACTCTAACATGCACAAAATTTAAAAAAATTTATCTATAAACATAAGAAAAACCCTAAGTAGAAACAAGAGTAACTGAAATGTAACACGATTGTTTACAACTATTATCATAGTATGTCAGAATGCATTTAGACCACCAGTTGAGAGAGACATTAAAAAATAAACATCATAAAATCTTCAAAAATTAACAAATTAGGATAATAGACATGAAACTGGCTTGTATTTATAACGAGAGTTTTTAAAATAAAGGCACACTTAAGAACAGTAAATAGATACTTGTCTAACATAGAAAGGTTTGCAGACACGTCTCTGTCATCATCTTTTTGGAGATATCCACAAATTAAATTACTTCTCTTTAAGGATGAAGTAGAAGAGTCTTCTATGGTTGAGGAATGGTGTCTTTTTAAAGAAGGAGTCGAAACATCTTCTCCAGTCCTGGACTGACTTCTCTTTGAGGAAGGGGTACAGAAATCTTTGGTACTAGAATCAATTTCTTTTAAAAATGAAACGGAAATGTCTTCTTCAGTCCTGGAATGACTTTGCTTTGAAGAAGGAGTGGAGGAGTCTTTAGACCACCTAGAATCACTTCGCTTTGAAGAAGGAGTAGAGAAGTCTTTAGATCTGGAATGACTTTGCTTTAAAGATAAGGTAGAAATGTCTTCTTCAGTCCTAGAATGACTTTGCCTTAGTGAAAAGTTATTAACATCTTCTTTAGTTGTAAAACGACTTCTACTTAAGGAAGGTGTAGAATATTCTTCAGTCACAGAATGACTCCTCTTTGAAGACTCAGAAACAAGAGGAAGAGGAATGGGTGATACTGGATCACTGAAAGAATAAAAAATATATAAAGATAACACCAAGCAAACAAACTCCTTGTTAAATATTTTAAAAAAAGGTTAGAAAAAATAATAATTTTTGTGATTGTGAAAATATTTTTTGGCTTACTTGATTTGCAAAAATTTTGTCCAAAATTCACATTGTTTGATTTTTTTTCCAAGTCTTTGCAGTTATTTATCATTCTTAAAACAATGGTGATAATGATATATAACATAATGATATACATGGTAATGCTACAACTGGTGAGGTTTGAGTAACAAGTTATTCATATGCTGAATTTGAGACAATTTTGTTAAAATCTCGGCGGGTTTCCCACATTTCCAACACTGATATTTATCCATATATATTTTTAATCAAATACAATCAAAATAAAATTAAATACAATAAATATTTTGGATATCAGGGGTCTGTCTAGGTTTTTTTGAGAGGTACCTATTTTGTGAAAATGTAGACATAATTTGTGAAAAATTAAAAATTATATTTAAAAATCAACACAAAAATATGGATTTATCGTTTCTTAAGGGATACAAAAATAAAATTTTAAGAAAAAGTATTTTGTGAAACTACAGCTTTTCCTTAAGTTGAATTTGTGAAACTACCGTTTTTTCTAAAGTTGAATTTGTGAAGGTACCACTAAACAGTAGTAAATTCGGCCTGGAAAGACCCCTGGATATTCACCCAAAGGACTAAGTGAATATAATAATCAAAGTTTATAAAATAATAAAACGTCAAAGAAAATAAGAGGCCCATAAGAATCTTATGAAACTGAACTTAACAGCTTTGTAAGTTGGAAATCTACAAAAACGACCACAAAAAAAAATCATGGTAGTTGGCACCTATGTCAACACATTAGACATAAAAAAACAGGTGAGTAACCCAATTAAATAAAGCCACCTTGATTTTTTGCCATAATTGGACGCAAAAAAAAAACAATATAAACCAAACATGCATACAGGATGCGTAGCCTTAACAAAATAATTTTCAAAGACTTTACATGATCATGATAAAATAACCAGTTTCTGACAAAAACTCTTTTCTGGATTATATTAGCTATCATAAAAGATCCGAGAGATTTTTCGGTTTGATATCTGAAGGTGGAAAAAGAAGCCTGAAAATGAGAATATCTTTCAAAATGCAGTTGAGTTGCATATGAGATTGCAAGAATCTCACCGAACCCAGCTCAGTAAACGAACATGCTGACTCTCAAGTATTTCATCAAACTCGTAAAATGATTGGCGCTTTCATATGCTATGGACTGATGGTACGCCGAAATAGATGGTGGTTGAATGAATTATGAAAATTTTGAAGAGAACAATGTTAAAAGCACGCTTTTGCATAATATGTGACGAAAATTGGCATGGGTAAAAAAAAAATTTCATTTACGAAAAGGGAAAATTAAGTACTTTTTAAAAACACCCAAAGAAAAAAGTACCTTTAAGGGCTTTTGAAAACCAAATTCGAAAATAAGCACCTTTAAGCACTTTTTAAAAACGTTTTTCACCCTGGTATAGTAAGTAATTTGATATACAAACACATATTTATAAAGAGTTACTCCCAGCTCCATCTTGACAGAAAAAAAAAGTTTAAAAAAAAAGGAGGTGAAAGAGTTTCTTAATGAAATAAAGCCAATTCAGACTATATCCAAAATACTAACCATATTTCTTGGGGATTGAAATTAAAGGAAAGAACAAGGCATTCATGACAAGCTCCCAGAAAAAGTGATATTTCATCTCCATTATACAGCAAGGTAGAGGCTCATTAATTGTGTGTGAAGGCTGCAGCTATAGTGGTCAACTTAATTTGGCAGATCCTCCATGCTGCCAATAGCAAAGAATACCAGAAACCCATTTATTGCTTTTTGAAGAGAGAATTGGTGGCCCAAGCAATATTTTCCTGCAGGATAATACAGCAATTTATGTCCAAAACTTATCGCATTGGTAGTGCTTATTAACTTTGGTAGTGCCTAAATTGCTTAACATGCATCCTTTCCCTTAACCGCAATTCTTAAGAAAAGTGGAAGACTAGCTTCAGTAGGGGCATATATATCAAAAAGGGTCAGTTTCAACCTGTGGCAGAATTGAACATGTTACTTTAACCAACTGTTATGCTAGGAAATTTTTTTTTTAAATGAAATTCGTTATATTAAGAAATGAATATCACAGATTACCATTAGAAAAAAAAAAATTCAGATGAAACATAAGGTTAAAAAATATACTTTGTATCAGTTAACGGCACACACTTGAAAACATGTGGGGATTCTTTTGATTCTTGTAGAGAATCCTCATCTGAGCTCCAATGTGATGATTCTTCACAATCAGAAATGTTTAAATACTCATTTGAAACCAAACTTTTTCTTTTTCTAAAAAAATAAAAAAACGTATTACAAAAATAACTTTAACATAAAAATTGAGCATCTTATAAAAAAAGTAAATTTCTGCTTTATAACAAAGCAAAACATGTATTGATGTTGCTAAAGCTCCAATTACAGTAATTTACTATGGACATATCTTAGTGATGAATTTTCAATAAGATTTCAAAATATACTTTTTAAAATCCCTTTTATCCACGAAGAAAAAAAAAAACCATTTCTAAAGCTTTTCTCTAATATTAAGAATATATGACTATTTCATAGGCATAAACCTAACCATGTGTCAAGAGTTATACATTTTTTAATTTTAATTATGACAGCAAACACACATTCAATATTTAAAGAAACTTACCTGTTCAACATTTATTAAAAATTCTTATCTTATAAAACTTGAAAATTATTTATGAACTTTTTTCTTGGAAAGTATTTTCCGACAGATTTTATCAGATAATTAAAAATAAATAAATATAACTCCTTCATTGGCAGTTATTTTCCAAATTGAAATAGAAAAAAAAAAAATAACTATTTTTCAATGATGGCTGAAGAATCCATGATATCAACTAAAAAAGAAAACAAAACCAACAAATTTTACTTACTTTTTATTTAATAAATGTTTTGAAAGGGAGATTACCTGGAGTTTTCCAGAGCTTTTTGTTCTTGGTGTTTCTTTTTGCATTGTTTCTTTTGATCGATGATGGACAGATTTTGCGAGGATGAATGAATATTTTTTTCATGAGCATTTAAATTAGTTTCAGATAAATTTTCAGCATGCTCACCAAACGAAGCAGAACTTTTCCTGCAACAATTTATAAAAAGAAGTAAAAATAAACATAATGGTGATTGCAATCTTTAGGTTACATACTCAGAAAATATCACAACTGAACAACGTATTTCTCAATTACAGCAGGCTACAACATTACCTGAAAATGAACTTTACAAAAACACTCTCTGTAAAAGGAAGGGAAAGCAATTTCTACAAGACAGGTTATTATAGGTTAAGATAGGTTATACTCTAACATCATTTGATACATTTTTTTAAATAAAATTTCACACCTGCTGGGGCATGTTAATTTTTTATCAATAAACTATATTTATTCTTTAATAAGTAATCAACAAAAAGGGGCTAATTTTTCAATGTGTGCTTTCTTTAAAAAATTATTCAATGCTAAAAAAAATAAAAACATGCACAAAAAGGATGCAAAATATGGAAAAAAAATTAACGCAAAAGTATAATGGACTTACAGTTCAAATTCTGATGATAAACTAGCTGCTTTGGAGCAGGGCATTAAACTGTGTGAATCGGCATCCTTTTGTTTTTCCACTCGGGTTGGGCTTTTAGATGTAGAATCAGCTTCCTCCCTAAAATTAATAAGGAATATAAAACAGTTTACTGTACATTTTTTACAACTTTTATATAAAAATAATTATAATGAATGATATTTTAATGTAAATTAATGATATACTAACAGATCAGTATCAGACAAACAAATAACTTCAACTGGTTCTTTGATGCTAGATAATACAGAACTACCAAAATCTTTTTTAACTGGAGAACTGGACGAAGAACTATTCTCATCCCTAAAAAAAATTTCATACATAATATAAAACAAATGGAAAATCGTAATTTTAAATATCTAAGTCTCATTTCAGACATTTTATTTTAATAATATTACATCTCTGATAGTGTTTGTATTGTAGAAAACTGTGCATTTTGCAAGCTTTAAACATTTTTATGAATAATATGCAACAGACAACCTAAAAATTTCTTACAAAATCTAATCACAGAGGCATGTTAACATACTATATTGCAAAAAAGCAGACCTTTAACAAAACTTTTGAATTGTTCACAAGTTATTAATTCTACAGTAACAAGGGAAATATTGCCTAGTACAGTCTGTAGTAACATTCAAATATAAAATTAAACATCTAATTTATATTCTAACAATAATGATTTCACTCAATAATTGAAAGAGTTTTAATATATATTTACTTTATAAAAACTATCAATCAGAGTTCATAAAAGTATAAGAAAACTTTCTTAATACAAGTGTTCATAATAAATTAAATTTAATTACTGCTCACGATTGATTCATAAATTATTTTGCTAAAAAACTGAGTTTTTCTCCAAATTGCCAAAATGTTAACATAGAAAAGACATTTCGAAATGGAAAATAGTAAAAGGAAATATAATAATATCGATAAAAAGCTTAAAAAAAAATTTTAATTAAATTTTTCTGTTGTATATAAAATTAATAACTCTACAAAACTATTCATATTACAGAATGTCATAAAAATATAAATTAGCTGTGCACTAACAACTCTGTCACTAATAAATAAGTTCTTCCTCATTGGGGTCATAATTAGTATTTAAATTATTAGATTTTAAAGGTAAATTAATTTACCACTTCTTTTGGGCAACTGGACAAACAATTCAACTGATTATTCAAATAATTGTATTCATAAAAAAATAACATACCTTTCCATATGACAAATTATTACAACTTTTTAATTTACAATATTTTGCACCACATAATTTTATATATCACAAAACAAACGTTAAAGCTTATGCTCTGTTAATTAAACTGAAAAGAAAGTGCACCTGTAAAATTTCCCAAAATTTAATTATTGCAGCATGTTTATTATAAGTATATTTTAAAGTAAAAATATAGTTTAAAGAGCCCTTGCCAATCGCCTGGAGCAGTGACAGTGACAATTACGAGGTTTAACTATTCACACATGTGATTGCTAGAAAGAATTATCTAAAAAAAACTTTCTCAGTGTATAGTTTTTTTTTTTTTTTTTTTAGTCATAGAAGATATTTAAAAAAACTTTCATTTTTACGTACAAAAGTAAGATTTACAAAATATCTATGTATTGAAAAAAATTATATATTCCTCTCCACAGTTTGATAATCACCATCGCAATAAGAAAATTTAAAAAAGACTTTTTAAAAGCCGTGAAATTTATGGCAATTACGGAAAAAAAACTGATGATAAAATCGTGTGAATTTAAGACGAAATTATACAAATCGAGGTGAAAAAAAAGGTTAACTAAATTTATGTTTTGAGATTCAAGTGTTGAAATAAATAAAATCGTATCAAAAATATCAAGATTTTAAAAAATATGCAAAAATTAAAAGTAGTAACTGCCGGAAAATTTATAGAATCATTGAGCTAAATAGTGAATACTCTGGTGCACGATTTGAATTTCTTGTATCATAATAATAATATCGAAATTTTAAAAAATCATGTGAAAATCTACAATAATAACTGCTAAGAAAAAAAATCAGATCAACACACCGTATGAATTTAGTACAAATCGAGCGTATCAAAAAATATTATATAAAATGTGCGATGCCAATTCCTTGTTTTTTTTAAAAATAATCCTACGAAAATATAGGGATCCGAAAAAAAAAGAGGATATCAGTAGCAAGAACTGAAAAAAGTCTATAAAAAAACAGCGATATCATTGTGGCAAAAAGTCACTAATAAAGGCACAAATAGAATTTTTTGTGTCGTTATAATAATATATAAAATATACATAATATACATAAAACACAGAAAATTCGCAGCAATAATAGCCAATAAAACTATGGAAACACTATGGATTTAAAATGTTATAGATTCAAATAGAGCATAATAAAAAGTGGTTATTCAAATGCGTGATTCAAATTTTGTGTGCCGTAATAATGTCATTAATATTCAAAAACCATAAGAAAATCAATTGCATTAGCTGCAATTGAAAAAAAAAAAAGATCAAACACGGATTTAAGACGGTATTGAGCACATTGAAAAGTAATTAGTGAATGCACGATTTGAAATTTCCATGTCATAATATCAGATAAAAAATTAATTTGCTTTAATTGTGGCCAAATAAAAAAAAAGAGGAAAATATATCACATTAATTAAATAATTCTTGCTACAAAAAGGAATATGAAACATGATTGTTAGTCATTTAAATTTAAGCTTTAAAAAAATGAGAAAAAAAGCATCACTTTTTCTTTTAATAATCAATAAATATCATTTAATCAAAGCTATTTTGATAAAATAACACATAACTTAATAAGACACAAAATAAATTTTATAACAATTAAAACACAGATGTTTTAGTGAAATGATAACTGAAAAATTCAAACAAAAGTTTATTCCAATTACATGTGAACCTAATATCTCTAGATGAAGATGAAATAATTATATAAGATGAAATAATTATATCTCACTGATGCAATTCTAGAATAAAATAAATGATATACTAACATCTCGGAATCTGATAAATGAATACTCTTGACTGATTCTTTCCGCAAATTTTTATCTAAATCCTTTTTGGCTTTAGCTGGAGAACTGGGCAAAGAAATAGCCTTTTCCCTAAAACAGTAATTGTATGCATAAAATAAATATTTTTAATAACCAAGATACATTCTTCAGTGAAAAATATTTTTCACAATATAGTTACACAGTTTTAATATTACACAAAACAAACTAACTTTTTTGAGGCTATTTTAGAAAAACAAAACACAAAAATTTCCAATCACAGGTAAATTTACTTTCAATTCTAGTTAATGTTGTAATAATTATGTCGTTTCTGAACAAAATGACAAAAAAATTAATTTACTTCTTAAAATAATATTAGTATGCATTA
This sequence comes from Parasteatoda lunata, assembly GCA_949128135.1. NCBI lineage: Eukaryota > Metazoa > Arthropoda > Arachnida > Araneae > Theridiidae > Parasteatoda > Parasteatoda lunata. The sequence continues at coordinate 70,323,859 of OX421972.1, read as the reverse complement.
AACAAGTATTTTCATATCAAGTTGGTTTTTTTAATTCAATCCTACAATTTCTTATTTTCTACCATATCAAAATTGTCTTTGTAATTATATGTTTTTCCTTTTTTTTTAGTAAATAAAGTATAATATAGAGAGTTTTTATTGAGACAGAGTTTTTATTAGACATAAGAGAAATTTTATTGACTTTAAAACCCTAACTTGTAAGTAATAATATAAAGTAAGCCAAGTTTAAAAAACCGATTCTGGTTCAATTTTAAGTAATCAATATTCAGATTCCTTGTGGGTTAAACACTGTTATTTTGTGTAATGTGGATTTATCAAATATTCAATGAAAAGTTTTGTCAAGAAGAAATATTGTTTGAGTGTATAATTAAAAAGCCTAATAAAACAAAGATACACATCATATTATAATCCACCAAAGCAAATCATTCTAACAGCATTGTTTTTGTAGCAATTTTATATAAAGCTTTTATATAAAGCAATTTTATAAAATATATTGCTCTTCGTTACAGTTTTCTGACAGGCACGACAAAAAGTTATTTTAAAGATAGGAAAATTCTTCAAATCCAAATTTTCATTAAAATTGAGTTTGTGACAGTAGCGCCCATTTGTTTAGATTTGCCAGGATTCTGCTGCATACATTCATAGAATTTTAAAATAAATTGATTATATACTAACAGCTCAGGCACTAATAAATGACTTGGTTTGGTTGTGAGCTTTGGTGGTACAATGTCTGATTCTTTTTTTACTTCAGCCGGCCAATTTGACAGAAAATCATCTTGTTCCCTGAAATAATTATAAGAATTAAACAAAGCAAATAATTAACAATTAGCAACTTATCATAATTAGCAATACTAAATCTTTTATTTCTTTATAAGTCTTCATTGAGACAATTTATATATAAGTTGAAAATATACTAACAACTCATAATCTGATAAATGACTTCCTTCTATTGGCTCCTTAAAGTAAGATAGTAAACTAAAACTGAAAGCACTGGTGGGTCTATGATTTTTCTTTACAAGTAAACCATCAGATAAACAATTAGTCTGCTGCTCCCTGAAATAAAAATTATGAACACAAGTTATAAAAATTATCAACGAAATAATTACATTAACCATTAAAACAAATTTTCAAATATAAAGGACAAATATAAATCCTAAACCCATTTTACGCAACTTAAGAATAGCCCGCCTTTCATATTGAGGCAGATTTGCTTAACTTACTGTTTGCATAATGTATTATTTAAAACGATAATCTCTTTTCATACTGAAGCAGATTTGCTCTACTTCCAAAAAGGCATCAAGAATATTTATTTACGGCACATTCCCAAATGAGAAATATTTGGTAGAAAATTTAAAATAATTACTTAACTGTACTTTAACCTTAACTGAAGTGCATCCTCTTTTTGAAAAAGAAATTTGACCACCTATTTCTTTTTCTCGGGCTATAATCCGACCATGTCAGTTTATAAAGTTTTCTGTTTGCTTTGCTAGTAAAGAAATGTCAGGTTATGGTGCCTTTGAACTAGATATTGTGACCATAAAACGCTCATTCACAAAGCTGTATCAGTTAAAGAATTATAGAATAAAAAAATTTTTTGCTTAAAAGCTAGCAATATCACATATTTTACAAATTTATATATTTTTAGACAAGGTCTGTACTAAGATTGTTTTTCATTTGTGCTGAATCAAGAAAGTCTTTTACATGTTTCAATAAAAAAGTAAATATTGCTTAAAAAAAAAAAAAGCTAACTTTAATATTTAAAATAAACCGTGCAAGAAAAACTATTTCAATAAATAAAATTTTGTGCTGGTTTTTAGTTCAGTGAACATTACTACATATTCTCGATTATAAATTTATTTGTTTAACTCGTGCACTTTAAACAGGTTTTAAAAATGGGAATAAAAACTAAGATACAACAAAAACTTGCAATCTGTATAATAAGCACAAACAAATAATTCTTAAGAAAATGAAATATTCCTAGTTTGTACTTGTTTAATGTTGTTTAATTTTCATACTGCATTTCCTGGATTATGAGTTTGCTTTATTTATCTCTTGACATTTTACAAAGACATTAAAACTCAGTATAAAAACTATGATGCAGCAAATGATTGGGATAAATTCAAACAAGTGGTTCTTGACAAAATGATTTATTAAAAATTTTTACAACGTACCATACACTCAACATTTTTTTACTATGTCACAATAGGCAAATTGAAATAAATTCTACTAATGAGAGATTAATAATCAACTCATGAATCAGAACATGAGTACAATGCTCACAAACATGGTATGTTTATGATGTCATACAGCCTATCCCTTTCAAGTTAACCTTCAACTTTTAATCTTGTAAGGGCCATATCTGCCACAATCAAATTAATACATCATTAGTACTTAAATATAGCACAACAAATACTGAAATTCATGAATAATTTTTGATATCATGATAGATTTTTTATAAATTAAATTGTTATCTCAATTTTGTATTTTGAATATGTCAAGCAGTTAATGTAAACAATGCATGAAATCAGACAAAAAATATCACTTTAAAAGAATCGACAATCATACCTATTTTCAAAGGAAAGATGATGGTAGCTACAATTTGCTAAAGTATGGTACTATTTATCCAGGTTAAAGAATGACCAAAAGTTAGAACTCATTAATACTATTTTTAGTTAAAGTTATTACGACCATGAATGATTAAAACAAATTTATAATGCTTTTGTACAATAAAATTTATTTATCCTAAAAATAACATGAAAAATAATTTTACATAATTATGTATTATTCTTCATTGCATAATTCAATAATAAAACATTTCTAGAATTTTGAGACATACAAATTTTTACATTATTTTAAGCTTTGAATCATAAAATATAAATAAATAAATAAAATTTGAGTAAGAAGACAGATCCTCTAGATATCTCAAACTTAAGAGACCTGTAAAAATAACACATTTTATTTTTGATAGAAAGAAACTAAATTTTACTTACTCTTTAGTCTCATAACATTTTGCTGTGGAAATGTTTTGTTTGTGCTTCTTTTTAGAATTTTTTTCTAAGTCTTTTTGTTTTGATTTCTTCTTTATATATTTCTTTTTTCTAGTGCTTATTCTGGTGTTCAGGGAGGAGGAATAAATACTTTTTTCACATACATCAGTTGTAGGTATACTCTCGTCAAGCTTTTGTGTTTGTTTACTTCTGTTCCTATCAAAAAAATATAATAAAAAACATGCACCATTGGGTCTATAAAACACATTTTCGCACAAATACAACAAAACTTTGAAATTAAATGATCTTAATAAAAAATGTTAAAGACTTAACCAAAACTATTTCTTGTAAATTGAGATAGCAATTTTTCCAAAAATATAAAATGTTAAAAAGTTAAGATTTGCTATAAAGGTGACTGTCTAAAAATTTTTCATTTCAAGATTTTTTCCTCTTTTTTAAATAAAAGTTAACTGGTCTCATAGTCTTTGCTAATATTTTTAGCCCCATTTTAAAAATGCAGTTTTGAGAAGAATGTTTTTGAAGTTCCTTTGGCTATGATGCTGTAAATCTACATAAAGTTTGCTTAACTCATAAAGGCTAAGAAAATAGAGAAACTGGATTCATAAGGTAGAGTTGATTAATAAAAAATCTAAAAATAGTTGAAAGTATGCATGTTCTTTTTATAAAATAAAAACAAGTGTTTTAGTTCTAAATAAATTATACAGTTAATAATTATGAAGTTCTAATTAAATTATTACAAAAATTAGTGTTTTAAAAATTGACATACCTTGGTTAAGTGGACAGCATTAGGACCGAAAAAATTGTCTTTTAAAGGGAAATGCACACTTAAAACAAATGCTAATGCCAGAAATGTTTCTCAGAAGAATTGCAATGATATAGAAATTGATAAATAATATTTAATAACTATTTACATTGATAATTATTTTATTTTAACAAAATTATAAAATTCAGAGTACAAAAAAAAAAAAAAAAAAAAAAACAGATAAAGAAATTCTATTTATATAAATGCCTTGTGTTATATTTATTCAGTTAAAAAGAAAGATGTGATAGAAGTTTGTGCTTAGCGGCTGTCATTTACCATACATTTATGGTACATTTTAAAATCATTTAGCATTTTTAAACAAATTTAACTCTTAATGGATGGAGAGGAAAAATTCTAGTTCCTTAATACAAATTTGAGCATCAAGTTTTCTCTTTTCTTCATTTTAGAAAGTATCAATTGAATACATAAAAACAATATAATTTCTTTTTCCTTTGAATACACAAAATTGAATTGAATACACAAAAACAATATTAATTTCTTTTTCCTTTCTTTGCAAAGATAATGGAAAGTGATAGGATTTTTTTAGTGGTGAAATTGATTAACATTTTTCATTATAGATAGGGAGAAAAATTTTCCTTCTTTAAGAAATGGAGGAAAGGCACATATTTTTGGAATGTAAAGTAGAATTAGCTTTATTTTCAAATTTTGGAAAAGTTTTGTTTAATTTGAATAGATTAAAATCAACACTTAAGAGCAGCAATGGATTTCTCTAGCCGGTAAACGGAGTAACTGCTGTGGGGAGAGGATACATAATGGTTTATAGATGATTCCCTGGAAATTAAATAAACGTCCATAATGAGAGGTGTCTGTTTTGTAAGAGTATTTGTAATGTGAAGTTTCACTGTATTTTTAAAGCAAAGAATTAGCACACAGCATTTTTTAAAAGTAAAGCCTCATTGGCTTTCCAATAATAAAATGTAATTCACGCTTTTGTATACCTCTCATCAGTTCTTTGATTATCTGAAGAATTAGATTCATCTGACATGTAAGCCTTTAATGAATGTAAGGAAGATTTTTTCATCTTTACTGAATCTAAAATATAGTAATAAACAACTATGATCAATACAAGCTTAACAGATACATAAACAGACTGAAATAAAATTTTTAAAAACTTTCTGCAAACATAAAATCCCAATTAAAAAACTTTTTGCACGCATTGATTAACTCTTCTAACTAGTTTCAACCCTTTTGTCGCCACCTTATTTCGGCAAATTTGCTTGAAAATCAAGAATTTTTTTTTTTTTTTAAATGTTTCATTTTTATGGAACTCTATGTATTGATTCATACCACAAGGATGAGGTTGATATAAAATAAATAAAATAATAGAAAATAAAAATCCAAAAATGTCATGTGCAAAAATATTTCTTGAATAATTGAAACAATATCTGAAATTTAAATAAGAAAAAAGTGTATGTAAGAAACGCTTATCCACAGAATGCTATCAATGTTCTAATAAAAATATTGATGCAAGATTTTATTCATTTATTTAAATTTTGTGAATATGAATCTCACTGAGCGACTTTTAAACCAAACGAATACGAATCTTGAAATTTAATTTTAAAATTGCGTAAATACGTATCTCAATGTTTAATTTTAAAATTATGTTGACAGGAATCTTAGTGTTTGATTTTAAAATTGTGTCATTATAAATCTCAATAATTGATTTTAAACATCGTGTGAATATGAATCTTGATGTTTCCTTTCAAAATTGCATAATATGAATTTCATTGTATATTTAAGTCATTTGAACATGAATCACAATTGTTAGCATTTAAACTACTAGAATACAAAACACAACATTAAATCACTAAAGTAGGAATAGCGTAATCTTAAATCATATGAATATAATTTTAAATCACGCTTGCATAAGCAGGAAAAAGTGTAAAACTAAATTTTTTTTCTTCTCTGGAATTCGAAAAATACAAACATTTACTGATAAGAGGGGTGATTCTTTCATTTTCAGTTATAAAAACGTTCTGTAATGATAAATTCTCCGGGAACAGCGTTCATCCATATTACTCTGGTCTGGGAATAGGCAAAAAAAAAAATATGGATTTATAAGTGCACATAAAAAAATACTAATACTAAATTTGAAAAATAAATTTTGCGGATAATAGGTATTTAAGCTAGCATACTTCCTACAATAATTAAAAATAACAAATCAATGATAATTAATGCTATTTTATACAACATTACATTTTTTTATAGGTTGAATGACATTTTAAAAACAAACGAATGTTTAGTATGATGAAATAAATATATATATATATATATCAGGGGTGGCCAACCTGCGGTTCGCGAGTCACATGCGGCTCTTTGAAAGATTATTTGTGGCTCTCGGTAAATGTAACAGAGTTCCCTTTTCATTTTTGTGCTATTATATTTTAATATTTTTCTGAACCCATTTGAAATTAACACTATTCAAAGTGAGTTTTCTATTTCCAATATAATTATGACCCAAAAAGCATCTAAAGAATTAGAATTAATAGAGATGCAAGACGATCAAGCTCTACAATTAAAATATAAGTCGAGGTTGATTACTGAATTTTGGAAATTTGTACCAGAATTGAAATATCCTGAATTGAAAAAGGCTGCTTGTCTAATTATTTCAATATACGGAACAACGTTCTTATGTGAATCATTTTATTCCTCTTTAAATTTCGTGAAATCCAAACATCGATCAGTATTAACTAACCAGCATCTCAAAGAATTACTGAGAAGTGCTGTCACCAAATTTTAAAGAATTGTCAAGAGAAGTAAAATAAATGTGTTTAATTTTTAATACTTAAATTCAATACACAGCTTTGTACTTTTATTTATATATTTTCAATAAATATAATTTTGGTTAAAAAAAAATTTTTAATACCATTTTTGCATACCTTTTAAATACGTATTTAATTGCGGCTCGCGAAAAATTTAACATTTTAAAAAATGGCTCGACTATCAAAGAGCTTGGCCACCTCTGATATATAAAGTGTACTCTCGCTACTACGATATCCGATACAAAAATAACTCCCTCTATTACAATAATGTTCCGTGGTCTCGACGAACATGCATATGAACTAATGTTATCCACCTCTCGATAATGCGTCATTCTCTGAAGCAATAAACCCCTGTAAAAAGATTTTTTTTCCTTAAAATTTCAACCTTATTTCCTCCAGTTAATATTGGTTATTTCATTTTATCATACTTTGCTATTTTTTCGGTCTTTTCTGACAAGAGAGATGTCTCACGGCTGATTATGTATTTATCTTATTTCTTTTCACCGCAGTGAATGACTTTTGTATTCAGATTTCAATAACCCATCCTTGATGCATATAGACCACCCCAAGACTTTACATTCTTAGAATTGCCCCCCTTATCTCTTAAGGAGTCACAGATTTAACACTCCTATCTGATTTCATATTTAACCATAATTAACACTCTGCAATTTAGTTTTTATATAATATATAAATAGTTTAATAATATATAATAGTTTATATAATATATAATAGTTATATAATATATAATAGTTAACAGGGGTCTGTCCAGACATTTTGTGAAAGGTCCGTTTGTGTAAAATTGAGAAAAAATTACTCGTAATTTGTGAATATAAAATAAACGTTAAGTCACATTCTTTCAACCAGGGTCCGCTTTAGTGAATTTGTGCAAATAGGGTCCTTTATTGCAAAAAAACTTTTTCAAGGAGTTTTTAAATTGTAAAGACATCAAGATTATGATCAACACAGTAAAATTAAAAAAAATTAAATTTTAAAAAATAAACAGCAATTGCAGCTACTAAATTAGCGATGCAACATACAAATATTTGGTATTTAGCCTATACTGCTGAACTCAGAATTTCGGACGAATAAAAGGAAGCGTCTGCCGAAGACAAAATTTAGTTTGTTTACATCTGTCTTCTTCCCCCCTTTCCTGGGAAGGGTTTATTGAATTAACAAAACAATGATGAAGATAAACAAATTTGTGAAGGGTCTGATTAAAAGATAAATTATTTTGCGAAGGGTCCGTTTTTAAGTTAAAATATTTTGTGAAGGGTCCGTTTTTATGGAAAGATATTTTGTGAAGGATCTGTTAAAGGACCTAAATTTCTTCTAAAAAGACCCCTGGTTAATATATATTACATTAAAATTTTTAAAAATCTTACTGTGCCCCCAAAGTATGTAGGCCCTCGATATAATAATATATCCCTATGCAACAATATATTTATTTGGTCCCCAAAATATTGTTGTAGCGAGGTTTTACTGTATACATATATATTATATATATATATACATATATAATTTTAAATACATATAAATAAATCAGAACAGAGAATAATTTTAACTTTCTTTATCATAAATAAAGACAAGTTTTTCGCCTATTTTTTAATTTATTCCTCATATTTTGAAGAATTAGCACAGATAATCTGATAAAAATAACATTGAAAAAGAAGTCTCAAATTTCAAAAGTTAATACACTCATTTTAAAAACATCTAAATAAAGGAACAGAAATTATATGATTTTTATAAGGAATCATCTAAAGCAAAATATATTTTGTCAGCGGGTGTTGTCTACGAAGAGTGGAATATTGACCCTGAGATCTGTCATGACAACTACAATTGCCAAGGCACCTAGTGAATTTTAAACTTGCAATTTAAAAAAAAAAAAAATTAGAAAAATTTCTGGGATTTGCCGGTAATACCCATCAAGTTGGTCCCCTACTGTGTTTTTCTTAAATTCTCTCAGCCCAGATGTAACAGAGTGGAGATTATTCTGCCACAGATCAAGATACAAAAATCTTCACAGAATAATACTTGAACAACTTAGTACCAATTTATGGTTTCTGTTTAATATGGCAACAAGTTTGCTGGCACCAGTATGGATCCTACATTATAAAAAAGTTATTAACACTGTATACATCTAAACAGAGAAATGAAACATTATAAGCATACGTTTTACCACCTATATTAATGCATTGCAAAATAAAATGCCTTCATTATTTTAATTGAAATAATTAATTTAATTGAAATTTTATAAAATTTTTGTCACCACGTTAATATAAAGTAGATAAATATTTACAAAATAACCAGGAATTAAAAAATTTTCAAGTCAAAATTGTTTTGAATAAAATAGGTAAAAAATATGAAGTATAAAATAATTACTATTTATTTTCGATGTCACTTATTAAAATTTTTCACAACAAAGTGACTTCACAGATCATATAGTAAATACATTATTTAGAAACAAAATAATGCGAAATGCAAATTTCTGCAGCTACCAAAACCAAAACGTAACTTAAATTTCGTTCTAAAAATTATTAACTTCTACTTCCAGAGTTTCTACAGGTTATTGCCAAAGTTGAGTATGAACTTTCTTAAAATCTCAAATTGGCTACACGTGCGATTATTTTCATGCGAGTTATTTAATCGTTATCGAAATTGAATTTATTGACGTCATTCTAGCTCCCGAAATTTCACTCATGCGCTGCTCTGTAGTTTCGTTTTTTGCAAGTTGTCTGTATTCTATTTTGTCGGAGCAATGGAGATTAATAGGTAAACAAGAATGGCTGTTGATTTCAGGAATGCACAACTTAATATTATTGAAAATAATCAGCAATCAAATTTATCAATTGCAAAAATGAGATGGAAGATGCTTGCAAGGGTAAAATTTTTGATACTTGGATCATTCTTGTATTCTTTATTTATGTCCATCGGATTTGTGTGTTATTTATTAATTTCCTATTTTAACCTGTTGAAATTTTTTTTTGCTGCTGTTTCAAATCCTCTGCAATGTACTTATTCAATAACTTTAAATATTAAATTATCTTAAATAATTATTATCAGAAGTATTGTAATTTGTTTACAAATATAATTTGTTGACACTTGTGCTTTATCTTCTTTTGCTTTAATGGAAATTGTAATTACTACTAATAAAACTTGTGTTTACAAATAATTGTGTTGATAAAAGAAGTTTATAATTTGATGCAAATGATTGCTGTACTTTTTAACTTTAAAAGTATTTTGTTAGAGACAATTCAGTTAGTCTGTAGCATCACAATAGCTTGAATAAAGTTAGCCTAATTCTTGCTAGCTTTAAAAACAAAAGTCTGGATTGACCATTAATTATCATTTCTGCTTCCTCATTGCATTACTTCTGTATCGGTACATGTTCGTACCAACTTCAATAGACAAGGAACCAAAAAACAGCTTACAAAATGTAATTTTTAAAATAATATCCAGAGGCTTGCCTATGGGAGACTATGGGTCCCCTTCTGTAATATATTTTTTTTAAATTTCTCACATGCCAAGCTGGAAAACTTGACGATTATTTTAGAATAGGTACCGATTTGGAAATCTATCCTCTATTTTTAAAAGTTTAAACTTATTATTAAAGTTGTTTCCTTTAAATTCCTTAATATTCTCAAGATATAATTATACTAAAAGAGTCATTAATCATTTTTAACACAATAGTGCACACAATTAAAACAATTAGTGGGCCTTGGCCTTCTTTAAAACATTTCTTCATACAATTCTCCTTGTCTCTAGATCTTCCCAGTCCATCACCTTAAATAATGTAAAATAATTTTCAATATTATTTGGTGAAAAAAAATTAGAAATAAAATAATTGTGTGCATTATTTAGTTAAGCAGAATATTTCTAACAATACCAGTATTATCCAAAGAAGCATTTTTAGAGATTAATTTCACTCTTCTCTCTCATGTTGAGGAATGAATTTTAAAATAGGGAGATAAAATTTTAAAACATAGATTACCTTTGTAACCTACTGCCATTTTAAAAGACAGTTTATATTATTATAACTGACAGATAAATTATCTAAAGTAAATAAAGTAGAATTACTGTTTTAATGTTTAACAAAAAAAAAAAAAAAATAAATAACATTCCACATTATTTATTTTTAAAAAAGTATTAGTAATTTAAAATTTAAGTACTTTTTTTGTTTTGTTTTTTGTTTCTACCATTTAACAGCACATTTGAAATTTATCTCACAATTGACACCTTCATTGGTGGCATAATTATCAGGAAAGATTATCCAATTGCACCATAGCTAGCTTTTTAGATTTATTCTATTATTATTTTTGAGAGTGTTAGAGCAATCAATTCAGAATACATGAAAAAACTTACATATTTAGGAATTTTCTGTTAGAATAATAAATTTTTACAGAAGAATAATTTCCACATTCACTAACGTAAAGAAAAATTTTTTTGTTTTAATTACTTATTATAATAACTATTTGAAATCTGTAAATTAATTTTGTAGTTTTCTTATTTATATTTTTTTATTTTCATTAAAATTATTAATCTTATTTATCTTAATACAGGCACTACAGGAAGGAAAAGTTCAGGACTCAGTCCTCTTTCCTTGTTCTGTTAGACAATTTACAACATTTGGCCTCATCCATATGCAAACAACTGAAGAGACTGCTAATGATAACGCTAGAGACAAGTGGTATATGTGCTCCTGCTTAGAAGAACCAAGATTAAAATTAAAAATAAAGTACATGTTTGTTTTTCTTTATTTTTAAAAAGAAAATTTATTTTTTATTTTTTATAGTAATTATGTTTTTGTTTTTTTCTCTATAGGTTAGTATCTGGAAGAATATCATCAGAAGAATTAAAAGGGTTTGATAATACTGGAAATGTGTGTAAGTAATTTTGCCTGTCGAAAATAATGTTGATAATAAGGTATAACCTCAAAGATCTAGACTGCTATCAAGTTTAGTAGGTCAAGTTTTTAAAAATTTAGGATTTTAGATATTATTTGAGCAAAAAGAGGAAGTCGAATTTACAGACCCAAAATTTTATAATAAAAAAATACATTTCATCCATCGTCATATTGTTTTTCCCTACAAGTGGATTTTTGTTTGTTTTTCTGCAATTACTTCCACCTATTTTTACTTGTTTTTTTAGAATCTCGATATTTGAATGCAAAATTTTTTCCATGTGTGAATTTTAAATCACGCATTTATGTAACTACTCTTAAACACAGCGTTCCATTAGAGATAATTTCATTGTAAATCCATGAGATTTGATCCATTGCTTTTTCAGCAGCAGCCATGAATTCGCACACAATTTTTAGGATTGATTTTTTTAATATTACACCATAAGAATTAATTTAATTATTAATTTAATTCTTATAAATCGGATATTTAATTATATTTATATTTATATTCAGCATTTAAAATTACATTTATATGATATAAAAAAATATTCATGAAATTTTTTCTAAAAATAGATTTTAGCCTGTTTTGACATTAAAATTTATTAAAATACTAAATTAACTTTTATGATAGACTCTTATTGACTACAATATTAGACTGTTTTAATTATTATTTTTTTTTTATTAATTGACAAATAATGTCTGCTATATTTGAAAGACATATGACCTACCTCCATAATTTAAGAAGTAATTTGAAATTTATATATGTTCATAGCTGCATGAAAATTCTATTACTTAGGTATTTACTGTTTATATAGATTCAAAACTTTATGAAAAATCTAATAAAAATCTGACAGTTACTCTTAAAGAACCAAGAACAGATAGAAGAAATATCTTTAAAAAAGTACAGGACGTGTTATTTATCATATGTTTCTCAACATACTTTTTAACAGCATTTTAAATACTGTATGCTCTTTAAAATAGCACACCATCCTGCCATGATTACATACTTATACCTTTTTTTCAGGTCTCGATCTTTTAAAACCATAATAGCATTATTTTGATTGTAGGTAGCATCTGAACCAGCAAGCCTTTCTCCAAACATCCACACCACACAAATAAGTTTATTTTTAGTGCTGAAATAGCTGTCTGTATTTAACTTCAGGATTGTGCTTTTTGTACTCTCCTTGCACTCAGCTTTTAGTATAATGTAATGCACAATTTAATATAAAACTAGTATTTGAAATAAATAGTTGCTCGCTTTTTCATTAGATTTTAATTAACTAAATTTATAAAGACTCAACTTTTTAAAACTATGAGATTTTTTAAAATAAAGGATTACGAATATAGTAGAGGAACATAAAAGTTTTATACCTTCTATCTATCTGTTTGGGGGTTTAACATACATTTAAAAAATTTTCTTTTAGTTTTATAATTTATTTATACTACTAATTGTGATAATATTTTCTCTTACTAATTTATCACATCTCTATTTTTAGGTGTCTGGCCTTCAGAGGAAGTATTGACTTATTATTGTATGAAAAACAAAGAATTATTTGGGTACATATTTTTTTAATTTTATTTACATTAGCAATATTATCTGTGTAAAAATATTCCTTTAGGTTTTTCGGTTTATGAATATTGTTCATCAATTATAAAAGTAATTGACTTATTTAATAGATAGTTCTGATCAAGGTTGCTCCACATAGTTAATATCAGCAACCATTTTTTCTTTTCTAATTTAGAAACCTATTTTTGAACTATATTTTATTTTGTGAAACAATAGGTTTTCCCATTTAAGTTATGCTATATTTTTTGTAGATAAAAGCTTTCTGATTATTTTAAATATGAATTGAAGAGACATAAAATTTTAAAGAAAAATCCATGCAGTTCCGTCCATCCTGTTCATGTTGTATATTACTAACTGTTATTGTTATAATACTAATTGTTTTACTTATATGTTTGTACAGTTTAACTGTAATACAACATATACTATATAAACATATACTGTAATAAAACAATAGTAAAACAAATCATAACTAGCATGTTTTAAGCAAAATATTAGAATTTTATATACTTTGCCGCTGCATGTTGAATTATTCATTTATTAATATTTAGGTTACACAATTCAGTTGCATTTGTTTTTTTCTAGGGGGAAAAGCGTGTGTGAATTAGGCGGTGGCATGACTTGCCTCAGCGGTTTAGCGGTAATACTTTTTCTGTATTGAACCTATCGCTTAAATCTTAATTTCTTGCTTAAAATTTATTTGACATTAATTCATTATATGTTATTATATTTTTTGTTATTTGAGATTGTTAAATGTTGAAATACTGAGAAATAGTTTTGAAATTAAGCTTTTAATCAGTTGTTGTACATCTAAAAGTTTAAGATAAATCTATTTCATATAAATGCTGTAAAAATATAAATTACAACTGAAGGTTTATCTTTTTACAGGGTTCCCACGGTCCTAAAAAGTCCTTAAAACTGCATAGTTTTTATTCTGGCCCTTAAAAGTACTTAATTTTGGAACAGAGTTTTTAAAAGTCCTTAATTTTTTAGCAACACTATAATAGTAGATAAGTACAATTTTTCAGTTCAATTTCTTAAAACCTAAAGTCGTTCTTTTATGACCTAGAATTAGATCATGCGACAAGGGTAGAGCATTTTAGAGAGACAAGAAGGGATGTGTGTGAGGGGACTACAGACAAGGGGGGGGAAAGCATGTACTTTCATTTATATATTGGTTCTTTCAATTAAACATTTTGCCTAGAATGGATACTCTATGAGGACAGTGAAGCATTCTAAAAGAAAACAATAGAGTGTTGACAAGGGGGATACTGCACATGGAAGAGATGGTGCTTGTTTAGAGGGGGAAGTTCTAAGGTACCTAAGTAGAACTGAATTTTTTTTTTATGATATTTATTTAGGCAAGACCTTAAGCATTAGACTATGCATCTTCAAGCATTCTCTGGTCTAACAGGTTTAAAGTTATCTCCCTCTGAAAACATTCCAGTAGTGACATTTAAACCAAGTAAATGTATCTTACTTCAGCCATGATGATCTTAGAAAACATGAAACCACTTGGTAAACTTGTTCCTGATGTCTAAGGCTATTAATTTCAGCAAAAGCTTGATAGCTTTTGCCTCCACTAGTGCTGAAGAGCTGAACAAAGCTCAAAAGTTGAGCAGTACAAAGAAAATTATAAGATTGCACATAGAAATTTGTAGAAATCAAAAAGAAAGAAAAAAAAATCCTTGAGATTGTAATACATGATTGCAGTTTATATGAAAGTCAGTGCTTGATTTATCATAAGGTCTGTGAGGCCCTGGCCTAGGACCTCTCTCTTCTGAGGGCCCCTAAATGTTACAAAAAATTTTTTTTTGTATTTTTCCTTAAGAATTATCCATTAGAATTCCGAGTCAACAAGGATTGAAATAGATATAAGCTCAAATTTACTAATATAATGTAATTTATTTATGTTAAAAATAATTTAAAATCACTTCATTATTAAACAACAAATAAATTTTGTTTAAAGTAACGACCGAAGGGCCCCTGACAGTTCTGTGCCTAGGGCCTCCGCATTTCTAGATCAGGCTCTGGTGAGGGTGCCATTTTTCCTAGCTGATGGTTCTGGTAAGGTCAAGTGTTTGACATTATCTAAGGTCTAGATATTTAACAATGAATTAAAAGACAGTAGTCTTTTTCTTACATTTGTATGTGTCCTTCCAATTCCCAGAAAATGTGATGGCTGATAGCCATTTTGTTTTTTCTAAGATACATCTAATGAGATTCCTAATGCTTAACAAGATAAGTTGAAGAATCTTCTTTATTTCATTCAATATAATAGCGTTCCAAAGTTGAACTTTGAAACGAAGGATTTAATGAAAAATCGCACAATTGTCTGTTATTACACCACTTATGCTGTGCATCAAATAAAAGAGTTTATTAAATTAAAAACATATAGAAAATTTACCTTCCAACAATACTGTGCTAATATAGTTTTTACCCTCTTTCTTTGCATCAGGGTCACAGTAGAGTGGACAATAAAGCTGGTTCTAGAAGCAGTTTTTCAAGTATGACACTAGAGGTGGCATTAGAGGCTCTCGTAACTTTTTCGGCAAACTTTACCTTAGTTTCAATCAAACTCCCTCTTTGTGACAATTTTGTCAAAATAATAATGATTTAAATTAGTTCCAAATCCGGGATTTAGGGATGAAATGTGTCCTTTTTGTGGTTGGTTAGAATTCATTCTAATTCCTTTGATTAGGAACAGTCCTAAGTACTGCAACCTACACATAGTAGGCCCTGAATTGCTTGGCTATAGCATCACTGTCAAGTGAACTAAAAAGATTTTGGATCTTTACCAAATTTGCACTCCATTTCAACTTCATTTCCTTCTAACCTTGTGTTCTGTAAGGCATCTCTGTCCCCTTAAGGATATTTTACTTGTATTTATTTTATGGACTAAAAGTTAAGTTTTTAGCACAAAGAGTATTTCCTAACTCAATTATAAGACCATTTTAACCTAAATAAAATTCATAAAAATTTATAAGTTTTAAATCAAAATTTTTAGGCCATACTTCTCACAGAAGACACTTATTATTTGATTTAAATTATATATGTCAAATTCATGTGGATTGGCCACTTTTGCAATGCATTACCTTTTACTCTGAAAAAAAAAATAAAAAAGGAGGCATTCTATCGAAGACATTTTCTTTAAATGATTAGAAAAAACATTTAAAAACTTTATAAAATCAGATAATAATTTTCTTCTTAAAGTGATAAAAATAATGCATCTGTATTAATGTAAATACGAAATTTATTTACTTGTTACAAATTTATTTAGATATTATATATTTTTGTATTTAATTTTTTCTATGATTGTTTTATTATTTTATTACATCAGGTAAAAATTATAAATTAACTCTCTGCAATCCTACATTTCATCACCACTGCATTAGACCATGGTAATACTAAGTTGATAAGCTTTAAAGATTTATTAAATGGGAACTAAAATATTTTACTAGTTGCATTTAAGTGTAACTGGATGATTTAACTATCAGATTTCTGTGAAAATCTGGTGTAGTCTATCTTTAATATTCTTGCAGTTTGCTCGGTGAAAATTTAAAACTAAACTATCTATTTTATCTGTTAAGCGTAAAAACTTTTTTAATATACTATCAGAAGAAATAAAATTAATTTTTTTCATTATTTATTTTTCATATTCTTCTATTATAATCTCATTTTTCAATAGTATGTCTCATGTACAAATGTTTATTATTTTTTGTAAATCCTTAGGTTGCAGCTACTGCTGGTGCAACTGAAGTGTTTGTGACAGATGGAAACATAAAATGTGTTGAAAGTATCCTTGAACTTTTAAGAATTTTGTGATATAGTTTTTGATAGAATGTATATTACTAAACATTTTTAATAATTTGAAAATGAAGGAAATATTGACTTATGTTTCGACTGCAACTTTTTTCAGAAAAGAAGAGTAAAGAATAAAATAAATTTGTTGCCTAAGTTATGAAGTAACGTTGATATTTTTTGGCATTAACAACAACCTGAAGTTTTATACATTTGTCTTATCAATAAACATGCTAATTCAAATCCCCAACCATCAATGATTTGAAGATGATACCCTTTGAAATTGTCTTAAACATTATTTAAACTGAAACCCTTTGTCTATGGAACTTTAAAACAGTGTTTAGGTTCATATCTCTTCACTACCTGACAGGTTATCCAATTATTGCATCTATATCAATAAAAAATTTCAAAACAGTGTTAGACATTTTCAGATCACTTAAAAAGCGGTAAGATTTTTAAGAAAGGATTGGGAAACTTAAAAACCATTATGACAAAGGTTTAAAATATGTTGGGGAAAAAATATATATTTATATATAAGTTTTACTAGTAAAAGCTATTTTTTTGTTTGGAGGTGTTTGAAAACTTCTTAAATGCAGAAATATCTTTATCTTGCTGTTTTTAAAGTTATGTTCTCTGGAGATAATTGGAAACATTTTGAGTTCAGAAATATTTTTATAATCTGTGTTAATATTTTTATGTATCATATTATTTTTAATTCATTTTAAGTGAAATAATTTATATATATGCAATATATATAAATTATAAATAAATGTTATAATATAAATCATTAAATTCTGTATCTTTTGATGTGTTTAATTTTTTTGTGTAATCTTTTATTTAGCAATAAAATGCTTATCAATATTATGTTTATCATGAAAGTAAGTAGAAAATAACCTGAAAAATCAGTAAAAATAGATGAACATAGTTAAGCCAAAGTACGACATACCTTTTTTAATAACTCAATTGTTTATAATTTTAATATTAATAGAAAATGTTAATAGAAGCATTTTTATATTTTATTTGGTGAAAGCAGCAATCAAAGAGTGAAGAAGCAACCAAAATAAGCAACTCTTATGTACTAAGCAAAAATCCAATATATAAAACAAAAACATTTTATTTTATAACCGTCATTGAACAGCCAACCTGATTTCGGGTTTACGACTACTAATGTTTAACTCCGTATCCTTGCAATTTTGAACCCAATCCAGAAGACAGAGGAACTCCTCGATCAAATATTGAGAGAAATTTGCCTTCGTGGAGGATTCTTCAGTGGAACTAACCCGCATTTGCATTACATTTGAAAGGAAAACCTCTTAAGGTTAGCCTGACAGCAAGGGGACTCTAACCCATAATTTGTCTACCACTGAGGATATTTTGCATAAAACAAAATTATTTAATAAAATAAAAAATGCACAGTAACTTTGTATATATCCTTGAAAAATTTGAAATAAATTTTATTGTTAAAACTATTTTAACCTTGCCTTACAATCAATTCAACCTGTAGTTGTTAATTTAATTTATGTAACAATTTCTTTGTTCTATCCTTAATTATTAACAGATGTTCAACAGATAATTGAACAAAATCATCAGTACTTTGGAGCAACACATGTTGTTTCCCGGTAATGCTGTAATTCATATTCTCTAATTCATGTAATGTATTGCATTGTGTATGGAAACCTGCCCAATGCATAATTTTTTTTTTCAATTTAAAAAAAACTTTCATTTTTATTATTTTAACCTCTAAGACCTGCTTTTTACGACTGAAAAGATTTTCACAATTTCTAAATGGCTCTTTGCGGTGGACTTTGCATTGTTCTGTATACAATGCCTCATTTGAATTTTACAAATATATAATTTGAATAAGTAAATCTGTCATTTTGTACTTATTTATGTATTACTTTACCTGAAGGAAGACCTCTAAGACAAGGGCATTTTATGTTTATATGCCAAAATAGCAAGAGTTAAGTTGCTATACTATCTGAAAAATCAAAAAATAATAAAATGAACAAAAAAATGTGAGAAAAAAGGAATAATTTAAAATTTTTCTCCAAAACGTGAAAAGCAATAATGTTTAATATGATAATGCTTTAAAAAGCACCATGTGTACAAATGCTAGCAATGCTTAACTTTTTTTTTCATGCATCTACCTGAGTGGTAAATGCTTATTCTTGTGTAGTGCCATATTTGTTTTGTCTTCAATACTGCCAATTTACATTATTCTATTGGTCTGGAATTATTTTAAATTAGACCTAAGAAAAAGTTTTATTTCTCTTGTTTGAATTGAAACCACATTAAAATTTTAATGCAATGGATTAAGTCATTAAAATAACTAGCTAAGTTTTAGCTCTGTTTGACTATAAAAAAGGATCTAATAAACCTTTGAACTGCTGAAATTTGCTTTACATTTATAAAAATATTTTAATTTTAATGCTTCGTAATTATGTGTCATGTGATGTAAACGAAATATACAAATTATGCAAAGTATGGACTTAATATTCCAGTTCATCATTTTTTTTAGAGATGTAATAATCTTCTGGAAAATAATCTCAAGAATATTCTTGGGAATATTCTTATCATGGAGAATATTCTCACATTCTCCAAAAATATAATCTTTTGAGAATATTTTTGTATACTGGCTTTAATTATTTATTTATTTACTTTTTTTTTGTATATTAGCTGTTCCTTAAATCAATTTATTCTATTGTTTCTATATTGAGTTTATATATTGTTGAGCTTTACTAAAACTATTAATTTCATGTGTACAAGGTGATTTAAAAGTCTATTATTTATTTTTGTTGGATCAGTTTTCCATCTACAAAACCTCCAATTAAAAAGTTATCAATTATCAATTGTAAAATCTTTCCAAAAACAATAAAAGTTTAATTCTTTGAAACTCAGCAACAACAGAGCTGCTTTAGGATTTCTAATAATTTCGTTATAGTAGTTTGCATAAAGTTTTAAAACACTAATTTTGCTGATTTAACTCATTTTAGTTTATCAGTAACTATGCTGTTAAAAGTATTATATATTATAACTTATTAAAAGTAATGTTCTTGTAGTCATCTAAGATGGGATGTTGAAGAAGATTATTCAGATTGCAGATCAAGATTTGATGTAGTAATTTGTGCAGACTGGTAAGTTTTTTAGGAAAATCAAACATGAATGAGCACTTTTCTGTTCTAATTACATATTTATGTTTCATGTTGTGTAATGTTTTTTAGTCTCTATTATGATGATGGTAGAGCTGCACTTTCTACCACAATTGGGAAAATTCTGAAAAATAATGTATGTATGTTTTTAATTCTTGATATAGTCAGTATTTGTATTACATATTAAATATTGCATTTATAAGTTTAGTGAAAACAATGATCCCTTCTGAGATAATGTGTGTTATGAGTTACTTTTAGTTTTGATAAAATTTACTGGTGTTAAGCTTGTAAAATATCCAGGAGTTTTTAATCTAGAGTAATTACCCAGAATTTGTAAATACCTGGGTAGTAACAAATTTAATCGAAAATTCTAAAATCCTGTATTTCTTTTGAGTTTCACAAAATTATACATTTAAGATACGATAAGTAATACTTATATTATCAATGGTTAATTTGTTATTTACAAAGAAAGAAAAATCATTCAATTGAACATGTTTTTGAATTCTTATTGAAATTATTGTACTTTATTTGAATGTAAAGTCCTTCTTGAATTTAAATTTTTGTTCAAAATTTTCTATATTTCATTCATTTGTTTTTTTATGATTTTGTGTTATTAGCTATCAAACTGGGGAAAATTTTGATAGGAATATGTTTTTACGAAGCAAAAACTCAATCAGTTTTTAATTCATTCATTTTAAATTGCAATGTTTGTTACACAAATTTAAGTTTTTTTTTTTCTATTTTGTGTGATAATTATTAATTTATCACACAAAAGAGTCATTACGTCCTTGATTCTTTTTACATATTTTTATAATTGGTTGCAAAAGTTGATTAAGTTAGATACAAAAGTTGCTAAAGCAGCAGCGAAGGATCCTCTGAAAACTCACCACCTTCTAAAAATTTCTCTGAATTCTAGAGCAATCAGTTCAAACAAGAAAAAGGGTTTGACTCTAAAAAAGGTCATGTATATTATCCTCCTATATATGATCCTTTGTTGTTTCAATTGAATATTTTAGCACTATCATTCAAATTTAAAAATTTAAGCTGTTTTGTTATTGCATTTCTCATAAAAACATTTTTTTCTATTATTGTAATTTATAAAAAAATTAATAAAGTTAGGCAATAGTTGTACATAAATATTTGTTCAATGGTCGGAAAAAGCGTATTACAAGTATTCAAACTACTATAGTCTCTACTCTTTTTTGTACTGAGTAGTACAATACAATAAAACAGTAGTTTGTAGCGATTCCTAGCAACTACTTTTAACGTTAGTTTAGAAATGAAACACTGTTCTAACATATTTAATTTTTCGAATTTGATGGGTGCAATCTTTGCAGGTCTATCAATGGATGCAATGAAAATGACCTTGGTGCTGCGGCTGAGCTTTAATAGAAATTACCTATTTAAAATTACGAATATTTAATATTTAAACTAGCTATTGCAAAAAATAGATAATTAATCACTTTCATCCCACGTTTGTAAAACATTGAAGTTATTTCAAAGAAAAGAGCATTAAACAGTTGAAAAATAGCAATTATTTGATAATTTTGCATTTCTTAAATTAAATATTTGTTGTCAGAAAAAGCATAAAAAGTTGAAGGTTAAATTATTAAATTCGAGAAAAAAAAGCTTTGAAATAACTAACTGGCTTATATAAACATAAATAAATATTTCTTAATTATTTCCTTATATTTAATGTAAGCCAATTTCTAATTCAAAATAATTTTAAACATAGGTGTAAATTAAGTTCTCCAGCAAAGTTTGTCTCCTTAAAGTAGAGAAGTAGTTACTACAATTCCAAATTCGTTGGTAGTCACTACATTTGAAGAAATGCTTGTAGTTATTTTTAACTACATTTGTAGCAAAGTAGTTGTAGTCTACTGTAGTAGTTGTAGCTTTTCTGACCACTGTATTTGTTGTATTTCACATTGCATATCTTTTAAACTCTTCTGTGATTTCTTTATTTTGTGCATATCTTTTTATTCACAATAATTGCATCACTGATGATCAAAAATGTAGGGTCTTTCTAAGAGTGATACAATTAGCTGTTTTTTTTTTTTTTCAGATTTATTATTGTTTGTCTCTTGTTGTACATTGTAATTTCATTTATTTATTTAGGGAGTTGCTGTTATTTTAGCACCAACTCGAGGGAAATCCTTTCAGTCCTTTGTTGATTTAGTACAAAAAGATTTCCTTGTTGAGAGAATCATGTCTTATGATACACATGTGTGGGATCTCAATTGCCGAGTAAGCAGTTATATATACTCTTTGTATATTTTATCTTCTGCTTGCGGTGATATTAAATTAAAAGCTCAATATATTGCTTCGTATTTTAATTAATACATTTTTATAGTAAATGATAGAGCAAATTTTTATTTACACAGTAATCTTAAGTTTTGTAACTGTAATTGCTTTAGATCTTTACATTTTTATATAGTAATAAAAACCTAATATTTAAAATTTTTATCTAAATTATTTTTATCTTAATTTTTATTATTGCTCCTACTATTCTTCAATAATTGAAATGCATTTTTTAACTAAGTAGTAAATGTTATACATATTGCTCCAACTACAGCAAAAAAATTTAAACTGTAAGTAAAATAAAGCATTTATTTTTTTTGTATTTTATGCTGAAATTTTATGCTGAACATTTTGTTTAATCCTAAAAAAACAAAGCAGTTAGTCTGGTGAAAGTGTGAATTTTAGGCTAGAGGCATCAATAAACCATTCTCTTCCAAGGTCATGAAATCTTTGTTTGGACAACTGGAACTGACCACCATATTAGTAAATATTTACTTTTAAAAAAAATCCTTCAACTCTAGTAAAAAAAAAAATTTAATTATATTACCCAAATATTTAGTACGTAGATTGTAATGGTGTTTGGATAGATATTTTTCAATGAAATTGATTGATGGAAACAGTGTTTTTTTTAATGTAATACCAAAAAATAAAATCATCCCCCCTTTTATCTAAATGTATACTATTTCTATCCAATTTGCGATTGATTTTGATTAAGTAATTAGGCTGTAATGGAGCATATTACTTTAACTTAATAAGTGTAGTAAAATAATATTTTCTATATGCTTGAACACCAATGATTTTGCCCGAAAATCGTCTTTGAGAATAAATAAGAATAAGTTTGGGTTAATTTTTGATAATTTCTTAAACTAGAGCACTAATATGAGGATAAACCTAAAGCAACATTTAGAGTTTTTTTTATATTCCAACTATCTTTCAAATATGTGTATTTTATTTTAAATGAATCGATTCATTCAATTCTTATTTTTTAATAAAAGAATTTTTACTGTCTTATTTTTTACTGTTGCAATATAATCATCCAGAAAAAAAGAAACGATGTAGACAATAAGTTATTTGAATCATTTAATTCTGACTTATGGATTTTTATACTATTCACAGAGATTTTGTGTTATAGAAATTTGGGCATGGACTTTAACATGTTCCTTGCCAGCCTAGTGCCAGTGGTTATACTATATCTATCATTGAAAATAGGTATTCTATAAACAATAAAATCAAAGTTAAACTTGCTTATTTTAGCAACCATTTTAGTTTTAAATTTTACAATAAATTTATTTTAATAAACAATGTGCTATTTTCATGAGAAAACAAATTTTCTGAAAAAATAGTTGGATGGTAATATATCTTGCTACCACTTAATAAGCTTTATTGACACAAACTGTAAGAAAAAATTTCGCTGTGTGATATCAGGTGATCTGCATTGAATGTGTTAGTTTCAATTTTACGTTTTTTTTTATTGTTGCATAATCTCTCTTTTTGCTTAAATTATCTGGACATTATATAATTCAAATTAGTTATGCGACGTATTCAACGGAAATTACTTCAATCATAGAAATAATACTAGATTTTTTCAGAAGAAATTTATATTCATGTAATTTTTAGGATCGAGGGGAATCTATATTTTTCTTGTTAGTTAAAAAAAATTGTTCGCCAAGCCGCAATTTGTTTCGCCGATTTAACGATTTTATCATATTTGGCAAGGTGGCCTTGATTTTTTATATCTTCATATTTTAAAAATACGTGTTTTGCTACTTTTAACATAATAATGTATTTAAAAAACATATATATTATATAAATATTATAATCTCTAAAATATACATTTCTATTTTAACATTTATAAAAAAGTAAATTTTAACTAATTCTGTTTTAAGCATAAGTAATTTTTTCATCCAATACAATCTAAATGTTACTTGCTTTCAATTTCATTTATAGATGTTAGCTTAATACTTTTTTGACTTATAATTAAATTGAAGCTTGAATATACAATATTAAAATACTTAAATCATATGTGGGGCTGGGAGCAGTATAATGATATGGAAATATACATATATTTCTTGTGATAAAATTAAGGAATTCATAAACATATTAAATATTTGTATTTGTTGTTAGTTGTACACTTAAAAAAAACTTGGATGTATTCATTTGTAATGCATATCCTAATGGTTTTTTAAAGGGGGGGGGGATCTTAATATTTGTAAACTTTGAAAAATCATAATTGGGAAATTAAGCTTCTACTTTTTATTTTAAATTTTTTTATGAACATAAACTAACTAATTTTTACAATTCTAGCTGAAAGAAGCAAAAACTAGTATTTACCATGAAGATCTCCATTATCCTCAGATGCTTATTTTAAGAAAATGTTAATGCAGCAAGGTAAATAATAAGAAAAATTTATTATTTAGTTTGAAATAAAATCTATTTGAGAATTGTCTTTGCAAATAGAAAATAAAATTTACTACTTAGCTAAAGTATATCTGAATCTGACTAATAGTAATATTTAATAATCAACTGAATCAGACTAATAATAATATTTAATAATCATCTGAATCAGACTAACGGTAATGTTTATCATATATAATTCCTTATAAATTTGTTTAGCATTTGATAAACTCAAAAAGTATACTAATAAATAATTCAATACTTTCAAAAAACCAACCATACCTAATAATTAAATACTATGCTGAGACATAAAATATGTTTTTTCTTCCTGTACACTAGTGAATTCACTTAATTGATCAGTAAGTGTAACTTAATTACAGCCACTTTACTTTAGTTTTAAAATTTCAAAAGGAAAAATTTTTACTTTCTGTAAATTATTTCCTTTAGATAACTTATTTGTAATGTAAATTATTTAAAAAAGATAAACCAGTAAACCATTGCTAGTTATTAAAACTATGAAACCATATGTGTAATGCTTTAGTGAAATTTTGAATTCCCCTTTCTTTGTTTGATTTCTATTTTTCAAACTAAGTAAAAGAGTATGTCTTATATATGTTATTCAGTCATTTTTTATATGTTTCTTTTACAGTGCTGTTTTGCATTTGGTCAAATTTGATAGAAATTTTCTTTCATTGAATATCAAAGATGCAAAATTAATTTTTTGACATTAGAACAAGAGGTGAAAGAAATTTTTAGTTATTTTAACAAACAGGTTAAAATTGCTTTTACTTTTAAAGTACAGTTAATGTCCGTCAAAAGAAGTTAACTAAAATTATCTTGGTCCGCTAACTTAAAATGTAATTGTATATTAGAAAAGCTTATATGAGAAAAATTAATTTATATGCTATTGAAAAATAAGTGTATGGCTTAAATCATATGGTAAATCAATTTACTAATTATTAATTTTCAGATTTGTGAAGATGTCATCCATTCAAACCAACTTAGCAAACCAAACTTCATCTTCCATTTCAGTAAATAGAAATGCGTCTTAATATCATTCAAATTGGTTCATGCCAAACTTTTTCGTCCACAACCAATTGTCAAGAACTCCAATCAATTTGAATCGACTTCATCAAGCAGAATGGAAAAACAATTTCGTTCTTATCATTTCCCCCCTCTTCCTTCTTAATAATTTACCATTTATATATTCAAATGTTTTTTTGAAAGAAAAAAAGCCTAACTATTTGCTTTCATATTTTACGAGGCAGAAAAAAAGAAATCTGAACATTATATTATTGGTTAAATGATTATTTCTCTCTGATGATTATGATTCTCTTAACTTAATAAAATAAAATAAAAACGAAACTGTATTACACAGTCTTGCTACACTTTTTTATCTCTCTGAAATAATTTTTTTTCAGTTTTATTTCATACTTTTATTTTTGCAGTGATACACAATGTTTAATTTCTATTCCTGAATCTATTGTGTGTGTTGGATGTATTATATTTTCAAGAAATTTAATTATAGCCTTGGTTATTGTAGAACACTTAAAAAATATCAATATTTTAACATGATTTTAAGTTTAATACCTAATTTTTTTTTTTTTTTTTTTTTTACATAAGTCTACTCATAGGACCTTGGAAGTTAAAGCATTTTTTTCTGGGTTTGAGTATCTGAATTACTTAGATATAAAATTTACCTATGTACTGCATTTTATCTTTTTCAAATGACATCTTACTTGTAAAAGCAAAAGAAAATCAGAAATGACAGGTTACTTCTAACAGGAAGGTTGCTTCTTTTTAAAAAAAAAATTTTGAATTATCAATATTTTGTTAATAACTGTGATTTTATTAAAATATCTTCCTTTTCTTTCAAATGTAAATTTAAATCATTAAACTTTTGTCATTTTAAGTGTATAAATTGGATTTATGATACCAACATGAAAAAGTTTTTTCAAATGAATTAAGGATTGTTAAAAGCTTTTTTTATGCAATGTAATATTATCAAATTTATAAAAATTAAGGAAAAGGCAAATATATCCTACCAGAAATAAAGGTAGGTTTTTAGAAAAATTTTTAAGTAGAGCAATCTAGACCTTTATTTTGAAGTCACTTAATAATTGTCACAAAAATAGATTAGAATTTTTTAAATTATGAATGTATCAACTTCCTAATATGATTTTTTAAAAAATAGTGTAATTATTTTGACTTACTATTGTATACAAGTGTCATCAATAATATTATTTGTTCAAAATCATTACAAGAAACATATTTTGCTATTTAAAGTATTGAATTACTTGTCTTATTTTGAATTTCGTTCTCTTTTTCTTTATTTTCAATTAATTATTCTGTATACACATTAAAACCTGAGCTTACTAGAACAGAATATATTTTGAAAAATGGACCATATCTTAATTTTTGAATGTTTAATGACTATAAAGCATTCTGAAAATTTCAATTATCTGTAAACATTAGATATTTTTAAAGATCGACCATGTATGTTAATTTTCTTTTAAAAAATGTAAAAACTTTAATTTACAAATGTTAAGTAAGACTAGTATATGTAATTTATTGTGCTTAATTTTTAAATTTGCATTCAAAACCAGCATTTTTCAAACATTGAGCAAGTTTGAATGAATCATGTCTTGTTATATTATGTTCTAGATGGTGTTGTGGGAATGGAATAAACTGTTTGCTATTGCATATCATTTGCAAAGTCAGAATGCAAAGGCTTTAAATCTTGTATATATATATATTAATTAGTTTATTAAAGACTTGTAAATATAAATTAATATATATCGTAAACATAAATCAATGGATGGAAATGGATTCTTTTATTTATTAACATTTGTTGTTAAAAGTTGTAATGTTGGTGTTTAAATTTCCTGTGTTAGAAGTTATACTTTGTATTATTTCACTCCACTGTTAAAAATGTAATTATGTAGATATTCATATATTTAATAATATTAATTTGAGCTGGAACTATGCAAAGTTAAACATTTTTAATGTATATATTTTCATCATTTTTAGTTCAATATTATGCATATGAAACAGCATTCATTATCTATTTTATTTTTCACCTCTTTAAAAACTAACACTAGTTGTTGCCTTTGAAGAAGAAACATAAATTTGTGTTCTTTTATGAAAATCTTAAGAAATCAAACTATTTTAAAGAAATGTTTTTATTACTAAATTTAAATTTCATAGTTATAAATCTAATTTCTTGTCAAACAATAGGAAATTTTATTATTAAAATACATTGATTGCCACTAATAAAAAAACTGGATTATAAGATCAATCGTTTTTTAAAATTTAAATTGGCAAGAACGGAATCTTGCAATATCAAACCGTTCTTCAATAAAATCATTATTAGCGTTTTGTAAAATCCAAAGTTTTGTAGCATATAAATTCCATTTTGTCCCTAAGAAATAAAAAGAACAAAGTGAAATTCTGTAAAAATAAAATACAAATGAAGTAGTCCATGTAATTGTATTTGTAATGTTTAAGTTTGAAACATTTTTTCTCAGTGTAAATATTTGGGTTTATAAAATTAAATGTTCTTAAAACAAACATGATTTCAATACATGGTGGGCACTATACTGCCTTTATGTACTATAAAACTCTAATTATCTATATCATCTTAGAAGAAAGAAATAAAAAAATATTGATAGCTACAAAATATCTGGACGAAGTATAGATATTAATAGTTCTTAATAATTATAAATTATTTATTTATCTGAGAAAATCTTTAAAGTTGAAAAAAATATATGTGTTTTTCTGTTCTGAAGCTGTATTCTGAAATTAAGTTTAACAAAAGTTATGACCATGACTGCTGTTTCGTATGACATTTGTGTCGTATAACAAATATGGTCAATCGGGGCTGTTATTTTGATGTGATGAATTGGGGCAAACTAAAGACATAGTCCAGGCATGCATTTTGTTAAAAGTGTTGACTATTCTGAAAACAATATTTTTTTAAAAATCTTTTTCTTACTATTCTCAACAAAATGAGCTAATTCTTAACAAAAACATTATTTTATAGTGATTCCAAGCACTGAGAGCATGTCTCAAATATACTCTATATTGCTGTTTTGGTTGCAAAACTTTAAATCTTTTACAATTTAATAAAAAATAACATTTCATCTGTAACATCAATTTTTCTTATAATTACCAATGATTATACATATTTTTTACCTATAATATTTAGTTTTTTAAAAGTTTGTAAGATTTTACCAATGTAATTTTGAGAACACACAAGGATAAAAGAGTCTGATAAGTCTCTACATAATGAGCCTTATTTATTTATTAAATAATAATTTAAGGGGTAAAAATTATTTGCCACCCCAGACAAAATTTACACCAATTATTATTTTTTTTATTTATTTATTTTTTGATGCTGATCAGTGCTTCTACAGTGTTTTAAAAGAAAAATTATACTTTTTTTTTACTCGTTTATTGTTTTTTTTAGCATTAAGTAAATCAGCTTAGTGGATTTAAGTAGAATCTGGATTGCCATGAAATAAGAGCTAAACTTTTACTAGGCAAATATAAAAATTATGTAACCTTGTTTTTGTTTTGTTAGTCATGGATTAAGTATTAGAACCTTGGCTTACATTACCTTCAGATTTTTATTGTGTGTAACAAATTTCAAAGGCTTACACCAATTATCATTTATTTGTTTAAGTAATGTTAAAGTTTCATTACAGCTCAGTGGTTAAAGGCACTGAACAGTCATTTTTGATAGACAGGGTTTCAGTTCACAGTTGACTTAAAGCCCACCAAACTTTACAATGATGGGTAACATCTTGTCTGGCATGATTCATTGCCATAATCATGCTGTTCACAAAATTGTGGAGTCATAGTCTATATGACCTTCAAACCAACAATGGGCTGTAACTGGATTGCTTTATTTTATGCTTAAATCTAAAATGCTTTTGATTTTTTTTTTTTTTTCAAGAGAAGAATGCAACCACATTTTTTCTCAATATATTACATATTAGCCCTGACTGACCCTATATGTTTCTTCAAAAAGCATATAATTTTTAGACATAATTTTTTTTCCTTTTATAACTGTTTACTATTTATTTTTTAAAACTGAAAATTGAGCTTCAATCTTAATAATTCATGATCCCATTTGCCATTAGATGCACATAAGAGATAAGATTCCTGTATTATCTAGTCAGAGTAGTTATGATTTCTGCTACTCATAATGCGTACCTTACATTAAGGGTGTTTCATGTAGCTTGTTTACATGAGATTTCAAAAACGCCCCTGAAAACTACATAAAAACCATTCATATACATTTTCTTTGTGCCACTCAAACAAATATTTTTGAAAGCTAGTAAATATTAGTCAATTGTGTTTTAAGAGGAGAATTATTTCATCAAAAATATTTGTTTATTTTTGTTGGGTTCTATTTGTGAATGTTTATTTGAATTAAGAAACAAGTTTGTAGTTACTTGATGTATCATTATGATAAGATATATAAATAAATTCATTTCAGTCAGATCAATGAACTTGTTTCTTCATTTATGAACTAGCTTCGTTGTATGACAAAAAAAGATAAGTATCAAACTTATAATTGTATAGTAATATAGATTTTAATATCATTTGATGAACAAACGTGGAAAAGCATGACAATTATTCAAAGATTGAGAAATCTGCAAATTAAAAATCTATTCTTATTTTTCCACCTGATAATGAAGATGAATAGTTTATTTCATTAATTTATTTCAGTAATGAATAAATGCAACCTCAGATCAACAGCAAGCTCATAACACTGCATAACATGAAAAATGTCTTATAGATGAAAATGTATATTTCTTGCATATTTTTGGTTAAAAATAACGAATTTTGTTTACCATGCACCATTTTCCTAAAAGTCCATATTTAGGCGTAGCCCGTTTACATATTTTAACAGCACACAATAACAACTTATGGGCTAATGAAAACTCTTCTATTAACAGTGGTACCAGCCCTGACTAGGCGACAAAAGCCTTATCTACTTGCTCATACGATTACATGAGGAAGAAAAAGACAGATATTCGAGAAATCAGTGGAAACTTGGTGATTTATTTACAATTGTGTCTATGATAGAAGTTTTTCAATTTGATATCAAGCACTTTTTATTTATATAGAATTCCATAGTTCCATCTAAAGGAGAAAAAATGTTGTATACAATATACTGAATATTATATAGGTTCTAGTGGGGATTTTTTGAAATTTAGTGATAATTAAAAAACATACGTAAAACGAAAATTGGCTAACACCTTTTCCCCCAAAAAATTGAGAAAGCTGCAGACTGAAACTCTTAAAACACATTCCTATTCTGTTCAGATTAGTTGATCTTTTTAAAGTGCAAAATACAAGTGAATTGAACTAGAATAACTGAAAGTTTTGTAGTAATTTTGCAAAATACTTAATTTATCATGATAAATCTGTTCATAAAGAAGTTTGTAACTTAATTTGTCAAACTGAATTCAACTTACTCTAAACAAATCCAAAATGTCATTTGTGGAACTTGTCCAGCAAATTATTTCGTTAGAGCAATAAGTTGAAAATCAAAATCCCACTCCTTTTTTCTATTAATTTTTATATTAAATCCTAACATACATTAATTAACTGTCACAAAAGTATCCCTCCTGCTAGTTGTGTAGAGTAGAGCACTCTCCATGACTATGAATACAAGGGAAAGGGGAGTGGCGTTAATTAACATTTAGGACAGATTTTGCTTTTAGTCAGCTGAAAAAAGTATTAAAAACTTTCTTTTTAAAATGAACTTTATTTTGTTCTTATAACAGCAGACAGCCTCAAACTCTGCAGTGGGGGAATTCTTTGATTAGGTAAGACAGTAAAATTGGTTCTAATTCTATAAACTCATAGCAGTAATAGTTATACATAATGACTTTTAAAGTTACTTAATGCAAAATCTACTAGTAATTTTGTGCAAAAACCATTTATTGTTTTATTGAAAAGAATGAATATCGTTAATGTGCAAAAAGATAAGATATGAAAGATACAAGATACAATAGTTAATAACAAACAGTTTTATTTCATAAAAAATTATAAAAATATATATATCCATCAATAGTAAAATATCTCTTTGCAGTTTTTCAAAGGATAATGAATGTTCCTTTTGGCACTTGTGGGTATATTTAGAAGCAATTTGAAGGATATCCATTAGAGCCATGCTGAAAAAATTTATTGAAATTTTACCTAACATGTTTCGGAAATATTATGCATTTTGATTAAGAAACTAACCTATAAACTTTTACTTATAAAAAAAATCCATTTTTATTGCATATTCTGAAAGCATACTTATCCAAAATAAGTGTGTCAAAATTTCAATTCAATTATACAGAAATTGACAAAGCATCATTATAATTATTTATTTATCATATTGTGAGTAGAGTTTCTAATTTTAACAGCTGTTATTGAAAAAATACGTCCTTAAAATTGGAGACGAAAATTTTTAAACTCCGATGCAACTGATTTATCTGATTTTAGTTTTTTCTATTTTCAAAGATATTTTTTATAACTTACTTTTCCTTTCTATTTTGAATTTGATGTTTCACAATTGATCCAAGATTATCTTTTAGAATAAAATATCAGTACCTTGCAGTATCAATTTTACAGGATCACCATTTTATTAATATTTTTTTTTCTAATTGAAAAATTAAGTGCTAGTTATTACTAATTATAAAATTCAATTGTAATTATCTGATTTTAGATCATTTTTCTGGGGCCAGGAATTATCATTGGAAATCACTATGTTAACTACTTTCATGAAGCCACAATTCTAATAAGAAGGTCCATAAGTTTTCATAAAAAAAAATTTTAAGACTATATGATATTATTAATAAATGTATGAAAAGTTGTGCTCTAATAATTTTAAAAATGTTTGTCTTTCTAGAAACAAAAAATCTAAAATTTCATTTTTTTTCTATCTAGTAGGCCATGATAAACCCGTCATAAACATATTTCAATTAAGTAGTACTTACTTTATGAGAGACCTTCAATATCACCAGTTTCAGGATCAATGTCAATATCATAAAAACAAGGTCTAATTGTGAGACCTGGCATAGTTAGTACCTTAATAAAAAGAATAGTTTACTTCAATTGAATTTTTTATAACAGTGCCTACATATCTTTTATAACATATCTGATACTTAATTATTTTAATGAATAACAATTGCCAGAAGAGATCAAGATTTTATTATTTCTTAGGTTTGATAAACTAATTTTGCTTAATGATACCATTACATCTATGACATTTGTAATTTTTGAAGTAGAAACTTGTAATTAAAAGACAATTAGAATCAACTGTAGCTTTATCACACTTGTTTTTCTAACTGATGAATTCCTAGAATAACTTCTAAATTCAAAGATTGTTAATTTATTTTTGAAAAATTTAAATGTTTAAAAATACTTTACTTATAAGAATTATACAGAAAACTAGATTCAACATTTAATAAATTTTTAAACTTCAATTATTTTACCAATTTTTATTAGAAATTATTAAAGAAACTAGTTTACGTTTAATTTCAAGACATTTTTTAACTATCTTGCTACTTGGATATATAGCTTCATTGGACCCTATTTATTAACATAGCACTATTAAATAACTTATATGTTGGCACATCATGCACTAAATGTAAGTGTGACGAAAAACTTTTTTATTTATTTGTGACTTGCTAACAAAAACATACTAACGCAGGAATCCCATTGCATTCAATATATAACTTCCATGACTTACAATGGGTTGTTTCAAGAATAATTAACTTTAAGTGTCGATTAAGCCTGGAATAAAAAAAAATTTTAGTAAATTAATTAAATCACAACTTACAGCTCCAAGCAATGGATATACAAAACCAGCTCCTGCACTCAATTTTATATCTTGAATGGGCACGACAAAATTTGTAGGTACACCTTTCTTCGCTGGATCATGAGATATAGATAAAGGAGTTTTAGCCATGCATACAGGTAATCCTCCAAATCCCTGTAAAATTAAATGTTAGTTAGGTTAGATTAATTTACCTATGAATTTTTATTACTTTGTTTTATCATTTAAGTGCGATTTAACAATTTTTTATTCGAAATTAGTGCTTAACTTCTACAAAGACAGCATGTTGTGTTTTTTACCGCTAATTTCATGTGAGAATTATAAATGTTCAACATAAATATTTATATTGTATATTTATAGCTGTCGAAAATGTATAATTTTTTTAATTGTTGACTCATGAATTTTTTTCTACAGTGGTACTTTAAAAATTAAAAAAAAAAGCTCATTACTAGACAGTTGTATCAAATATCAAAAAATGTAATCAAAATTGATAATTGTAGCAGCATTAACACTTTGAAAAAATCTTTCCCATTGACTTTAAATATTTTTTAAAGAAATTTATTTACTTTTTACTTCTGTATAAACAAGTAATTGATTTAACTTAAAAATAATACAAAGTAATTAAAAAGATATCCTGAAATTAAGGTCCACCAAAAAAAGTATTGTAATATATGTAAAACATAATTATAATAAGATCAGATATCTTTTTTTATATACAACACTGTCATATTGTATTACAAGAAAATGTATGAAATAAATCTGGATCGCTGAATCAGCAGCATGAATTATTAAAAATATTACTGTGGAAAATTATTGACAGGACCCGAGCCATTAAGACTCTTATATACTTATTGCACCATATAAACTTATTGCACATTCCATGCTGATTGGTAACATCTAATTAGAATATTGCATAACGTTTAAGATTTCTAATTTTAATGCAAAAATAAATATAATGTGAGATATTCTTGCTTACCTGTTTTTCAAAAAGATCCATTTTTTCTTGGGCCACTTTGTCAAACTCTACACCATCTGCTCCATATATTTCTTTGGCGATTATTTCAATTTTTTTAGCGATAGGAAGCTAATGAAAGACGAAATTTCAGTTTAATATGATTTTATAAAACTTTAAAAATGAAAGCATTCATTTTAAAAATATCTAAATCAAATCATTGGAAAATGAATTTGAAATAAGTGTAGTCTATGTCAATTCCATAAGACAATTTTTTAATATAACGATTTGTTTTCATAATTTTTAATTTATGCATGTATGAGACGGATTATCAATTGTTAACCTGCAACTTCTAACATCAAAAGACATGAAACGTTGCATTTAATTTATACCATTCACTTCAGGGTATTTTTTAAAGGCAGTTGTAATTGTCAAAAGCTTCAGAAAACAGTTGAATAATATTGACAGCGATATTTTCGATTGTCAGAACAAATTTTTAAGATGTGATATAAATCACTGGATCTAAAAATAGTACTTGTCAAGAAGGGAATATCGAGCAATAAAAGGCCCTCTAACTTATGTCTATTACTCTTCCTAAAAATAAAATAACTATTCAAAATATCTACTTGTTGTAGATTTAAAATATCTACTTGCTGTTGAAATCCAGGACCTTAGGGTCCATTGTTGGTTGTTCTGACTACCTTAAAAAAGGGTTTACATCTATAACCAGGATTATATAATTGCTGCCCTTCCAGTGAACGAGAAAATCTGACCTATTATCAGTCTTAAGCATTTTAGATGTTTAAGTAAGAGTGAATGATTCACCATTCCAGTACAATTAGAGCCTTGACTTTAAATCAGAATCAGATGATATATTTATGTCAAAATAAAATAGTGTAATGTTGCCATCTATCATGATGTGCGATAGTTGCATGTTCATCCCCAGTGTTACCAATATGATCTTGGTGCCAACTGAAATCAAACGAAGCTAGATACTTTAAGTACCATAGAAATGAGTGGTGTATTGGTTGAGGCGAAGTAAGAAGCTTAAATTAGTTATTGTCACATATGCCAACAAACAAGTTGGCAACTGTGGTTACTTGAAATCATAAATGAGGATGCATCATTACTGTTCAATAATTTCATATAAGCTATGTAAAATCAACCGGCTGAAAATCAATGTAGAAACATTAAACGCTTTTAATTCTACAAAATAAATTATGTTCAAATAAGAAGATATTGGTTGGCCAAGCTAGTTAGGCTTATTCATTCAGCTGACAGTCTGCCAATAATTAAAGAACTAAAAGGACCATATTTAACTTTACTTGTGATGTTGTGTTTGCAATTGGACAACATTAGCCTTCAACTTTTCTAGAATAAACTTGTGCAATGTGAAGGAAATTTAAAACTCTTTCTTTCTTCTAATTCCTTCTTGACAAGTCATAAGAAGTTAGTAAAAATAAAGTTTTAAGCCCTTTCACTCATCTTTGCAAATCAGCAACGTGCAAAACTTGTTAATATTATCAAACAGTACAAAGAACAAACAACCTTTAAGTCATAAAGGAACTTGAAATCAACAGGTTGTTGAGAGGCCTCTATAACAGCTTGGGCTAAGTCTTTAGCTCCTTTGCTTCCTTCAGTGAAATGCTTGCAAATGACACTTCTGGCACCATCTTTTTCCACAAGTGTTTTCAAAAGAGATAATTCTGCTTCTGTGTCTGTACTAAAAAAAGAATATGAAGGGCTATTAAACTAAGTTCAAGAAGATATATTTAAATGAAATCATTAATAATATTGTAAAAATAAAATTATACTTTTACATTTTTTATTGCAATTAGTTCGAAAACTTTTAAATTGAAAACCTTTGAACTCAAGACCAAGAGAAAGACTGAAAAAGAAAGGGTTGGATCACCAAAGATCTAACCAAAAATAGTCAAAAGCCAAAATAGGAAAGTCCGGAATGATATTGTTTGCCAAGCCAAAGCTCACAACAGGCTGTAGTGCTGTGTAAGTAATTATTTTTTGAAAATATAGTTGTAGTATTTGTTTTATATACTAAACTTACTTACAAGTGCTAACGTATGACTTATACATATTAACCTTCCAACTATTAATACTTAAGTTTAAAATAAAACATGGTTGCTTTTCGACATATTAAACCAATTTTTATCTTTAATATTCAATGAAAAAAAACATCATTAAAAGCCAAACGTTCACATTTTCTCAAGTAGCATGGCAGGTAAACTAAAAATTACTAATACCTTCATCTCTATAATTATTTATCTTTAAACATTCATAAAAATCTTTTATAATTTTGGTAAACTTAAACTGATTTCTGATATTTCCTATCAGGTTTTCTGATCAAATTTTTACAATTCAACCGTTTGTTGAGAAAATATTTATTTTATTCACATATGTATTACAGTAATTTATTGTTGAAAATATTTGTTTAAAAAAATTCTTTTCTTACAGAACCTACATATTAATGAGTGTCTGACTTCAAATAGCATCCATGACAATAAATTTTGATAAAATATATAAAGTAACTCATATAAAATACATACAGTAGCTTTTTATAAGCAACTTTTTACAAAATACATTTGAATGATCATGACTATTGTGCTAGTATGAGTAACATATTATACTACAAAAGAATTACTCAACAAGCAGTTTTATGAAATTTGGTTCATTATATGGCAAATTGAATAGTAATCAGTAATTACTACTTAAAATATACTAAAATGTTTTGTTTGAATAATTAAACAAAATATGTATAATTAAAATTTTACCTTATTTGTAACATTTTTTTTAAATTCAAATTTTACATTTACATTTTAAACATTTACAGGATTCAGATATATATACATAAACAAAGATGCCAACTTATATCTTAAATTTTATGAAACCCACTTTTAAATTTTATACAAAGTGCATATTAAGATTAATTATAATGATATATCTATTCATAAAATTTAGATTAAAATTAAAGAATCAAACTCTAATTTCTCAACAAATAGAAGAATTTAGGGCTCTCTAAAATATCTAGCCATAGGCATTCTCCAAGTGTTCTAATCATATTAAATCTGTTTGCTATGATATTTAATAAGTTCAAAGAGATATAAATTTTTCTATGATTGTTTTCAGCCCATATTGTTTCAATTTAGAAAAAAAAATTGCAAAATTAGTCACACCTGATAATCTGCAATTATCAAGTTACTATCTGTTGTTTTACTTATTGAACTTTTAGTGCTGCAAATTTAATTAACAGAATAAATTCTAACATCATAAACAACATGGCTTAAATATCAGAAATTTCTGAAAATTAGGAAATATTTCATTTGAAGTTAGGTTAGTTCTCCTAAACTTAAAAACTAAGTTTAAAAATTACCTCTTGAATAACTGGTTAATTGCTAACCTTTAAATATTTATAAATAAAGGCATTTTCTGCATTATGAATCTACTTATTAAACCTCATGATCTAAGTTATTTTTCCTTAAAGAATCAAAAATCTATAAACTAAACATGAGATAAAATTAAAAAAAAAAAATAAATAAACTACTATGATTTCATTGATTTCCAATGCATACTTACGTGAAAGAATTAATAGCAACAACAACTTGTAGTCCAAATTTCTTTGCAATGCTTATATGTTTTGACAGATTACAGTAACCTTTTTCAAGTAATTCAAGGTTCTAAAAAAATGAAAATTATTTATATATTTTATATTGTTATTATAATTTTGCAATACCTTGAAACAGAAATGAATTTTTATTTACTGAAAATAAATAAGTTTTTTGTAAACTGAATTAACTGATCTTAATTTGCAAATTTTATTAAACTGAAATTTTGAATAAAATTTTCTTCACATAAAATAGAAATTTAGCAAAGCTTGAAACTTGCCTCTTCCCTGTATTCTTTTGGAATGGCTGCTGCAGCTATATTAGGACCACCACCATGTAATTTCAGTGCCCTCACAGTAGCAACAATAACAGCCACATCAGGAGTTAGTCCAGAATACCTACACTTTATATCACAAAACTTTTCTAAACCAACATCAGCTCCAAATCCTGCTTCAGTTACTAAATGATGAAAAAATAAAGAATTAGATTAGTCTAAATATAAGAAAAATTTATCTTTGTTATAATTGAATTATAACTGAATTACTTAGTTAAATTATATATAAAAAAAAAAAAAAATTTTCTCCAATGAGCTGCACAATCAGTCGTCCCGATGAACAGACCTAGTGCGTTCTCCAGAAGTGGTATCTACTCTTTCAGGACCACCACAATGGGTGAGATACCGTTGGCCATGTTAATTTGGACGTCTAGTTTCTGCCACACTATATGGCAGCACCAAGACTCTATTTGGATGCTAAAGTGCACTAGGAATTAAATTATTTAAAATAGTACTTTTTATTTCAATAAACTATTGTTATAACTTTTTATATCAAACAGTATCATCGAAACAAATAATTTTTTTCTTTAAAATGAAGGCGACAATTTTTTACATTTTTTTTTTTTTTTAATTGGGTACTTGCAATTCAAGAAGAAGGTCACTGATACACAGACACCTGAATTATGACATCGGCAACAGCTGGATGTTTATAAACAAAATTGCATGCTAAGGTCGAGCTAAGTTTCTTCACATAAGTTAGAATGTTAATTAATATGAAGTTAATATAATGCCATATCGCATATCAAATTTGTTAAAATATAGTTCTTTATCTATATCTTTTTATTTAACTTGGATTTATTATTTGAATGTGTATTTTACTGTAACCAAGATTATTTTTGTCTTGTGTATCAGGCAACTTCGTTGCATTAGTTTTTTTTTTTTTTTTTTTTTTTGTAGTATGCCTGTTTTTAGGCAGAGGGGGTGCAATTGTTCCTGTTTTTCAGTGGCGCCATCTATGGCCAGGAATTCAACTTCTGCCACACCATTCACTCAACCACAAACCCGTTTATAGGGCAGATCTTATTCACACACACAAAGGAGAAAGGACATAGAACACACAGAGAGAAAGAATCATCCATGCCTTGCCCAGGATTCGAACCCAGAACCTTTCTGATGCAAGGACAGTTCCCTGCCCCCTACACAGGCCGGTCAGCGCATAATTAGTTTGTTTATGTTTTATGTGACTTCACATGCGTCTTTATGTTAAGTAAGAAATAAACCAAATCGAAGAAAGGCAATTACAGAAAGAACAGTAGCTAGCATTTCAACAGCCAATCAGGATCGATGCACGCTGACATCACTTGCAGGTATTAATTGATTAAGACTTAATCTTAATTGTTTTTTTTTATCTAAACATTGTCTATTATGAATTACATAGGATTTTAATATAATGCAGTAACAAGATTAATATATTCCAAACAAAGTATAGTTTATATTTGTGTGAAATTATTTAAGCTATCATAAATGCATTGCCATTTTCTATAAAATAACTTCATATGGTAAATTATCACTATTTAGAGCAAAATTGTGACACAAGGGCAGTACTAGAGCAGCACTAAACTACTTAGTATAAACGCTACACTGTTGCAAGGGCCAACACTCAGCCAGCAGAGGCATTATTTAGAAGAAGATTTTCTTCAACTTTAGAAAAAAAACTGCTCATTTTTAACAGTTAAACTATTTTAAGCATTGTTATCCTTTTTCCATCTCTTGTAGTAAAGCATTTTGAGTATTTTGATTCATTTTATCACTAACTTGCTTTTCATAAAAACAATACAATTTTGAAATACACACAATATTTTGTCTCAGAACAAGACAGCAAAGGAGACATTTATGTAGAGGGGGAGAGAATGTGACATATTTAAATTAAGACAAATTTTGTATTATTAATATTTAATTTAAATTAAAACCATGAATATCAATTACAGTTAAACCTTGATCCATTGTTCCCATATGTATCATCTTGTTCCAATGGTGCTGTCACAAATTCTATTATCTCAATGTTAATCTCTATTTAGATCGCTTTGAAGCCACCTGCTTCAATTTACCAAAATTTTAAAAAATATTGAATTTCTTTGGATTAAAGATAGAAAAAAACGTATTTCTTGATGTTAGCGATTAAGGAAAAATATAATGATTTGTAACAGTTTGGAGAAAACATCTTGAATATTTGGTTTGATGTGTATCAGTTGATGAAAATGTTGAAACTTGTCGTTAAAGAAATGGTTGCACAAGGTAAGAAGTGCAAAAAGTGATAAAAAGGAATATGGCAAAACAGAACTACAACCGATGTGTGGAACCACAACCAAAAACAATTTATAGAAAACCTCAAAACCTTTAAAATAGTGAGGAACTTTCTGTAGTCACGCAAACTTATAGAAAATGAACAGCAATCTGTGACAAATGTTGAAAATGTATTGTTTGAGCTGAGAAGAAAAGATAAGTGTTGAAACCAAAATTTCCTAATATTTTAAATAAATAGATGTGTTTATTCATCTTTCTATTGCATCATTAATATTTTTACATTAAGTACGCAATATTTTTTTTTCTAATTTTTTTCATACATATTGTAACATTAGAAATTTTCAAATCCATTACTATTTCATTAATTTTCATTTATTTTTAAGTCATTAGTTGAGATTATATGTTGATCCACATTCGTTGTTTTTCTGTATCTATCGTTTACAATGAATAGTCTCGAGAAACGATAA
This sequence comes from Parasteatoda lunata, assembly GCA_949128135.1. Taxonomy (NCBI): domain Eukaryota; kingdom Metazoa; phylum Arthropoda; class Arachnida; order Araneae; family Theridiidae; genus Parasteatoda; species Parasteatoda lunata. Next base: position 70,282,701 of record OX421972.1, on the reverse strand, counting down.
ATCAAAGTTCTACTTTATTATGCTTTTTTTTTATTCCTATATTTTTGTAAGATTAGCTCAGGTTATAAGTTTTAAAATGTAATAAAAAAAAGTTAGATGGTCCAGATACCTAGAATGGCGAGCCTGCTAACAGACTGGATTGGTAAAGCTGGCAAACAGGTTATGATCAATGGGCTATAGCTATAAAACCTGTAGTGAAATATCACATTGCAAATGCAATAGCAAAGCCAGCAAGCATCTGGTTTACTGTTTAGATAGAAACTTAGTTATTTAATTGGAAAAAATATATTATACTTGAATATTGAATTTTCTGTTTTTGTTAAGACAATCTGTACAATAAATATTAATTTGATCATGAATTTTGATGCAAAATATTATTTTAGATGATTACCTATTATTGTGACAATGTTATTATTCTCATAAAAATTTTTATTGAGAATGATAATAAATTTTTCTTTTTCAGAATATTTTTCCAAGATTTTTTTTATAAGGTAAATTAGTTTGAGCTATCTTTTTATTTTATGCAATAAAATAGCATAACTAAATCTCAAGCAATTGCAAAATTTAAAATAGAATATTTTTTCAGATTGCAATGATTGTAAATCATATCACCTTTCTATTAATACTAATGACAGTTTACAAATTTTTATTTTTAACTTTTATAATAATGCAATGAATACATTGATTTTAAATGTATTTGTGTTGTACCGTAATTTTATGGGCCAGAAAACATACAAATAATAGTTTACAAAAAACAATTTTGAAAAATAACATCTTTAATTAAATTTTTTAAAAATCTACAATTTCTTTATAAAAATAACAAATTTATAGCATATAAAATAACGTTTTTTAATAGCACAAAAATATTAAAATGACATACCTACAAACCCATCTTTTCCAACTAATTTTAATGCTATTTTGTCAGCAATTATTGAGGAATTTCCATGGGCAATATTGGCAAATGGACCTGCATGTACAAAAACTGGAGCTCCCTGAGAAAGTAAAATAATTACATTAATTAGTAAAATAGTACACCAGTATTCAATATTTAAATACACAGCATTATTAAAAGTTGAATGGTGGTACATATCGCAAACTTTTTTTTTGTCCAAAATCTATCAGTATTATCTTTATATATTTTAATAAAATTAATAATATGCTGGAAGGATTTTACCTTTTATTGTGAAATTGTGGTAGAATAAACATTTTAGTTTCATTAAAGAGTAAATTAACAATGGAAAAAATAAAGTTTTGATACATCAAAAAGTGCCTTGACTATTTCCATTTGCTGTGGTTAGCATATACTCTCTTATAATTTTTAATACCCTGGCAAAATGTTTTAATTTTCTTAAAAAATTTTATATCTTTGCAACATGTTTTAGCTTATATTTTTTAATACTCTTTCAATATCCTTGTAACACACTTTAGCACATATTTTCTTATATTTTTTAATATAATTCACAACATAGTTTGGCATTTATTTTCTTACATTTTATTAATATCCTCATAACATGTTTTAGCATATATTTTCTTATATTTTTTAATAACCTGGCAAGAAGTTTTAGCATATATTTTTTTAATATCCTCGCAACATATTTTAAGATATATTTTCTGACATATTTTTAATATCCTTGCAACACGTTTCTCTTACCATACATACATTATTCTTCCCTTCATCTAAATATTTTAATAAAAATTATAACAACAATAAAGCACTTGAAGTTCATCATGAGCATACTCTTCAAGATTTGAAATTCAAAAAGAATTAGATAATAGAAACTTCTAAAAAAAATTTTTTTTAAATATGAGTTAATTACCTCAAGGGTTTGCATTAAATTAGGATTAATGGCATCTTTCATTAAGACAGCTAAAGCACCAGAAACACCCTAAAAAATAAGAAAAAAAATCATAAAAAAAAATTAGGTTTTTCTTATAACACTAAAGCTTAGAGACATAGAAAATAATAGAAATTATTGAAAAAATATCTACAGTTCATCATTTTGTTTATGCCAAGAAAAGTAAATAAGGATATTGAAATCAAAAATTTATTATTATCAAAGACTTATTATTGTTTAATATTTTATTATTACAACCTATAAATGTTTAAATAATTCTTTGCATACTACCTTAAATTTTTAATCTGTAAACATAACTTATTAATTATGCATAGAAAAAAAACATATAAAGTGCAACTGAATTACACTCTAACTTTATGACTTGTAGTAGTGCTTTTGGACCAAGCTATTTTCTTCCCTCCCATATTTCTTATTGCATATAATAATCTAAAATCCAAAAACCTGTTTGAAATCTCGGTTAACTGAAAAGACTTTGGTCTCAAACTTATATATATAACCAATTTTTTGTTGCATTAACAAAAAATTAATTTTCTAAATTAATATATAATACAAACATATAAATGTTTATAATTATTTTATGCTTTTAAAAATCCTCAGACCAGGTAAATAAATTAAATTTAGAGTTCTTTCACAAAAATGCTTTTAAGTAAATAACACAGTAAGTTTACACTTATCTAACTGGAAAAACTATGGTCTTGTATGATTTAAAGAAAAAATTTTCATGTACTAACTAAAACAAAATTCAATTATTGTATTAATATATTCCATTAACATATAAATGATTCTAAATTTTTTTTACTTCTTAAAGTCCTGTAATTAAGTAAACAATTAAATTAAGAATTTTTTCAGAAAAATGCTTGCTTTAAAGTAAATAATAAAGTAGGTCTACAATCATTTAACTGAAAAGGCTTTAGTCTCAGATGATTAGTAAAAATTTAATTACTGGATAAATATATTCCATAAACATATAAATGCCAGAACAAAACAAAATATTTTTTACACTTTTAAAATCATGTGACTAGATAAATAGTTACATTTAGAATTTTTTCACAAAAAGTGTTTAAAATAAAAATAGAGTAAACGTTAGAATATGATAAAACTATACCAAATCGTCAGCAGTAACTGGATTTCCACTTCTATCATTAGCAACAACAATTTTGGATATCTTTTCTTTCATATCAGCCATGTCTGTGGTTAGGGCAAGGATAGCCATTAATTCACTAGCTACTGCAATATCAAATCGAGTCTGAAATAGCATAAAACAGATTAAGTAAGTGTTTTGCAGTCTTCCAAAAACCTCTGAATCTAGATTTCAGTAATATCTTTAAGACTTACTTCTCTGCACATTTCTTTTTCAGTTTTAGCTAAGCCGACATGAATTTTTCTTAAAAATCTATCATTTGTGTCAATAACTGTAAAATAAAGTAACATTTAAAAACAAAATATTTTTTAGACTTGAGTTTTAACAATTAATTGAGCAATTCCTTAGAAATAATTACAGCGAAACCTATGTAAACTGACCATTTATTTAAGAATTTGATGTTCCATTTGGACAAGTGGACAGTTATAAAAGAGGAATAAAATTGTTTTTGCAATTTGATACACATCAGTTAATCATAACCCAGCAACTAGCACCATTTTTAAGGCTCTATCTTTTAATAGCAATGCTATGTAATTTTGACCCTAGTCAGATGATGTGAACAGTGCCGGAGCACTCCCTCTCTCCAAACTTCTATAGCCAACCAATGAGAAGACTTTCATCCACGATAGATATAACGTGAACTCACTATTCCCAGCTTTCCAACCAGCAGTGTGATTGACACATTTGCCGACTGCATCACTGGAGCACTGCCAGTTTGATTCATGATCATTAAAATCAATGTGTGTGCTCGACATATAACGATAGTCAACTCAGGTTTCAATGTACATATAAAATAATTAACATGGATGCTCATGCATGTTATGTTATTAAGAAGAAATAATTCAGTTAAAAATAGAAGCATATAGAAAAAACTAAGTTATGGAATTTCTGAAATTTATTCTTATTCGAAAAAAAAATTACTTTATTTTTTCAGTTTAGTTAAAACAGTAATGTCTATTTAGTTAAAACAGTAATTGTCTATTTAACATCAGTGATAACTAAATTTTGCTGAAAAATCTAACTAATTGTTTAATTAACCCTCAATAGCTACCAAGTCAAAATGACCTGAGAGCAAAATATCTTTGGGCATACAATTGGGTGAATAGCTACTAAAGGTTAAAACTAAAATTTACCAAAATATTTAGGTATTAAAATAATTTTTTCCTCAATCATATATTTCTTTTTTCTGAATTTTCCCTTATTTTCATTCAGTGTATTTTTCATGGCTTAATTCTTGTTTATACATGTAGTAAAAATATTATAAGCACAGTACATTTTACATGAATTTTTTTCTTTCTTTTTACTGTCTTTATAAGTGGACAATATATTTCATATGCAGTAAAAGTCTGTGCAACGTAACTGACCAGAATAAATATTTGATTAGCAACATTGATTGATTTGAATTACTGCTTCTTAAAATAAATATTGCTTCAAGATGATATTATTATGTATCCTACATTATTTTTTTAATTAATGTAAAGTTCTTAAGAATATTTTTTTTTTACATAAATAAAATTGCTATGCAAGATATTTTAACTTTTACAATATTTTAGTCAGTTACATTGATTTATAGTATCACATAGCAAGTGCAAGGTAAACAAAGTTAAATACAATCTAGCTTTATAATTATTTAACCACTTAAAATATTATAGCAAAAATACAGGAAGAATATAAACGAATGCTAGCAAAAATAATATAAAATTAATTTGTAAAGAAAAGCTTCAATCATTCAATACTTAAATTCTATAATAAATGTCATGATTTCATAATTTAACTATGATAAAAGCTTTTTTCACATTAAATTGATTGAATTTATTAGTTGTTTTTAATCATTAGAATAATTATCAGTATAAGTTTAAATAAAAATATAAGTCTAAGTTTAATTAATTCTAGACATTTAATAAACTATGGACTCAAACTTTTGAATGAAATGTTTCCATAAATTTATAGCTATTATTAATCATGATTTCTAATACAATAGAGAAATTGTTTAAAAAGATTTGTAAAAGAAAAATAATTAAATTGCTGACTCGCAAAAGTTTAATCAAAATCTTAAAATACCAGATACTTTTAAATTGTATTAAAAATAAAAAATTAAAAAATTTTAAAAAAATAAAGAAATAAATGTTTTAACAACTTACTGCATTGAATTTGGACATTAAGATTAAAATATTATTTGGATATGACATAATTTTAGATACATAAACTAGACAGTAAATGTGTATTGCATAATAACAATGTTCTACATTAACGATGTCTGCTAAGATGCAGTTAAATGATCAAACAGATTATAAAAACTTACTTTTTGTGTCTTTTCAGCAACTGAAATTATTCATACTATTTGACAGGTTTTTAGAAATAAAATTTATATGTTTAAAAATTAAATAAAGTTGAGAAAATGTTAGAAATGACAAGAAATATTAAATATGATGATTGAAAAATAACTCTTTTTCGACCAAAGTTTAGTAATTAATTTTTCAATACCTCGATACCAAGATACTGTAGAAGGATCAATATCAAGACGACAGAATTTCTTTACTTCTTCAGGAGTTAAACTATCTGGGTCAGTTTTCTGAATTCCAAGCCTCTAAAAGAAAAGAAAATGGTAAATTATTTGATCACAGTTTTTATATCATATATGATCCATGAAATTATGACAAACGATGTTTTGTAAGCTAACTACAAATATAATTAAAAGGGAAAAAAAACTTACTTTGAGTCTAGCAATTTGTATAGGTGAAAAAACTTTTTGTCCATTAACAATCTTTACGAGCCTTTTATACAAACCCTAAAAGAAAATGCACCACTTTTTAGTTTATTCTTGATTGAAATTACATTAAAATAAGTGCTATGCAGTAAAACTTCATAACGAGAAAAGGAGATACAGACAAATCAGAAATTTGTTTTATAAAAATTACACAATACATAGACATATGTTTTATTAACTATGCTTGATGTACAATTTCTAAGCATGAATTCTTATGGTTTATATACAGAACATTATTCGCTTTATTAAAATAATCTTTTAGCATTATCACAGCCAGTTTACTCCATTTTTAATGGGTTAGCCAAATAGTGCTTTTTCATCCCTAAATATGGCGGTATTTTAAAATTAAAAATAATTTGTGCTGAATAATTTATTAGAACATAACACTTTCACCAAATTATGATAGTAAATAAACCAATATACACTATTTGCATTCATTTTAATTCATTGGAATCTACTTTTTGTGCAATTTTTAGAAATAATTCCATGAGTAAATGTATAAGTTGTTAGAGAACCTAAACTACCTTTACTATCCACACTATAACCAGCCATTAGAGAAAAAAATAATAATGAAACAATATGATTCAGAAATTTGTCGGGATAGTTGTAAAAAGCAAGAAAGAAAACTTTCTCCTTCAAGATCGTAGGCTCAAACTCAAATGCCATGCAAATCAGAATCTAAATCTTCTTCTTGCCCTATTTTTTAACAAGATGATATAATAATATAAATGCAAATTATTTCAAAAGAATCGAATATATGTTCTATAAACAATCTAAAAGATAAAGTTTACCATATGTATAATTTATCAATCAACACTTACCTTTTTTAATCATGTAATTAATAAAGAATCATTTTTTTAAACAATTTTATACAAAAATATTTCTTCTTTTTTTTACTCGGAAGTAAATCAAAAAACGTTTCATTTTTCTTCTTTTTACATATTATTTTTATGCCTCAAAATTCACTGAATTAAAAAAAAGTTACAAAATAAAGTACTGTAACTTTTATTATATATTTCTAAAAATGAAGTATACAACAAAAAAAACTCAATTGTTAAATAGGAGTGTGCTTACATCATCTGTTGCTGTTGCTTCATGGAAGATTCGAGCATCAATCTGAGCAGCAAGCAAGTTGTTGGCTGCAGTAACGGCATGAGTATCACCAGTCAAATGCAAATTGAACTCTTCCATTGGAACTACCTGAGAATAACCTCCTCCAGCAGCACCTCCTAATTACAACATAAAAAAAAAAGAAAAATAACTTTATCCGGTAGAGAATCTTTATCATAGCCCTTAATTAACAATAAAAACATTCTACTGACATCATCTGAATCTTTTCAGAAAACAAACCCAGAAAAAAAAAGTCAGAGGTGCTTTATGTACAAAAGTTACTTGTAAGAGAGCTTATTTACATGATTATTAGGCTATGGAATATATTTTAATTTTGATAGCTTCTGCATGAAACATAGCTTTTAAATTTATTTATAGTCAAGAGATGGCATAAAAGAAGTCTGTGTGTCCTTCTCTTAGTGACTCAGAAGCTCTTCTTAAGTTAAATAATACATTAAGTTAAACAACAGTAAGTTATAAGTATTATTAAAAAAGTAGCTCATAACTTTTTGTCTTTACATGTAAAGAATGCATAGTATAAGCTAAAGAAAATTTATTACCATTATCAACATAAAATACTTAAATAGGCAGAAAATTTATCTTTTTAAATGCTAACATTTTAATATATTAAAAATAGGTTTATTTTATAAATAAACAAATTTCTCCAATGGTTTGTGAAATTTGTATTTCGATGCAACTACATATAAAATCTGTTAAGTAAAATTTTAAGAATTATGTAAAAATTCAATAGAATAACAAAGATATTTAATACATTTTGTTATTGTTTAGTTTCACTGTGATCCTAAATTTAATCAAACGCAAATAAGTATAGTTCCCTATCACCGTACTATGATCAATAAATTGAAAACAATATTAGCTATATCATACAACTGGCAACCTGAATTCAAATAAAAGGCAATATGTTTGAATAAGAGCATAAAAAACTTTTAAAAAAAAGAAGAAAAACGAAAAAGTTTTAACTAATTGACAGACTTGCCTAATGCAAATAAAATATGTATAATTTTTAATTATATGAAGAAAATTATCTGGATAATAATAATTTTCCTCCTTATTTTTCCAAACTAAAATAGTTGTTTAAGCATATTAAATTCAAATAAACATTAATTAAGAAACAATATTTTTAAGTATAAGCATTATAATATTTTCTAATGTATTATAATATTTTTTATATTATAATACTAAAAAACAATATTTTCAAGTAGCATTTCAGGAACGTTAACTTCTAAATTTGAGCAAATAATTTGCTCTGTTTATTACAAAATTAATAATTTGAATTCAAATGAAGATTCACTTTATTTGTGAAATTTTAAGAATCACTACAAACAGGGGGAAGGAATTATTAAAAATAATACTCATTAATATTTTTCTTAATTATGATGACGTACAGAAATCAGTAAGAGTGAAATTAATATAATTTTAGAATAAAATCTTAGATGGGTAAAATATTTATGCTCTTTTTACAATTTTCTTTAATTATGATGAAAAATAACTAAATACTATCAAAGCATAATACATAGTTTTAGAATAAACAAATTACTAATTAAGTAAGGCACGTTATTTTCAGCATAATTTAGAATGTTTAAAAATGTCATGTTTATTAAACTAAATTTATTTTAAATGTAACAAAACATTAATTAAAAATATTAATCAAATAATCATTTACCCAGTAATAAAACATCTACATTTAGATCAGTAGAAAATGTATATAAAAATACCGTAAATGTACACAAAGACTATTTAAGTACACATCAAGAAATATATATCACACTAATTATATATTTTAACAAGGATATTCATGTTATTTTAAATAATGCAATGAGTATTTTTTAAATATAAAACTAATAAATAAAGGAAAAAGCATTATGACAGGTTTATAATAAAGTAAGAAACAAAAAGAACCTTTAATTCCAAATGTAGGACCTTGAGATGGTTGTCGTAAGCAGACTACAGTATTTCGTTTCATTTGAACTGCTAAAGCTTGGCACAGACCAACTGCTGTAGTACTTTTACCTTCGCCAAGAGGAGTTGGTGTGATTCTACAAAAAAGATAAATAAGTCCTAAATTTTCTAAGAACGTCAAAGTACATATTTGTACATTTGAGATGAAAAATTCAACTGTAAAAAATAATACTAATTAAATAATATAATATAATATGTCAATTAAATCAATGCATGGCACTGTGAAATAGTAAGCCAGTACTTTTCAGTTAGCCAAGCATAAGACATCACTATTTTTTTATTTAATTTTTAAGTGTTTAAAAAACAAATAAAATAGAAAGTATTTTAAAAAAAAGTTAAAGGAAGTCAAAAAATTAAGCAATAAGCCTTAAATTCCAAAACGGAATATTGGTTAGAAAAATTATTTTTAAAATAAGAAACGAACTACTACTAAAAATTGTATTACTTGTAGCGACAGCATTACTATTATTGACTAAATAGATTGTTTTCCAGTGATAAAGACTAAAATTAAAAAATATAGCCAATATCTGACAAAATATGAAGAATGATACTATTGTGATTGAAAATAATAAGTTTTAAAGGTGAATACACTATAACTAAATAACAGAGTGACAAAAAATATTCCCTACACTAATTTACATCCTATTTCTTTAATAAATTACAATATCACTTAAATTTTTTATAATACAAACTATCAAGAGAAATCAATAAAAAATAAAACACATCTGATTTAAATATTATATATAATCTGTCAGATAAGAGAGCTAGTTGATATATAGTTTGATATAATACAAAATATTTTCAAAAAGATAGTATTGAAACAGATTAGCTACTTTATCCATTATGGTCTGGCTACAAGCGCTCATTTAAACTAGAACTTTTTTTAACTAAATTATCTTAATTTCATGATATTTTTTTTTGTAATGTTTGTATGACAATATAATTAATTGTGGAAAGTTGCATGTATTCAAATAGGTCATATATATATATATATATATATATATATATATATATATATAGTAATATATATATATATATATTTATTATTATTATTATTATTATTATCATGGTGAGGAAGGAATTTGTGTTTAGTCTGTTAAGTATGTATTAACAAGTTAAGGTTGTGATTGTGCAATTCAAGAGAAAAATAATTTAAGTTAAGAAAGAATTAGAAACCAATAATTCAGTTACAACCTGCTTCTGTAAATTTTTTAATAAGTTTATTCCGATGTTGATCAGAATTTTAGTACATGCACACATAGAAATTGAAATATTTAATTTAATAAGTATTCTGTGAAAAAGCTAAAACAATGGGGAAAAATTAATGCACTGATAATACTTTAAAAATCACTTAACAATAAAAAATATTACACACCCTGCTACCACAACATATTTTCCAGATTTCCTAGTCTTCAACCTGTCAAGAACTGACAGTGATACTTTACATTTTGTATATCCATAAAGTTCAATTTCATGTGGAAAAAGATTCATCTCTTTAGCCAAATCTGCAATATGTTTCAGTTGCTGTGCTCTTGCTATCTCTAAATCACTGTGGGAAAAAAAATTATACAGCTAAAAATACAGAGCAATGCAATAAAAGTAATAATAACAATAACATATCTTTTAAAATTACAACAAATACAACAGACATTTTCCCAATACTTGGAGAAAAAAATTTAGAAATAAAAAATATTTTAAAAAAAACATTTTAAAAAGAAAAAAGCTTATATTATTAATAAAAAAATATAAACAAATAATAATATAAATATTTAATTAAAATATAAACACATTTTGAAATAATAAAATGCAAAAAAAAAATTCCTTCAGTAATGGATTAAAATTAAGAATAAGTGTATCTGATGAATATATCATCTGATAAAAATAAGAAATGAATGGTTGTCATGCTGACAGAAAATATTGAAATACGCTCAGTAATTAAATAGCATTCATTAAAATCTCTTCAAACTAATGCAGATTTATAAACCAATAAAAAATTCTGATAGGTACTAGTTAAAAATTTATAGTTTTTGCTCAACACACTCATACCCCTAATTTTCCCATCTGTTTCCTTCATTTGTCAACCTATTACATCAAAAATCATTCATAGCAACATTAACCTATAGTATGCATTTGAAACTAAAAGTAGACAGTATTAGCTATAAACAATAGAGTAAAAAAAATTAATAAAAAAACAGAGAAAAATCTAAAAACTGACCTCGTATTCAGGGTGACAACAAAAACTCAAGAAAAAATTCCCTGTTTTTTCTAGACTGACTTTATTTAACCTCCCAGAATTTTGTAACTAAATTTTATTATATTTTTTTTGGTTATGCCTTATTCTTTATATTAAAATATATTATAAGACACTTATATGTGTGTCACAAAAATTATTATAAAACATTTTTACAAAAATTATTATAAAATCATTTTAGGTATCTAAAACAAAGTTTATTCAATTCTCGTAACTTTTGGAGTATTATAGTTCCTTAATTTTTTCTGATTGGTAAAACTACACGACTTTTCAAGCTACCCTGGAATATAAACATAAACAAAAATTATAATAATGGAAAGCATTAAATGACAAGTGTTATTAAATGACATTTAGAAATTGTTGTCCCTAATTACTTTCGAAAAGTAATTATGTACAACATAAATGTAATATCCAATGAAGTAAATCATACCTCTGACCAGGTGGACCAAATTTCAAAGGAATGCTTTTCAAACTCCATTCAGGCTAAAAAGCACAAAAGAATATAAAAATAACATGTATTCTTCAAAAATTAAATTCACAAACAAAATAATGAAGTTACCTTTTTAAAAGCATTTTTTAAACTATAATCACTCAAAAAATAATAATGCAGAGTAATTAGATCATTACATTAATACTAAGAGTAGATCCAAGAATAGGCTCCAAGAATAGATTTCAAGATTCAAAAATTGAACTTATGATACCACCTAAATGATATACAAGTAATATGCCAGGTAAATATTTTTTATCTTTAATTTAAAAAGTTAACCTTGTAAATACTGAATTTTTGTTAAAAGAAAATTACATAATAAGTATCATGTTCAGAATCTTATGGGTACATTTAACTTAAATTGCTCACCAATTATTAAAAAATGCATCTATGCAAGAAAACATGAATTCCCTACTTAATTAATCTGTTCATGTTAAATTAAACTCATGTATTATTTTTATTGTCAGGGACTACAAGATTGCCGCATTTCTAAGAGCCAGTATGTTATAGAGTCAAAAGTAGTGTAATGATTTTTTTGGTTTCTGTGAATGTGATTAATTGTGTCCATGATTATCCACTAACTACGATTTTTTAGACACCATTATCATCTGATGTTCAGTACTTGTAGATCCCTGATTATTGGTATACAAAGCTCGTTTAAGCTTTTTTTTTTTTTCAATGCATTTTATAAGATGCATTCCCTACTTAATTAATCTGTTAATTGTCGCCCCCTCTTTTAGAAAATGAACTAAAAGTGCTTGTTATACCAAAAAGTGATTTCAAGTTTACGGGTAAAGAGATCTTCAGTCAGTATATGGCTTCTAACTGTCAAAACTTCAGTCCTTCACAGTTTTTGTGGGTCTCAACCATTGTGTCATTGAAAGAGAAAATAATTACATTGAATATTTAATTTGCTTTAACTGCAATTGTGATTCAGTCTTTTATATGTTTAGTTTAAGAAGGAATTAAAAAATTATTTAAAAAATGCATTTATGCAAGAAAACATAAAATTCCCTACTTAATTAATCTGTTCACTGTTGCCCCCTCTTTTAGAAAATGAACTAAAAGTGTTTGTTATACCAAAAAGTGACTTCAAGTTTAGAGGTATAGATATGTTCAGTCATAGTACTTTTGCTCTAGATTGTGTGACCGAATATACTTTGTTTTAAACCCTTTATCGGTTAAACTGCTAAATCAAACTAGTAAATTTAATGTTAAATTAAACTCATATATTATTTTTATTGTCTTGATCTACAAAATTGCTACATTTCTAAGAGATAGTATGTTATAGAGTCAAAAGTAGTGTAATGATTTTTTTTTATTTCTGTGAATGTGATTGATTGCGTCTGTGATTATCCACTAACTAATATTTTTTAGACACCATGATCACCTGATGTCGAGTACTTGTAGATCCCTGATTATTGGTATACAAAGCTCATTTAAATTTTTTTTCCTATGCATTTTATAAATACATAGTTTCCATTCAAATATAATTTAAACTAATTATAAAATGAAAAATTCAAATTCAGGAGATTACAACTGAAGAAATATTATAACTGCATAATACTTGCTTTTAAGATTTTTAAAAACATTTTAATACTTCAAATAAAATTAAGTATTTATGTAAAGCTTTTTTTTTTTTTCAAATTTTTACCGTACAACACAATAAAGTATCATACATTGCATAGCTATAAAAATAATATATTGCTTTCTATTATCATTATTTTAACAGTGTATTTTTTTTACAAATATAAAGGGTATTTGATTTTTAATAATTAAAAATGTTAAATGCTTTAATAAAATGCCTGAATCAAAATTATAAAATAGTTACTTACATCATACAGGTTTTTGATATTTTGAAGAAGATTTCTGGCAATAACTTTTGCAACTTCAGCATAAAATGTATGATTAGAAATGACAGTATGATTTTCAGTACTCAAATCTTGTTCTGAAAACATTGAATAACAATAATAAGAAAATATTTATGTAAACGCATATTAAATTGTTAAGAATTATGAAAATTAAGAAAAATATGCTTGAAAGCGAAAATTAATGAGACTTGAGATGAATGTTATTAAACAATGTGAGTGATAGAACCATGATTTTTTTTCCAAATTCCAAATATATGAGTATGTAACATATTTACAAAAATAATTTTATTTTCAAATTATAGTAAGTAAATCAGATTTAAAATATTAATAAAAAATGAAAGTTTCTAAAATAGAATTTGAAAATAATCACAACAAAAATGCTGAATGTCTACACTAATATTTTTTTAAATATTATAACAAAACTTAAAAATGAATTTTCATAATTTATAAAAATAATCTTTAAGAACAGATAAAACACAAAATATTAATATGGCAGGTAAAAAATTGCTAAGATATTTTAAAATAGTAAATCTTCAGAAAATTGAGTTTAACCTTGACAGAAAATGCTATGAGAGCCAAATTATTCATAAAAAAATTTATTTTTTTTTTTTTAAATTTACTCTGTATAGAAAATTTTGAAGAAAAAAATTACAGGATGTTTTACAAAATTTGTTCATCTTTCATTTGCAAAGCAAACAATTTTTTAAGACTTATAAATTATAAAAAAATAAAAATAAATAAAAACTGATTGATTTTAAAACTGCAAAATATTTTTGTACTGATGTTTTAAATAGCTACTAATTTTATTTTTTTTTTTTTAAATTAATTTAAGTCAAAATTTTAAAATCTTGGAAATTTTTTTTAACTTTTTTACTTTTATCCTGAATTTAAGATTATTTCTCCTCTCCCATGTTATTAAATGAGAAGTTATGATCGCTATATAAATGTATCCAGTCAATTAGCAATCGGTAGATGTTAAATTAAAAAAAAATCATCAATAATAACAGCTAATGCTATTATTTAACAATTTCTCTATCAAAAAATTATTAATAGAAAAATAATAAGTGAAATGTGACAGTTAATTTTTTGAAGCAAATTTACCTTCTGTAGAAGCAAGAGAACAACTTAATAAAATTGAATTTGGTTTCATCCATTGTTTGATCTTCTCATAAGCTAAACTAATTGATATGATGACATCAGCATTATTTACCTAAAAGGTGAAAAAACAATTAGAGGAAATTTAATAAAAATGGATTAATAATTAAGTTAACATAAAATTGTTAAATGAGTTTCTTTTTTATAAAACAATTGACTCCTTAAAAAGTCTTTAACAATAGATCTTGTGAATAAGGCTATCTGCCTAAACCATGTTCACGGACCGTTGGGATTTTTGCATGTATTATAAATTAAAATAAAAAGATATTTGATTGAAATTCCAAATAGATTTTGGAATCTCTTTAAAACATATAGAGTTTGCCTAGACGTTTTTATGTAACTGGCTTTATATATCATTTTGTTATATTTGAAAAATTAATTATGTATCCTGTTATTTTGATCACCTGTCTAAGTTTATCTTCATAATCAAGATCCGAATTGGTAAAAGCAGTGGCACCACCTCATTATAAGGTAACTATGTTTGTGGGACGATCAAATTTTTAAATTCATTGAGACAAGAAAAAAATTTTAAATTAATTTTAAGGGAGACAGAAGTCAAGTCATAAATCATTTTAAGTGGCCAAATTTTGAAAAATAATATTTTGCCTAAACCTAGTTACTCTTAAAAACCTCTCACAATGTTTTTTTTTTTTTTTAATTAACCGTTTGAAAGATTGTTAACAATTAAATATAAACTAACTTATTTTCTGCACTTTATCAGCATATTTTTGGATTTATAACTCTAATATTACATTTTTGTTTTAAAAAAAAGTATCCATACTTAACGTTCATCGCAATCTCTAATGCAGTATCAAAAAGTTAAACGTTATTTCTGTGACTTAATGGCAAGAAAAATTAATATCAAAGCCATGCAAATTAAATTGTAAAACTACTGAAAAAAATATTACAATAAGTAGTTATGTTTACAGCATGATATTGGTTTGATAAAAGGGATTAAATGTCTATTCCTTTAAAATTTAATTTCGGTTTCTCACATTGATAAAAAAAAATTAAAAAAAGATTTGTTAATTAATTGTATAACCTTTCACCAAACATTGGTTGATCCCACATTAATTGACAGATTTAATTTCACAAAAAAATGAAGACATAAAACAGAAGTAGCAACTTAACAACTCACAATAGATGATAACTTTTCATCGCAATTTCGACAAACAGTAACTACAGAATTATGTTCGATTAGCACTTGAGACAAGACAGAAGGATTCTTTAATCCAACAATGCAAATATTTCCCTGAATTGCTGATGGCTCTAAAATATATAACATCACAGTCAGCATGCATTCTAATATTCAAAAGACTTGAAATACTTAACTTAATCTATAAGCTATTTTTAAGAGTAAAATTTAAATATCCTCGGAGTAAAGTAAATTACATCTCTTTTAACTAGTTGCCTGCCATAGGGGTCATGGAGGCTAAAGCTCCACAATTTGACAACAATAAACAATGACGGTGAAAATATGGTCAGTATTACACACCAACCCTTCATACTTTCCAAGCAAAATGATACTCACGGGCTTCAAACCGTCAAAACAGTCTTTGTGGGTCTTAACTAATGTGTCAATGAATTTGCTTTTATGTTTAGTTTAAGAAGGAAAGAGGTACATATTACAAATCTGACAGTAAATTTAAATGCTGATGTATCCATAAAGAAATTTTAAGAATGCATTGGCCTTAAAATTTTATAAAAATGTTCACATAATGGATCTTAAAAGTGATCAGACAATTGACATCACCGATGCTACTGTTTTAAAAATTGATTCAGGAAAAGAATGGAAAAAGCATGTGCCTTGCCATTTTAGGCATTATATTTTATTTGTCTCTTTAATTTCATTTAATTCTTAAATTTATATTCATATAATCCCTTTCTAATAATACAGTTAATTAGTGAAGTCTACACAATGAGCAGATATCAATTTTAAAAACTTCTGTTCAATATTAGGCATGCAACCAATTATTTTTCATAAGTTCCACAAATGAATATCAAAATCTATTTATAATCATTCTTTTTATCACCCGTTTTAAGGCATTAGTAAAAAAGTTACTGGGTTGCTTTTATCCTGTAATAAGCTTAATTGACTTCTTCCTTTACCAAATTATTTCAATATAAAAATTGGGAATTGACTTTGACATAAATTATTTTTTGATTAATTCCCTATACAATACTGGATCTCTTCCCATGCTTTGATGTGTCTGTTAATAATAATTTAAATTGGCTCCATACCTACACTGTTGCAAATGTTTTGCAAGGTTGCAAATGCATGGGGGCTATAAAACTAATTTTTCCCCTAGGTTCTGTAAACCCCATGTACCAAATGAAACATTCTATATCTGCAGGAAGGACAAACATGAAAAATAAATTTAATATGCTTAAGATGCAAATGTGATACCAGAATTCTTTCACCTGCATATTTTGGGAAAACCCAAAAGATAGAGAAGCATCCTTGATTGAGTCATGTCTGCAAAATTAAATTTAAGTAATTGGACATGAATTAACTTTTCGAAAATCGAATTATATCTAAATACCTTATATTGTATAATATCTGAATTTTTAAAATCTTACAATAATAGTTTTTTAAAAACACTACAGCGCAATTTAAAAAGAATAAACATACTTAGTTTTTTTATCAGTTCAAGGGTTGCAGCAGCAAAACAATGTTGGGAAGCATCAATGCGTCTCCTCAAAAATCCATTCACACTGTCTCGAGAAAGCCTAAAAAATGTATTAATATAGTCACATAATTGTCAATAATCATACAAAATGAACTGCATTGTTTATACCAAAAAACAAATATTGTTACAGTACCGTATTTATATGTAAACTAAACTCAGTGGCGCGACAGCCCATAGAGGGCCAAGGCCTACTGTGCCCATCTCAGTTTTCTTGACCTTGGGCTCTGGGGTGCAGGAGCAGATGTTCCGGTCAGGTGGTCAGCCGAACGCGGAACCCCCAGTGTTTAGTTCCCAAGCATGCTTGGTACTCATTTATCGACCCACTGAAGGGCTGAGTCAACCTTGCCCGGCCCGAAGATCGAACCAGGGACCTGTGGCACGACAGCATGAAGCGCTTTCGCTCATTCACCGGGCGTCACGTATATATATGTATGAAAGTGAATAGTGCATTTCACTTTGCTTAAATTTTGAATTAATTTTGGGGAAATTAAAGAGTTTATATAGAAAATGCTTCGAATTTTAATGCAGTAAAAGAAACAAATCGCAGTAAAAGATTTATTTATTGATTTTTGCAGTAAAGTACTGCTATGACGACTGAAGATTAAAAACAAAAAAAGGTTGGCCTTTTTTGAAATGTTGAATTAAATTTAAAAATTTTGGTGTTCTTTTATGCAGTTTCCAAATATTAACAAAAAATAAGTATTTTTCCCGTCTTTTGCAGCCACAGCCAAATTTAAATAGAAAAAAATACTATTTAAATTAGGAAGCTCGATTTAAATATTTTAGATTTTAATATTTGAAATATAAAATATCTTCAGACGGTTGGTGAACAACAGCGAACAAGGGACAAAGCATTTGATATAAGTTAAAGAAGAGAACATTTGTTTTGAACTTATTTTATGTCAGCCTATTTGTTTACTTTTTTATACGCAGCTTGATTCGGTTTAGCTTAAACTATAAGGAAGTGGAATTATAGTAAATTTTTGCCATGAGCTCTTACATCCAAAAATGAACATTAAGCTTCATTTTATTTAAATTTCTAAATAGAATAGCTTTGAAGCCTCATATATGTGGACGAATCTCAGGAATCATTAACCTATATGTCTTCAAACTTTTCTTATAAATATATAACATAATAAGCGAAAATTAATTCTAATAAAATTACAGGAATAACTATGCATTACTAACTTTAAGATACGTACAGTTTTGAACGCGAGTAACTTGCTTTTGGCTTTCATTTCTTACTTCAATCCTACATTTGACAACTTTTCATGAGTGCCGCTTAGAGTGTTTAACATACTTTTTTTTTTCAATATGTATTCTGTTTAAAAAAAACTGAAAATCACTAAAAACATAATTTAGTAGCTCAGCTGTACTATCATATTTTCTTGAATGATATTTTTCGTGAATATTGACGTTTGCAAACACTTAAAGTGTGTCGCCAAATTTTGGCACGTCAAACCGTAACCACCGAAAATTGAAAAAAAAGGTATACAATCCAATTCTGAGAGTTACAAGTTAAACTAATGATACAAGTTTGTTCTACTTTAAATAAGCTTTTGGAATATCACTAACATAAAACTCGCAGAATTGGATTGTATACCTTTTTTTTTCAATTTTCGATGGTTACGGTTTGACGTGCTCGTGCGGTTTGAAGACATATAGGTTAATGATTCCTGAGATTCGCCCGTATATATATATATATAAACCAATATCAATCCACTCCAATTTCTTGATTTTTTGCCACTTTCCCTTCCTGAAACGAGGGGCCTGTCCTCATTACGAAACGAGGTAGTCAAACATTGAACTAACTCGAATTTGAAATTCGCGACTCATAATAACATCCTTTTTAAAAATCGCAAAGTTAGAAAACTCACGTGAAAACTAACATCAAATGTCGAGAAATTCCGATGGAATCCTTCCAAATCAAACGAGTTAAAAATAAACATTTTTTAAAAAAATAGTAATAATAATAATAAAAGGAACAGCCAAAAAAGAAAAAGAAAAAAAAACGCAGCGGAACCACTATGGAATATAATCGAGACCAAAAGTGATTAGACATAAATCGTTAATAAATAGTTGTTACTTAAATCTGAAATTCACATGTCGTAATGACAGCGTATTTATTAAAAATATTGAAATTTGGAAAAACACAAAATAATGTTTGCAAGATCAATTAAGTACTATAACTATGTGGATTTACAAACTATATGGATTACAATGGAATCGAAACTACGTCAAACTTCGTGGATTTACAGCAGAATCTAGCGTGTCAAAAAATTACTCAAATTCTCGTGTCATAACAACATCGTCCTAAAAATATCGAAATTTGAAGCCAAAAAACTATCGTCATACGGCTTGAAATTACGATGGAATCTTTCCAACAAACGCGTTAAAAAGAAACAAACTGAAAAAAAAAATTTTAAATAGCGGGAAAAACGCAGTGGAATCAAGATGGAATTAAAAACGTCCATAAGTGAGTTTCGAAAAAATCGTTAACAGTCACTTCTCAAATTTGATATTTACGTACCTTAATCCTTAATAGCATCGTAATAGTTAAAAGTATTGGAATTCGCAAACCAGGTGGAAATATCAGAAAAAAACAATCAAAATTTGGCATCATTTAATGTGAAATCGAGCACGTCAAAAAATGATACCTCAAATTTTAAATTTACGTGCTTAAGCAACAAACGTGCTTCAAATTTTAAATTTGCGTGCTACGTGTAAGAGCATCGCATTAAAAAATAAAAATCAGAATTTTTATTTTTATACATACTTTCTTTATACATATTTTCTTCTTTGAAAAAAGAGTATGGACTTTAATGCACCTTAAACCTAAAATAAGGACTTTTAAGATTGCTTAAATCTCGTGCTGTTGCATTAAGTAGTACTAAGCACTTTCAAGGCGTGTACGCATTTTGCTTTTGTTTATACAAATTGTAAACTCAACTTTTATGATTTAATTTTAAATAAAAAATATTGTATTTTTACGAGACGTTAGCCTCAGAACGATATCATTTAGGGTCAAAACCCAGTAGCTGGTTGATAAGAGCTTTGCTTCCCGCTCGCGCCAACCACAGCGGTGATGTAAAATATTCTCAGCAGTAGAAGGATCATGGGTTAAAATCCCCTTGCCGTCGGGCTAACCGTGGTTTTACTCTCCATGTAATACAAATGCTAGTTAGTCTCATCAAAAAGTCCTCCACGAAGGCTAGTTTGTCCCAATTCTTGATCCAGGAGTCTTCTTGTTTTCTGGGTTCTCTTGTCTTCTGGGTGGTTATAAAATAAAAATCCTGCGAAAGTCATCAGTTTTGGAGGATCAGGGGAAGGAATGCAAAGAGCGAGCGTAGCAAATCCCTATCGCGAAATGATCTGAAAAGATTTGCGAATTTCAAAAGAGGTTGCGAACTGGCCAAGAAGCCCTCTAGTAAAATAATGAAATATAACTTTAAAATCAACATTTTATTAATTAAGTACACCGTTTCTAAAAATCAGTTAGTCTTCTTTTTTGTTCCAAGGGTAGAGCGCAGAATAAAAACTTTGAGAACATTAAAAGCTGTTTCCTGCTGATAATATTTAGATTCATTTTCATTTAGATTCAGAAAATTGTCCTTACCCAGCGACGTCTTTAGCAGGCAGAATTGAATCTAACACACTTTGATGGTCGCCAGAGAAATCATATGGTAACTAGAGTGCAATAATAAATGGCAATTTAATAAAAATCACAAACAGCAACAATGTTATTAGATAATGAATCGAATATATATTAGCAATATATATTATCTAAGTCAGTGATATAATTAAAATAATAAATTCTTTAGATTCCAGATAAATAATTCTGCTAGATTCTCTCTGGTCATTAAAAGGGAACACTTCTGTGATTGCTGAAAATAGTCGGCCTTTTTAAATAAATTTATAGAGAACATAATACAAAAAAGACATTTGTTTTCTGTTTTAATATGTTGTAATCAACTCAATTGTGAGGGTGGAATTATGCTATCAAAATTTTGAGAAGTTGGAGCTCTCAAATCTCTAATTGAAGTCGATTGCTTTCCGACTACTACAAGAAAAAATTATGATCAGGTTAACGCTAAAAGTAATTTATTGTAGATCAAAATTTTAATCATTTTTCTGACTAATTAGAAAAGTAGAATTTTAAGTGGAAGTCAGTGCTGAATTTTAAAAAAAAAGTTTCAGTCTTTTTATGACCGAAGTAAGCAAAATTTATACCGATATTATTATCAAAAGAAAATATTCAATCAAAATTTTTAATCGCATTCCGATTAGTTAGAGTGCTCAAATCTTAACAGAAGAACTTAGCCTCCAAACAATTTAAGTTTAAATTGCTTTCTAACCGCATCAAGCACAATTTATCCCCAAATAAGTAATTATGGTCAAAAGACATAATGAATCACATCGCTCTTAATAAAAAATTTTGGAATACTTAAGAAATATGAAATCAAATTAGTATGTACAATTTAAATATAAAAATAGGAATATTCAATCAAAGTAAAAACAAAAATACTCTCGAAATCTAAATTGAAAGAAGAAACAGAAAAGAGTTGAAAGCTAAATAATAGAAATGCCTTAAGCTAACAGGCAATCTAACTAGTTTTGAGATTTCCACTCCACATTTCTCACTAATGATTTGTATAGTTTAATATCTATTTTGTGTTTTTCACATTTATTATTAATTTGCGGGCGCTAATGTGTATACTTTCTCAGCTTCACTTTTAACATATAACATAATTTCCTTTTCTTGGCTTCAATCATCATCAATGTACTCATCATCTTCATTTATTAATGCACTGTTGTCTAACCTCATCATCTATGCACCTATATTACAGTTGTGTGCATCAATGCACCTAGAAAATCATTAATGCACTGATTTCCCCATCCCCTTATACATCTCCTAATACTTATATTTCTTACTAAACAACAAATAAGAATAATACATTTAAGGGACTCGTAAATCATCTTTTTTTTTCTTTGTCCATTTCATTGTAATCAATGCTTTCAATATGACATGCTAGCATAGTGTAACTATAAGCATCATGCATATAAAATGTATCATATGAATGTATCATATATAAATATTATAATGAAATAAAAATGTTACAAATAATGGCACTGAAAGAACCTTAATTCTTTATAAAAATTTTTTTACACAGATAAAATAATTAATACGCTTAAGAAAAAATTTGGAAAGTTAGAAACACAAATCAAGCAACAAAAAAAAAAAGAATTTCTAAAATTATGTCTGCTAGCAAAAACAGCAAGAAAAAAGCAAATTAAGAAAATAACATTTAAAGAATAATAAGTAAAAATGGAAAAGCGCTAAAAGCAACTAAAACCAAATTTGTCTTATTTAAACAATTTAGAAAGTTAGAAACACAAATCAAGCAATTCTTCTTCTTCTTTTCAATTTTTCTTCATTTTCTTTTTCTTTCCAAGAAGTTCTTTTTTTCTTGTTTGATTTGTGTTGCGTTTCTAACTTTCTAAATAACATAATTTGTGTTTCTAACTTTCTAAATTGTTTAAATAAGACAAATTTGGGTTTAGCTGCTTTCAGCGCTTTTCCATTTGGGCTTATTATTATTTTAAATGTTTTTTTTTTTCTTAATTTGCTTAAATCAGTTTCATTCTTTGATTGGATAGGCTTAAGAAAACTTATTTTCGTTATTAAGATTTTATTAAACTTATAATATATGTCATTATTTATTGAATGGGTTAACATTATTCATAAGAACAACAAAAACTTTTAACTAAATTTTAAAAAATATATATATTTTTGCTCGTTTTACCTCAACTAGAATTCCATGAATGCTTGAATCTCTGTTCAGCTGTGTGATTGCATCATAAACCTATAAATAAAAGCATAGTTGAAATAGAACGTATCATTTTATAATTTACATTGAAACCATACTGATGTAAAAAAATAAATAACTAACTAACTCCCTGGCATTACAGTCCATGTTGGACCATGACCTTACTAACAATTATTCTCCAAAGAAAGAAAGAAATAACAAAATATTTGTCTCATTTTAAATCTTAATTTAATTGAACTATGATTTGCAATTATAGTAAAGCCTATTTATAAATTATCAATGAATTACAATAAAATAAAATCAATATTAAGAACGAAAAAAAATTCACAGAGCTAAAATAGCGTAAATGAAATAGAAATTACATTAATCGATATTTGGTCTTAACATAAACAGATATTTGGTCTTAAAATAAAAATATGTATGATTATCAGGAAATTGTTAGGAGCCATTCAAACCTTATGTAAGCACAGCATGTCTTTTGTAATTTTGGATTCCCTCTCTCTTATCAGAAAAAAAGGCAACTCACAAAGGCACGTTATTTCTCAAAAATTCAATTATTTTTTTTAATTTTTCACAAGATTTTTGACGATAAAAGAATTTAGTGTCTTAAGTTCTTATACTCGCTTAAATTCTTATGCAATATTTAAAGGATTCCTAACGTATTTCCTATTAATAATGTATACTTCAATGAAGTAGTTAAACAAAAACAACTATGGGACAATAAATATCGAAAAAATTTTATTGAAATTTAATTTTACTGAAACTTGTTAAATGCCCATCTGAAAACAATACTAAGGAACAGTTACCGAAAAATTGGCTTTATTACGATATTACCTCAAGCCTGCCAGGCTGGAAACAATAGTTTTAAATCCTACTATTTGGTATGGATTAAAAAGCGAAATGGTAAAAATTTATTGTTTTCAGAAACTGATAAATAAAAATACATTAATATTCAGATATTATAAAAGTTCTCTAACACTTACATATTTTAGTATAAATACACATTGCTTTTTAAATTACTATTTTATGAAAATATGTAGATATTTTTATATAAAAATAGTATTTATGGTTTTAAATGTTGCATTTAATAACAATATTTATGAAACAATATACTTACACAAGAATCATTATCTCCCGTATTTACTGTAACGGATTTTAAAGAAACACCAACTGTTTCTAAAGTCCCTTTTATAGCAATAGAAGGGATGCTATCACCCACTTGATTTACCTATACAATAAAATTACATTTTATAGTAAAAATCATTACAAAATATTTATGAATTTTGTCAACTATATCTATTAAAAACTTACTTTTAAAACAGCCACTAAAGGTTGAATGTCACCAAACTCTTTTCTTAAAGCACTCAGTTTACTTTTTATAGCGTCCATTGAAAATCTATTTAAACAGAAAAGGGAATTTTTTCAGTTATTTCTTATTCATTTTTAAATAATAGCGCTCTTTATTTCAAAATAATAGGTAAAAACTACCGCATTATCAACATTTTTAATTTATAAATTTAAAAAAAAAAAAAAAAAACTTAATAATATCTCAACAAAATATCAGAAAATATTTCCCTTTGTTTCACCTACTGCATCAAATACAACACAAATTAAAAAATTAGGGTCTAAATTATATTTTTTTACGAGTACAGTTGAAAAATTTGAATTGTTTCAATAATTCATTTACTTTATAAGAATTTGTGACGAAAACTAGCTTAAAATGACGTTAATCACTTAGATTATTTAAAAGGCATATACAAGGGTTGCTATTTATATTTCTGGTCTTGGCAACAGTAAGTGTTGCTAGGCGACTGCAGACAATTTTAATCGAAAGTTTGATATTTTTAAACATAAATTCAGCAGACGATTTACCATCATAGCTTCATTTGTGTTGTTGACAGTAAATTGAAAAGTTCTTCTCTTTCAAAAAATGGAATTGAATCGTGAACATTTTCGTGCCATTATTTTTCATAACTTTCGACGTGGATTGTCAAGACAAGAGTGCTTCGATGAACTTAATTCTTTATTCAGCGATAAAGCGCCACCCTACAGCACTGTAAAAAATTGGTATAACGAATTTAATCGTGGTCGGTGTTCGATCCAGGACAAATCACGTGTAGGTCGTCCAAAATCCGTTGTTGTGCCAGAAAAGATCGATGCTGTGCGTGAACTGATAAAGCAAGATCGTCATGTGACATACCGTGAGATAGAGGCGTCTTTGGACATTAATATGACTAGCATCAATAAAATATTGCATAAACATATGAGCGTAAAAAAAATTTGTTCGCGTTGGATCCCGCATAATCTGACAAACGCTCAAAAAAAGGCTCGTGTCGATTGGTGCAAGGAAATGTTGGAAAAATACTTTCAAGGTACATCAAAGGCTGTATATAACATCTACACATGTGACGAATCATGGATCTATGCATATGAGCCGGAAACAAAACAGCAATCAACTGTATGGGTCTTCCAAGACGAGGCAAAACCAACAAAAGTTGTTCGAGGAAAAGCACATCGAAACAAATGATTGCCTGTTTCTTCGGCATTAACGGTCATCATGTGGCAACAGTGGCGTTAGAGCAACGCAGGACGGTCAATTCTGAATGGTACACGACCATTTGTTTGCCAGAAATCATCGGAGAAATTCGAAAAAAGCAGAAGAACAGGCGAATCATTCTTCATCATGATAATGCGAGCTCTCACACATCGACTCAAACAAAGGCATTTCTGACGGAGCGAAAGAACGAACTGATGGGTCATCCGCCGTACAGCCCTGATTTGGCACCCAATGACTTCTTCTTATTCCCACACATCAAAAATAAATTACGTGGACAACGATTTTCGACCCCCGAAGAAGCGGTTGATGCATTCAAAACGCATGTTTTGGAGTTACCTCAATCGGACTGGAAAAAGTGCTTTGAAAATTGGTTCAAACGCATGCAAAAGTGTATTGATCCTCATGGAGAATATTTTGAAAAACAATAAAACCAATTTCGATCCTACATATTTGTTTTTTCATTATTAGGCCAGAAATATAAATAGCAACCCTCGTACTATTCATCATGTAAGCGAAATTCTATGAAATAAAACTTATCGAATTAAAACTCGGAAATTTAAAAAAAGAACATCTGAAAGGTTTTTCAAATCTGATACATATAACTTGGCTATTATAGAAGCGTCCATTGTCATTCATGCTTCTATTCCGGTTAATTGCGCTTTCCGGTATAATTGCAGATGAAGCAGGGAAACAGATTTACAGGTAGTTTTTTGCTGCAAATGTTACCTGTAAATGGAGAATACGAATTTTTAAGAAATAAAATGCTTCAGAAAAATGTAAAACGATTTTGATTTGCTAATTTTATCCTTCCATCGTCTTACAGCTTGTCAACCGGGCGTAGTTCAGGGAAACAATTTTACCACACATCCCAGAGGCAGAATCGCAGCGACATGGATGCAGAAAGATTTTTCTTTTGGGAAGTAAAAAAATTTGGTTTGCTTTTCAGCAGAAATTTAAGCGCAAAATTCGAATAAAGTATTTAAATAATCACTTTTTGAAGCGCTCAGTTTAGTGCCGTAAATCCATTTTGATTGCACATTTGGCTGTTATTGGCATTGATTTTTATGTACTTTTTAGATATCCCGATATATTTCAGGCGATATGGGAAATTCGAATGGCGCATTTGATCATTTACTTTTTTAAGGCAATGATTCTATCGATTTTTTTAGCAGTTATTGCTTTTGATTTCCACATAGTTTTTAAAATCAGATATTTTTTATACGGTATTATTTATTACAACAATCAAATCTTAAAGTGAAACATACATTTGAGTAATCCCTTTCTGAAGAGTCCGATTCCCGTGATTTCGTTGTCGATCTGTTTTTCGTTGATTACTCCTACAGATTTCATGATATTAAATTATTTTTTTTAATGTGATGATGATTTTCAAAATGCGATAAAGGATATAATCAGGCGGATATAAAGGAATCAAAAAAATATTACATATTCAATTTAAAATATAATTTTTTTTTTGGTTTTTGTAAACACAGCTTTTTTGTTACTTTAAACTAGTAACATACATCTTTGTTATTAAAGAAAGTATTTTGCAGAAATATATTAGTGCTAGAGAGAGTTCTGTCACAGAAAGCCCGAAAAAATTCTGCCACAGTGCAGGTCATTTTCACCGCAAATGTTATCAGTAAATAGAAAATGTGAATTTTTTTAGGGAAAAATGCTTCTAAAAGTTGTGAATTGATTTTGATACGTTAATTTTACCCCTCCATTGTTTTACAGCAGGTCAATCGGACGTAGAGTAAGCAGAAAAACAGTTTTACAGGTCATTTTCACCGCAAATGTTATCAGTAAATAGAAAATGTGAATTTTTTTAGGGAAAAAATGCTTCCAAAAATTGTGAATTGATTTTGATACGTTAATTTTATCCCTCCATTGTTTTACAGCAGGTCAATCGGACGTAGAGTAAGCAGAAAAACAGTTTTACAGGTCATTTTCACCGAAAATGTTGTCAGTAAAAGGAAAATGTGAATTTTTTTAGGGAAAAAATGCTTCCAAAAGTTGTGAATTGATTTTGATACGTTAATTTTATCCCTCCATTGTTTTACAGCAGGTCAATCGGACGTAGAGTAAGCAGAAAAACAGTTTTACAGGTCATTTTCACCGAAAATGTTGTCAAAAAAGGAAAATGTGAAAATGTGAATTTTTTAGGGGATGAAATGTGAATTTTTTGTAAAAGGAAAATGTGAATTTTTTAGGGGAGAAAATGATCGTGAATCGATTCTGATACGTTTATTTTATGTAACCCCTATAGAAGGTCAACTGAGTGTAATTCCCGAGTAAGGGATACAGTTTTGCAGGTTATTTCCGCTGCTCTAACAAACTGTATAACGAAGTTAAAACTAAACTAAACAAAGTCTAAAATCTAGGGCTTTAAAAATAATAA
This sequence comes from Parasteatoda lunata, assembly GCA_949128135.1. Lineage (NCBI taxonomy): Eukaryota > Metazoa > Arthropoda > Arachnida > Araneae > Theridiidae > Parasteatoda > Parasteatoda lunata. The sequence continues at coordinate 70,254,610 of OX421972.1, read as the reverse complement.
TAAATAAATAAAAAAGTCAATTATATTTTACTTCCGAAATAATGAATAGCACAACTTTTTTCAGTTATATAACATAAAAAATATCGCAACAACAGATATATATATATACCAGTTTAGTCTTTGATTACACCAGATTAGTATGTATACCAGATTAGTAGACTATATAACAGATTAGAATTTGATTTAAAAAAATTAATTCAGTCCCGCAACAGACCTTACCTTAAAACGCTATTCCTATGATTAAACCCACTGGCGGTTAAGGAAATGGGCGAAATTGGGAGAAAGTTTCTCCCCTACACACAGTTCCCCTATCTATTAACATTGGAAAACCGGTTTTGCTATGCAGTGAAGACTGCAGGTTAAAATACGACTTTCTACGTGCAGAACCGTCAGTGGGTTAAAGACTAAAAAGTAAGAATTTTTTAACATAGATATTACAGAAGTAAAACATCTTTCTTTTTACCGATTTCATACAGTTTAATAATAATTAAAGAGTATAGTTTAAGTGGCATTCTGAAAGCACTAACTTTTAAAGTTCAAGAATATGCATAAGTCAGTTATAAGCATTGTTTTTCGGCAAAATCATTGAATAAGACAGTTTCCAATGAGAAAATTAAATTCTGTAAAAAGCTACCTGATTTCATATTTCTTAAAATTCACGTCACATGTTTTCACAGTAATTTGGTATTACTTCAGCTTTGAATTATTTTAAAAGATTATAGAATAATTACAATTTAAAAATATGAATGACATTATGATTCACGCAATGATGTAGCCAAATCAAGTTTAACAAGTTATAAATATATTATATTCTGTAATGAAGAAATCTACTAATTGAAGATTTATTTTTTAAAAAAAACAGTTATTAATAAAATATTTTAATTTGGATTATTTTAAGTTCATAGAAAAATTTCGAAGAAAAAAATATAAATGACATTATGTTTCACTTAATGATGTGACCAAATAAAGTTTAAGTTAAATAAAGTTAGTCAGGTCATAATTATCTAATTTGATGTTGTACCTTAAGGTAGAAACCTATTAATTAAAAAAAATTATTTAAACAAAAACTACAATTATTGTAATATTTTCGATTTGGTACTACTTTAAACGATTATAGAAAAAAAATTATAAATAATGTAATGTTTCATGCATGATGCATCCAAATTAAGTTTAGGAAAATAAATTAGCTCACCTGAAATCGTATCTATAATATAGAAATCAAGAGAATGAAAATGTATTTAAATAAAAATACTCGTTTAATTTTAGCAACTCGTGCTATTGAACACAATCTAGAGTAATTCAGAAAACTCCAAGGTCCTATTTTATTATCTTTTTATTTAAACATATCAAGATAATTTTATCAAAAACTACAGAAAAGTAAGTTCAATAATCTGATCAAGTAGAATATTTTATCATATAATTTCCGAAAGCAGTTCTTTACACGTTTGAAGAAAATGTTAAAATATATCAGCTTAATAGTAAAAATATATATCTTATCAGATACGCTCATTGTTAAAACAGTGTATCACAGAGGCATCTAAAAAGAAGTTTTGAAGGACAATAATCAATGAAAATTATTCACTAAAGTATCTCGTATCGATAATAAAAATTACCATCAGCATACTTAAGATAGTATATATCATGCTATTGATAAACTTAGATCTTACCAGATGAAATTAGAGATTAAAATAAAGTAATAATGGGAAACAAAGTATAAATGCTATTATAAATGAAATATAATTTATACAATCTAATATTTAAAAAAAATCTTACGTTAACATTCGAATTAGAATTATTTTCAAAATATCGTTGTAAACAATTTGTTATCAAGAAACTGTTTTAAAATTCTTTATTTTATTACAAAAGAAAAACTTAAAACTAAGAATCAGCGAAAATCCACTCTTTTTTTCCACAATCGTCTGAAAAATCTAAGATTATTTAATCAGAAAAAGAAACATTGAATATTTAAGTCGTTATCGAAACATAATTGCTATAACCAATATTAAAATTATCTGGAAGGTGAATAAGACATTTTTAACAAAAATTTATCCAAAGAATTGTAAAAATATTAAATAAATGTTATCACATATTCTTCTTCACTTATTATCAGGTTACGTTTTAAAAATGAAAAAAAAAAAAAAAAAGGTTCTAATGTAATTAAAGATTTTCAAGTTAAAAAACAGTTGCCTAACACCCAATTTTTCTTTGGCGCCAATAATGCATATTTTCGTTATGTTAATGATAGAAAACCCATGCACATTCTTAATTTGCTTGATATTTGATTCTACAGTTTTATTTGATTACCAAAGTCGAGCCTCATTGGCTGCGGTCAGTGAGGTAATCACTTTGATCGACCTGCTAAAGAACCGAGAGTGCGAGGTATCTATCCTCGTTAAAGTGTTCGACTGTCAAGTTCCTAAGTTTGCGCTGGTCGTTGGGCTATCAAAGCAGGAGAGTCATCGAATTAGAATCGCATTTCATCACAATTTTGATCCTCTGCAGAGGATCAAAATTGTGATGAAATGCGTTCGGATCATCCTCAGTGATGTTTCTTAGACCTTCACCATTAGTCCATATTTTAGCGACGTAATAAACGACGTGTGACGTAAATAAAATATTGCTTGATATAATTCACACAACATTTTTAACAATAGGAAGTCAGATGCGAATCCTTTCTATTTTTAAAATACAAACTATTTTTTTAAAAATAATTTTTAACAAATTAATTTGAAACTTTAAACTATAAATATAGTACGAAGATAGTTTGGGATTTTTATTATAATTTGTTCAAAAGTTGTTTTACGTTCTACCTTAATTACAAAGTTAATAAATATACAAATAATATAATAAACCCTCTTCTAATTAAAATGTAATGATGAGTTTGTTCATTATTATTTCAGAGTCTACATCTTGAGAAAAAGTTCTAGGTACTTGAAACAATTATTTAAAGAAATATTTTTATAAACAAATATTTGCTATATGTTTAAATGAAGTTATTAGTTAAAAACATTCGCAATCTAAACCTATATGCCTTTTCCCAACGTTTCCAGACCTTACTGACATTCAGCAGATTTCGCTGAAAACTAAGAGTTAGTAGGCATGTTATATATCATGATCAATAGTATTGAGGAAAACGGTTCATAACTGGATGGATACTTTTCGAAATTTAACAATTAGTGTATATAGAGTTTCAATTCACAATGCATAAAAATTAAATAGCGATAACTTAATTTTTAATTTGGACAATCCTTTCTTCGAATTGAAACTTCCACAGTCATAATTTTGGAAAACTAGTCATAATTTAGGGAAATAAATTATTGTATGATAAAAATACTTGTTTCAAAAGTGAATATCTCAGAATTTTACAAGAAAATTCTGTAGAATCCATGCACCTTAAGCCTTTAAAGTTATAAAAAACAGTCTAATAGTTACTAAACAAAATTTGTTAGATTATCGGAATTGTATTTATACTAAAACATGTAATCCAAAAAAAAAAAAAAAAATAGATAAAAAAATTCTTTTTTCATTTATATTCAAAAATTTATCAATAATTGATTTTGTAAATGAAAGAAATTTCAATGAAGAATATCTGTTTCTCTTAGATCTAAATAAGTGCAAATTTGAAAAATTATTGTTTTTTTAGGATTTTACCTTTAAATCAGAAAAAAAGACACGCTATATTTCATAAATGTACATTATTAAAATGCTACATAAAATATTTTTTACTTACTTTAACCTACATTAATACAAAATAATGAAAAAAAGTATGAAAAATATGTTTAATAAAAATTCTGCGTCAAAGCGTTAAGAGGACGCTATAACTTGAGAGAAAACTTTCATAGAAAAATTCATTTTCACCCACATAAGTTATTAAAAGAGCGCCCATTCGCTTCCCTATCCCGATTTTACCAAAATTAGAAGATTTAATTTTAAATTAATTAAACACGCATTCAAAAATAAATAAAAAATCCTTTTTCATTTTTTAGTAAGAATGAGGTGTTTCAGCTTTCCCTGTACATTTTTCTCTAGAAGCTTTGGATTTCTTATTGTTAGCTTATAAAATATAACCCTTCCGAATCAATTTTACAATGTGTTTGACCCAGTGCTGGATGTACAGCGCACAAAAGAAAAAACGGACAACCCTGAATAACTTTTGATCTAATGATCGGCTATTTGCGTTCTAGGACTCAATCTCAACGGTTCGAGCGGGTGACCTCAAATATGCTAATTAATTAGTGCAGACGAAATTTTAAGCTATGAAATTGGATACAAAAACGTACTTTCTCTAAATAAACATACCTTTTTTTCGACGGATTAGGATTCTTGATCCTCAAAAAATAGGGAGTAGCCGCAATCTGGGAAATATGGTCCAAATGCTTTGGTCAGGAGAGCGGTCCAAAGTTTTGATCCCTTTCTGTTAATTTTATTTTTTTGCACATTTTACTAGAACTCGAGAACTTTATAATGCGAATTTTAAAAAAATTTGCACACAGTTATAAAATTCGTTCATCCAAAAGATAATTTTTAGTAAATATTTATTATTTTATTTAATAATAGTTGGATTGTAAGATATAGAAGTTTTTACATCATTTTAAAGAAGACAATTTTAAATGGGAAAATACAAAATTTGAGCGAAATTGGCGGAATAGTTTTAGAGAAATCGAATTTTAAAAAAGTCGTATTTTGAAAGAAATTTTTTTTTTTAATAAATTATGTGTCAATGTGTGCCATCAAAACCTTAATAATTTATATCATCAAAATCTAAAAGTTCTATAAATCTATATGTTTTTAAAATTTAATATCAAAGCTTTTCAAAAAGCACAGGAATCTTTGTACAAAATATATAAAATCATAAACGTCATAAAAATCCGAAAGAAAACATGATTAAAAAACATGCTCTGGGAACGTTTATTAAAACATACAGTAATTAAATATAATCTGTATTGTTTTGTATGGGATACTACGATAAAAATATATTCACCTTCTTAACGCATCCCAACACCAACTCTAATAACATTTTTATTATAGGTAAATGTGAATAATGCTAACTACGCATTTGTTCCTAATCTTTTTGAAATTTTAATTTAGAAAACAACTATATCAAATAACAAGATATAAATACCCGTTATATTTCTTTTTAAAACTATATAAAAAGTATGAAAAATTATTATTTACTCACTAGATTGAAAAAGAGACATCATGAAATTAATAAATTTTTTCTCCAAAATACTTCTGACTGAACAAATGAAAAAAAAATCGATGAACTCTGGTTTATACAATTTTATTGCAGTCAATGTTGTTAATAGATGACGACAAATCTAATACATCACTAGTATCTACATACCAATAATTTCATAACGCAAGAACCTGATATGATTATGATTCTGTGTCAAACTCAAAGTAAAATGTTTACATAAACATGTATCTAACATAACAAAATCAATGCTAGATATTAAGTCTGAGGCAAAAATAAAACAAAATAGTAGAAAAATCAATAGGATACCTAGAAGTTCAATCCAGTTATAAAAATAAAATCATTAGTAAAATAATTTTATATTTCCCAAAGCAAAATCTGAAGATAAATTTATCCTACTTACCTTCTAAATAAATTCGGTCTATAATAATAAAATTCTGTTATTTTGATATCTATTCTCTGATTGTGCAACAGCAAAAACTTAGTCAAAAATGGAATCCTAAAAAATTTCTTAAATCTAAGTGTCATTTTAAAAAAGGTCGTTTTTCTTTTTTAAATTAGTATATTTTATATCCATTAGATATGAAATTTGCTTCTGGCACGAAAATTAAAAAAGGTATGAAGATGAAATTTTTTGCTCTCCCTTCACTCATATTTTAAAAATATGTATTTATTATAATTTTTTCATGATTCTAATCACTGAAACTACTGGAGCAAATTGTATCAAATATCATGGGGATTCGTTTCAGACCATGAGAAACAATTTCCTGTAATTAAAAAATACATGTATATGAGTTTTACCATGTCAGATCAATTACTTTTTGGTAAACCCATTTTTGGTTTTGATGAAATTTGGTGTAAAGAACACTTATGGCAAAGTAATTATTTCTGTTGTGTCTAAATAATTAATGAGCAAAAACTGTGTACTTGAGTAGCAGAGTGTTATGGCAATAATACATATAATTTACTTTTTATTTTTATTTATTTTTTTTATTATTTTTATTTTGGGGTGGGGGTTATATTTTGACCTAACCATGGACTGAAATGTCTATTTCTTAACTTTGCAATAGTACCTGAATTTTAATTAAATTACGAGAAAGAAGAAAGTTAACATGTATGCAAGTCTTGCGATTTTTTATTAAAATTTTTATTTTAAACTTGGTAGAATAGCTTTGTCATTTGAGTTCTTCACATTAAATTTTATCAAAGCAAAAATGGGTTAGTCAAAAAGTGATTGATCTTACATGCTCAAATATTATTAATTAAAAAATAAAAAGAGAAAACTAAGGAAACAATGGCATTTTTTTATAGAAAAAAATACCAGGAAATTTTGAATTTATTTAACAAAAAAAAAAAAAAGGACTCCTTGAAATTATTAAAATTACTCTTATTGTTTTACATTCACAAAGCTGTTCATTTTTATCTGATTTAAAACTTCATTCGCTTCAATAATATACAAATAAGAAAATATTCAAATATTTCATATTTCTATATTTTAGAAGTGAAAGAAGTTTTCAATCAGAAAATATCTTACCCCTTTAGTTTCTTAGGATTATTTAATTAATATTCCTTTTTATTACATTATTATATTATAAAACTGTATCTTTTTTTTTAATGTATACAATTTTCTAAAGTAATAGGTACTTTTTTCATTATTTTCTCATAGTCTTTGGCATTTGATAAAAAATTTCATCATATTTGATCCAGCAGTTTTTTAGCAGCAAAGTCAAAATATTTTAAGTAATTTTTACATCTTTCTGTTTACACATTTACTGCATTCCTTAATTTTTTTTACTGTTCCCAGTTACGAGTAAAGAAAATGACTCTGTTCTGTTCTGTCAAACCTTTTTGAAAGCGAATACTTCTACAGAATAATTTGGATCATTAATAATAAAAAAAATAGCTTTTAGCCTTTAGTTGCAACTGAATATGACAAAAAAAATTTGAATAAAAATTTTATATGTACAGTTTTTACTCATAACGATGATACAATAAGCGCAATTATAATTAGATTGTAGGAAATAGGCAAAAAATAAGACAAAAAATAAGACAAAAAATTCCTATTTTTTTTAAAATTAAAACTTATTGCTTAAAAATAACTTATTACAGTGTTCAAAAATATCTTTTCTTGACTTTTAGCTTTACTATCTTTTTGGCAGAAAAGAAATAGTACATTAATTAATATGTAAATTTAATGTAAATAAACAAAAATTATGCCATAGCTAAAAAAAACTAATTTATGTGATTTTTGTTTTCATTCATATTCATAAAACAGTTAATTCAAAGAAGCTGCAAAATTGTTGTTTTAAAAAATTGTGATAATTTTTCTTTTTAAATATTTCACAACACTCTCAAGAATATGTCATGTCTAATAAGTTTTACAAAGATAATTACTCTTCTCACTGTAAAAAAACATATCTTAATAGTGCATTCCACATTATTCAAATAATAAAAATATCAAATCTGTTGTGCCCCATTGATAAAACCATAAAAAGAAGAATAAAATTTTTTTTAAAAATTCAAAAAGCCTAGTTTTCAAAATATATACTCATACAAATACTATACATATTTAAAATTTTTAACAGTTTCTGCATTGCTTAACACCAGCAATAAGAAATTACCGACTCGATTTAATACTTAATTGAATGTGATAGCTCATTTAAAATTTCTTTTATTTATGATAGTAAACCGGTTATTTTAACATTGTTATATTTAGACAATCAGTTCTTTATTATTATTATGAATCTTAATACAAGAACGCTAATTAATACATAACACAGAAAATACCTTTTGCAATTGTTTTCAATAACTGATAAATTTACTTTCCCAGATCAATTTATTTTAATTATAATTTACTCAATTGCCTGTATCAATCAGCAAGGCTTCAATACCTGTGTGAATATTAAAATCAAAAATCACATGTTAGACGAATGTTTGACAGAGATAAATAAACAAAATTCATCTAATTTGATTGGTTTAGTGAATTGGATTAAAAGTTGAAGTAAGAAGAAATTCTTCGTGGGAATTTAAAAATTTTATCTCTCGGCTACCCTGATTTAATCTTTACTGAAAGAAATTGAGTTGAAATGCTGAATCAGGATAAAAGTACGCAAATAAATGTCAATTTGAATTGTTCAAACATAATCTTTCAGTTCTTATATATATTCAATAACTTCGCTTAATTAACTGTAACTTCAAGCATTCACACTCAGAACCGGCTTGATGCTCTTGTTTTGGAATTTTATGATGAGCTGTCAATAGTATATACATTAGTTGTAGTACTTGAGAAGTAAATTGACAAAAATGGATGCAACAGCAAAATATAAAAACAATGTCAAAGCACCGTCTCTTTATAAGAGACCAATGTGGTTTGCACGGATGTCTCCGGAAAAGCAAGATACACTTTTAAAAATGTTGATTCTCTCCATTGCATCCGTGTTATCTTTTTCAAATCGTCTGTATTCTGTCATTAGATTTGAGAGTGTTATTCATGAATTCGATCCTTACTTCAACTACCGAACAACTAAATACTTAACTGAAAATGGTTTTTATAATTTTCATAATTGGTTCGATGATAGAGCTTGGTATCCTCTGGGGAGGATCATAGGTGGTACCATCTATCCAGGTCTCATGATGACATCTGCAGTGATACACCATGTTCTACAGCTCTTGAATATAACTGTTGACATTCGTAATGTCTGTGTTTTTCTGGCACCATTGTTTTCAAGCTTTACCACTATCATTACTTACCTTCTTACCAAAGAACTGTCTGATGCAGGATCTGGTTTGATAGCTGCTGCTATGATATCAATTGTTCCTGGTTATATTTCAAGATCAGTAGCTGGTTCATACGATAATGAAGGTATAGCAATTTTCTGCATGCTTCTGACATACTACCTTTGGATAAAAGCCGTTAAAACAGGTTCTGTGTATACATCTGCTATGTGCAGTGTGGCTTACTTCTATATGGTTTCATCTTGGGGTGGTTACGTGTTTTTAATAAATTTAATTCCATTACATGTTTTGGTATTAATGGTCACAGGCCGCTTCTCACATCGTGTCTATACAGCATATAGTGTCTTGTATTGTTTAGGCACCTTACTGTCAATGCAGATATCTTTTGTGGGTTTCCAACCTGTACAATCAAGTGAACATATGGCTGCTTTGGGTGTATTTGGCTTATGTCAACTTCATGCATTTGCTGATTACATAAGATCTCGTTTGAAACGTGAAGATGCTGAACTTTTATTTAAAGCTACTTTTACACTATGTGCTGTAATTGTAGTTATTGTTGGTGCTGTGCTGACTGCTACTGGTAAAATTTCACCATGGACTGGTCGATTTTACTCCCTTCTTGACCCTTCTTATGCCAAAAATAACATTCCTATCATAGCTTCTGTTTCTGAACATCAGCCTACATCATGGTCCAGTTTTTACTTTGATCTCCAATTATTAGTCTTCCTATTTCCTGTTGGACTTTATTACTGTTTCAGTAAACTGACGGATGTTAATATTTTCATAATTCTGTATGGCATCACCAGCATTTACTTTGCTGGTGTCATGGTTCGATTGATGCTGGTTTTAGCTCCGGTAATGTGCATCTTATCTGGAATTGGTGTTTCCTCTATTCTTACTACTTACTGTAAGCAAATTGATGTTCCTCAACCAGAGAAAAAATTGAAACGTCATGACAATACATATTTCAAGCGAAAAGAAGTTTCGGTTTCATTTATTTGCATGATGCTCGTTTTTCTATATTCCTATGTCAGACATTGTACATGGGTTACTACGGAAGCATATTCGTCGCCATCTATAGTTCTTGCTGCTCGAAGCCATGATGGATCTAGAATTATATTTGATGATTTCCGTGAGGCTTATTACTGGCTGCGTCACAATACACCTGAAGATGCAAAGGTTATGTCCTGGTGGGATTATGGGTATCAAATCACAGCCATGGCAAATCGCACTATATTAGTTGATAATAACACCTGGAACAACACTCATATATCTAGAGTTGGTCAAGCTATGGCTTCCACTGAAGATAAAGCCTATGAAATCATGAGAGAACTGGATGTCAACTACGTTCTTGTAATTTTCGGCGGTCTGACCGGCTATTCATCAGATGATATAAATAAGTTCTTGTGGATGGTTAGAATCGGTGGTAGTACAGAACGTGGTAAACACATTAAAGAAAATGATTATTATACAAAATCTGGAGAGTTTAGAGTGGATAAAGAAGGATCCAAAACACTTCTTGAATGTTTGATGTACAAGTTATGCTACTATCGATTTGGTTCTGTGTATACCGAAGCTGGTAAACCTCCCGGCTATGATCGTGTACGAAATGCTGAAATAGGTAATAAAGATTTTGAGTTGGATGTTTTGGAAGAAGTTTATACCACTGAACATTGGCTTGTTAGAATTTATAAAGTCAAAGATTTGCCAAACAGAGGAACATGAGATTTATTTGACTTTATTTCATTTTTTCAATTTCAATACTTAAATCCATCTGTGAACAAATTTTGGGGAAATTGTTAGAATTTTTTTCTTATTTTCATACTTAATTTTCTTATTTTCATACTTAATTAAATAAACTGATTTGGCATTGTTATGGTTTGTTAAGTTGATATTAATATTCTTTATGTGCATCTTAGTAAATTATTATTTTGTGACTTCACTGAATTTTAAAACAGTGTTATTAAATTGTGTAGACATTTTAATAAGCTGGTGTTTTATTTCCAGTATGTTAACTATTTGTAAAACAGAATGCAATTTGCACAATTGCTCTTCTGGAACTTGCACAAATTGCTTGAAACCACTGTGTTCAAGAAACATAGGTGTTATATCTTTGTTTTGTTTCCTTTTTTGTTACACAGAATTGTGTAAATTATATTCTTAACAATTTAAAATAGACTATCTGCGGAAGATTATGTGTATTTTGAAATAACTTACCATTAGTTTACGTATTTTTATTATTTTTTTAAAGCTATTATCTACTTAAATATGAGACTTTATTGAGTTTATTATTATATGAATAAGTTATTTTACATTAACTTATCAAACTAATGCTATAGAGATGTTTAATGATATTATCTTTTCTCTCTAAAATTTTTTTAACTGAGTTTTATAAAACATTCTCAGAAAATTTTTCTGGCTTTACCACTATGAAAAACTGCTATTTTTTTTCCAAATGCAGTTATAAGAAGAAAAATGCAATGTATTGACAAACAATAGTACCAAATTGTGCATGTTATAATTTTCAGTGCATAAAAATTGGAAATCATAGCATAAAAATTGTAGTAACGTTAATTGTGTTTGTTTAGCGTTGTTAAACAAATGGCAAAAATTTCCATATTGGTACCTGAATTGGAATGGTCACCAAAATTTTAGCAATTGCATGCAGTAACTAAAACAAATATCTCAGAATAGGACTAACTTGGAGGTTTAACTAGAAGCCATTTCCAGACTGGCCGCTTATTGAATTTTTAAAATCTATTTTAAATGCTGAAACCGACACTTAGCAAATTGTAAATTTCAGTTGGCCTATATATTTCACAATAGAGAAATATCCTCAATATTTGTAACAGAAAAGCATTATAAGTAAAAAAGCATTCTATACAAAAGATTTAAAAAAAGTATGAATTTTTTGAATTTACAGCAAAAATTATTTTGGTCTTTAAAATAAAAAGTTAAGATAATAGTTTTAAACATGGTTAATAATTAAATGTATCTGCTATACATTGTTTTTCACAAGTTATAATTTTTTTGCATTATTGTTTAGATATTTCTTATACTCTTGATATTTCTTATGTTTTGTGAAGAAAAAAATTTGGAATTAAATTAACAATACCTTGGACCAATTATTACTTAATATTTGTAATTAAGCAGATGTATTTTTTAAATATGACATGTTTCTTGAAAAGCATGAAAGTAATATTGTTATGAAAAAAGAAATAAAAAATTCTGTCCATTTCATAGTCTATTAATTATAAAAAAGTATATTTGTACAAAAAAGTGCATCTGTAATTGTTTTGAAATACTTTTAAAACTAATTTTATCGAAATTTTATCCCAAAGTATGTTTTTTTTATTATGACATGTGACTATAAATCCTATGTTTAAAGTATTAAAAACAAATCTTTTTTTTCTTTCTTTTTTTCCAGTTTTGAATTAGAACTTTCCATAATTACTTTTTTTAAAAATAAAGCATGCCACAGTCATGAGTTTTATTAATATAATTGAAAAAAATTTCTGTGTAAGATACTGTTTCATAAATATGCAGGGCTCGAAAAACCGCCCGTCCTCGGCGGTCAAAAATTCCCCGAGGACAACGAATTACTCGAATCCGACGTCCGCGCAGACGGCCATTTTCCCGTTAGAGTTCGTGATACATTTTCAATTTTTGTTATCTTAACGGAGTCTATCGCCTCACTTCTATAATGACCCTCTAATCTAGAAATACAGCAGCATACTGCGCTTGGTGGAATTGATGTTTTCTCTGTCTGGGAGTACTGCAACGGTTGAAAGGAGCTTTTCAGTAATGAACTTACAAAAAAATAAAACAAATTGCGTACTGGGTCTTAACAAGAAGCGTTAAACGCAATTATGAACATCTACCTAACTGGAAAACCCCTTTCAGATTTCTGAGCAGATACCTCTGTAAATCATTGGATTGATTGTGGAACTGGCAAACGTCATATTTGATTCATTTAAATAACGCAGTACCCTCGGATAAATTGACATTCCAAATAACTTGACCTTTATCATTTAAATTATTTCATAAAAGAAATAAATTATTCCATAAAATAAATACTAGGTTACTATTAGTAACCTAGTATTTCTTTTATTACTGTATAATGTAATCCTAGTAACTACTAATTCATTGTGCAATTTATATGATAAATGTTTGTAATAAATAAGAGAAAATTATATTTTTATTTATTTAGAAGTGACGGGTTAGTTTCAAAGGAGGACCCAGGGACGGTTAAAGTTTCCTAGTTTTTTCGAGCCCTGTAAATCTGTCTAAAATCACATAATGCATCATAAATGTGTATATATAATAGATAAATATGCTATGTTACTATCAGATCATTTTAGATATATCGCTCTTTTTATAAGTAACATTTATATTTTTTGGATCCTTCTCATGAGAAAATTGATTTTGCAGCTGCTGAGCAATCAATAAAATAAATAATAAATGATCAGTTGACATGTAAATATAAACCTAAAAATAACCTCTGGTCACATGGCAAGTTACCAAAAAGAGTGGCAACTTAAATAAACAATCACTTTTACAATTTTTTTGAAAATTATTTAATGATATAAGTACATCAATGCAGAAAGTAAATAAAGTTTATGTAAATTTTGACACTTATTTATGTTATTAAATTAACTTTTTATAGCCGTAAATTGTTTAGAATATGATTTTTTCTAAAAAACATAATTTAATCTTAGCAATAAAAAAAGTTTGCAAAAAGTGGCTATTAAATTTAAAGGGCCTATCGATATCAATCACCAACTCATTAGGTTACAGGAAAAAGTAGCTACTGAGATATTAAGAATCTACCGGTCATTGGCCACAAACTAAACATTTGATCAATAATTTAAAAAATTATGAAAATTTAGTAGTCTAGAATTAGATTTTGTGAACTACTTAGAGAAAATAACCTCACGGAGCTCAGAATATTTAACGAACAATAAGAAACAAAATACTTTCTGCTAGTAAGCGAACATAGTTAGTGCATAAAAAAGTACAGTTTGTGTAAAAAAAAAAAAAAGAGTAAGTACCTACTAAAGAGTTTTCAAAAAGCCCCTCTCTCTCTTCTAGACTTTTAATGTGAAACTAAGCTTTCATAGTTAAAGAATCCCTTTAAAAGTCAATTTCTTTGAATAGTGTAATCTCTTAGATTTTGAAAATTAAGAAACACATCACACTAATAAAATAATTTATTTAAACACAAATATCAAAGCAGATTTTAAGCATTACATAGTGTAAAAAGCGTTGATGTAAAATATTTAACATTCTAAACATGATTGATTTATTAAATATAAAGCAGATTATGAATCCAAATATTCATCAAGTTTTAATTCATTGCAGGCCTCTTAAATGGCTAGAGGAAAATCAGTCTTTTAAAATACTATGAAATAAATAAAAAGCAAATATTAAAAGTTGTAATTAAGTCAAATTCTTGACATTTAAAAGGAATTACCCATTTCATAATGTGAAAAGATTATTCAAATACATTTTTATTTTTCTACAAATAAGATTCAAGTTTTCTTAGAAACATAACAGGTTCGATACATTTTTGTTTAGCAAGTTGAATTATTCGTAAAATCTAAAATATATGTATTGGTGCTATGTATAAAAATAACTAAATAAATGTTTTAAGAAGAAAATATGAGGAAATAAATTATTTCCAATTACACTTAATCTTATAATTTTTATAAATCCTATTATAGATTTAAAAAAATATATCCAATTTGCAGTATATAAAGCCTTAATTTCTATTTTATAATTAAATGTAATAATTATTTTTTAAAGACTAAAATTTAAAATATGTGATACACTATATTATTTATAAATCGGACTGAAAAATGCGTGTAAAAAAGTTTTAATTTTTCAATAAAAAAAGTTATCTAATTATAATATTTTTCTAAATTTAATGAAATTAATAACTCGAAAAATATTTTTCACGTTTTTTCAAGTCTTACTTGTGTGAATTAGTTCTTATTAATGTTAGCTAATATGAGTTCATAATGTGCACATGTTTTACAATAGAAAAACTACATTAAAAGTACTTATATAATTTTTTAAAAAGTTTAAACAAATATAATACTGATAGACTAATAATAAATTATAATACAAAAACCACATTATAATTTACAAGTAGTATAAATTTCAAAGTTTTAAGTACAAACTATGGTAGTTGATCTAAATTACTCGAAACAACTTCTCCCCTCATTACACTATTTCTAGAGGGGGAAAAATACAGCATTGAGTTGTTTGCAAATTTTAGAAGAAAATCGCATACGTTAAACGAGAAATCTTACCATGTATTTCCAAATATTTTTATATGCATATTGTATTTTCTGCTCCCCTTAGCAAACATTAAAAATCAAACAATCGATTATGCTATTACTTAGTCAATTGTCTGTAGTACTTTTCTTAAGTAGAGAAATGTTGAAACAGCATTATATTAAAACTCAGCTTGACCAGTTATCGAGTGTTCTATTTAAATGGTAAAAAAGCAAATTATGCAAAATTTTTACAACATATTCACTGATAATCACTATTTTCAAACTTCAGGTGTTGTAATTTAACCTATGTTGAACGTTACGATTTATTTATTTTTTTTTTTAATTTCTTTTTCACAATTAAAATTATTGGACACAAATATAAAAATAAACATATTCAACAAATAAACTAATCAATATAATATGAGACAGTAATTACAGTAAATAAACGTTGGAGATGTTCTTTATAATTTAAGAGCTCAGTGGAACAAGATATAAATTGTCATTATAAAATAAATAAATAGAAGTTCCACACCGTGTTTGGTGAACTGTTTTCTTAAAAGCTTTCTAAGATATTGATATACTTTCTAAATTCAATACAATGTTATTTAAAGCCTTCTTTAAGTAGGCTCTTTAACCTAGATTAATTAGCTACTATAATAAGTCTTATTAAGCTTATTATTTGGTTTATTTTGGTTAGCTGTCTGTATAGATTTTAAATGTGTGTTAAACTTCCTCCTGATGTTGACATACTTTCTAAGCTTCATTTTTCTAAATTCACTACAACGAGTATTCCACCTATTTTTCAAAGTAGATGCACCGTTTTATAGTATAAATGTAATGAGAAGAAAAAATACTAAGCCTATATAGTTTTAGGTTTAGCATTTTTTTAAAAATTCAATTCAGAACCAAAATTGTAAATCACAGTGCCAGCTGTGTGGAAATAATTCTCCAGACAGTTTAAGTAGATACATAAACAAAGATTTTTTTTTTTACGTCAAATTAGTTTATTTCTTATATTTAGATTAATAAAATATTAAATAAAAGTTAAGTGTGATGTAAAATCTCTAGAATAACAAAATTTATAAATAGATCAACGATTTTCTTTGCTATTTTTAGATTAAATTAATTGTAAATGATTCTTTAAATTTCAAATTAAGCTTTCATTAAAAGAATTTAAAATGTCTATATTATTATTTGTCAGCAATTCATCTTTAATTTTAACATCCAAATATTTTATAATGAATTTGTTACAATCAGATCGAATAGTTATCTAAATTTTCAAAACTATGATAAGAACAAATATTTTTTCTAAATAAATGCATAAGTGTGTATATGTAAGCAACAAGAATGCAGACATTGAAAAAAAATATATTCATAAAATAAGCTCTCAGTTTCTCCGCTGCTGTTTAAAGTTGCCAAGCTCTTTCCATCATTGTGACAAAATATTCATCTAAGTCGATGGAAGCACTGACACCGGCATAATAATCAATAAATTCTTGCTTAAACACCTAAAATAGGAAGTACATTTCAGTTTTAAGCATTTCTTGATAAGAAAATATTCGATAAATGTAGAATTCAACTTGTCAAAAACTAGATTCGTCTATAATATGCCTAACTATATAAATATTTTTAAATTTTCTTAAGCAGGGTGCGTAGACAAATATTTTTAACAAAAAATTAGCACATTTTAAGCACTTTTTTATATAAAAAATTATAATTAAGGTATACGCACTCATATATTTTTCCCCCCCCTTATTTAAAGTTTTACATAGAATAGATACACTAACATATAATAATTTATGAGACACTTAAAGTTTTTGACATTTATTTTTAATTCTCAAAAAAAAAAAAAAAACAATTGAATAACATTTCGTACTCCTTCCTTAAACATTTATCCAGAGACGGACATTTTTATAAAAAATAAAAAAAAACTAATCTTATTGTCTTGGGATTTTTTTGTTATGCCTCTAAAAGTATTAAATAAAATTTTAAAAAATAAGAGATTTTTAATTAATAACTAAATTATAATTTTAATATTTGAAAAAAAGTTTGTTAAAAATTGAACTAGATATGAACATTTAAATTAGCACTTTCATACTGCGCGTATGTGGAAAAAATTAAAAAATTTTTTCCCCGTGATTTTTTAGAGAATCGTATTTGGTAACTAATGAAAAAAGTTCGATTTGAATATCTTAAAAATTTAAAAAGTTTCAAACAAAGAAAAGAAGAAGCACTTTTTACAAACACCCCATGAAAAAGCACATTTAAAGCCTTTTAAAAAACGAAAATTAAGAACAAGCACTTTTAAAAAACGCTACGCCTCGTGTTAAACATTTTAATATATTAAGTGATTAAAGCGACAAAATTTTACTGTCGTATAAATTATGCATTATTAAAAAAAATATCAAGGGGGAAAAAAAAAGCTAAAGAAAAATCACTCGAGAATTTGGAGGACACAAACTAATTTATCTAAAAATAATAAACATCTTAAAAAAATCCTCCCTTAAATTGCGGGGAATTAAAGCTCAATTTATGTTGTTGCGAATAATAGAACTAGGTACTCGAATATATTTCTTGTTGGCGAATAATAATAACGCCATGTAACACTGCTGAGTTTTTTTTTTTTTAAAAAGAAAGAAATTAGATTCATATTTTCTTAAGTAGTTTTGGTTATACGTCCCAAAATGCAAAATCTAAAATTAATTTAATGGAAAGAAAATCAAACTATCGACCTTTCAGCTTTTGATCAAACTATCGATCGATCAATGCTTTACTAATTAGACTACTCATCTATTTACGAAACTAATAAATCCAGATCCGAAAAAAATATCTATTAAAATATTTAAGTTAGGCTTTTCGAACTAAAATGAACGCAACTTGCACGTGAAAATCAAATAAGATAAAAAGTTATTCATAGTGATCCTAAGATTTCATTTTTTTATATGTAGTTTTTTAGCCGAAACTCGGACCCAACTTTTTGCAATTATGTTTTATTTTGGTTATCTGCCTTCTGACCTACTTTATTTAATGGCGCTTATACATGGAACTTATTTTCTGCACGCAAAATAATGGAACATAGATAATGGGAACTCATCAATTTTTATTTATTTCTTTTGGAACAAACATTTTTTTTCTTTTTCTTTTGGGGGTTCTAGCCATATGCTAAAATATATTTTCATCGTTTGCATTACACCAAGTATTGTAAATGTGAGCTTGATATACATATAACTAGAATGCATTTTTTCGTATCTACCAAAACAAAACTCTTTGTTTGAACTTATATACATTGTATCTAATGTAATCATGTTATTAGAAGATTCTATTCTTACCCAGCAAACGATATATATCGATCTTTTATATTTTAAAAAGTGAAATAATATTCGTTCGTACGTTCTCCATGTTAACCAACAGTGTCCGGAATTTTTTTATTTATTAGGTAACTAATTAATATTTTTGAATATTTTTTGTTTAATTTTATTCATTAAAATGTTTTTTATTGATCTTAGTAGCCGGATTTTAACTTTGTAAGTACATTTTTAAAACTTGAAAATAAATTTTAAAAATACTTGCTATCTTAAAGGCTAGTAACTAAGTTCAATAGAACACATTTTAACAAATAAAATAAAACAAAAAATATTCAAAAACATTAATTAGTAAATTTAAGAATAAGGAAATTCAGAGTTAGTTCAGATATGTTTCCCATTAATTTTTAACTTTCTGACAAACAGCTTTTCTAAAATTTTATCAGTTGCGGTAAAGTCCGAAGGTAGTTTCCCTCACAAAACAGGTTTGTTTGAACTTAAGTTCCGTAATTATCGTAAACTGAATATCTTAAAATACTCGACAAGAGCACAAGGGATAGAGCGCTCGTCTCTTAATAATGTGACCCAGGTTCGAATCCCGATCGATACGAATCCTGCTCTCTGCTCGCACAGACCACTGTGCTGACGTGAAATATCCTCAGTGGGGGACGGATCATGAGCTAGAATCTCCTTTCAGTCGGACTAACCATGGGAGGTTTTCCTTTCCATGTATCTCAAATGTGGGTTAGTTCCATCTAAAAGTCCTTCGCGAAGGTTAATTTGATCCAGGAGTTCCCTTGTCTTCTGGATTGGAATTACAAGACTACAGAAATGAACATTGAATATGGTCATAAACTCAAAAATAGGTCGGTTGTTCAACATCAACTAAAAAATTAAATACCTAATAAACATTTCATAACAAATAAGAGTTAGAAATATTTATCAATTATTTAAAGATTTTAATTCGAAAACTGACTATTAAATAGGCTTCTGTACAATTTTTCACAGCCCTGATAATTTAAGAATTTTTCCATTTCTATTCAGGCTCAATTAAATCAGAGTTAACTTCTCCCACAAAAGGTTAATCAATATTAAAATTCATCAGTGGGTACATCTTAAATCAACCGTTTGCATAAAAATGAATTTAAACTGAAGATCAACATTGATGACATTAGTGAGGTACATACTTTTCCGTCACTATTATTTGGTGTATCGAAATTGCTCAGAAACTTTAATAAGACTTCGTCTTCAGTCTTTTTACCATCGATGACATCTGGATGCTCTTTGGCGCTGTAAACACCTCTCAGGTCATCCAAAGTAACAGAACCATCTCCAGTGTTGTCCATCTTTGAGAAAGCTCGTTCAATAATCTCTAATCTTTCTTCGGATAGAGGAGGCTGAAATCAAGTAGTTTATGCTCTTTCAGTGGTTATAAAGCCTTGAAATATTTTATATTCATTATAGGTAATGGGAAAACAACACTTCGACTGTTTCTTTTTAACATTTATTTTAATTTGACGTATGCATTTTGAAAACACGCCATTTTTTCGTAATTAAAAAAACGATGAATAAAATTTTTTGTACTGAGAACACGTCTACTCTGTATTAACAGTGTTTTTCGAAGCTTTTTCGCCAAGTAAAATAAATAAATAAAATAAAATGTCGCAGTTTAAGTTATTTTTAAAATCTACAATATCTTGTCGTAAATAATTATCTAAACTTAAAATGAACAAAAAATTAAATTTTTTAAAAGTAATTTAACTTTTTTAAAAAATATCACCAGTTTGGCGAGATTTTTTCACCTAAATGAAAATTATCAAAATCAATCAATATAACTAAATGTTTTCAAAATTTTATGAATCCAGATAATTCACCGTTGAAGTAACTTTTCGAATATTAAAGAATTAAATCGCAGTTTAAGTTATTTTTAAAATATACAATATCTTGTCGTAAATAATTGTCTAAACTTAAAATGAACAAAAAATTTAAATTTTTTAAAAGTAATTTAACTTTTTTAAAAAAATATCAGCAGTTTGGCGAGATTTTTTCACCTAAATGAAAATTATCAAAATCTATGAATATAACTAAATGTTTTCAAAATTTTATGAATCCAGATAATTCAACGTTGAAGTAACGTTTCGATTATTAAAGGATTAAATCACAAACGCTTTTTATTTTTACGAAACTGGCTTTTCTTCATATTGATGTTTTCAGAATCAGCATAGAATCGCTAAAGATAGACTTAACTTGATCTAACTGTTTTGAATAACTATTACTAACTGGCAATAATAATGGAAATAGCATATTATTAGCCAAAAAAGTTATTTCGTGGGACGATAGAGCCATCAAAAGGCAGCCTGAAAGCTACTCTTGCAGGGGAAAAATTAAACTAGGAATAACTAGGGAACTGTAAAAGCAGTATAGTGAAAAGACAGGTTACACAACTTTTCTTCGATGAAGCATTTTTTTTTTTTTTTTTTTTTTTTTTTTTTTTTTTTTTTTTTTTTGTTGAAGTGTTGAAGGCTGAACCGACAGTACTTACATTTTTAAATCTACCTTTTCGGAGAAAAAACAAAATTTATTTCATGAATGAAAATTAAATGCAAAAATCAAAATTACTCTTACAAAGAATGAAATTTTAAAAAAGTAAAACATTCTAGCCCCGGCCCTTTAGTACTAGGAAGATCATGAAGGTTAAGGCTCCATCATTTCGTAAACAACGGCATGATGATCCAGATATGTTGGTACCCATCGATCAGAAGCTGAATGGGTTTCAAGCTGCCAACAGAGATCGAGCTCCGATCTTTCACAATGAGAGTTCAGTGCCTTAACCACTGAATCATCGCAGCTCTTTAAATTATACATTTAAAATTTAGAGTCAATACCGCAAAATGGAGTTATTTTGTGCCACTCAAAATTCGCTCCCCAGAATTCAAAATTATATCACTTAGATATTTTTATTGTTCATTAATCATTAAATATGTGTTCATTTAAGGTATTAAGGTACTTATTAAACGTGTGGAAAAATACTTTTTGTCTTAACATAACGTCACCTTTCTCATATTTCTTCTTTTCATTAGAACTCGAATAATAAGATATATAGAGATGTATTGAAAATGTATATCGTCAATATTTCAGACATTTTGTCAACTACTTTTTTTTAATAAATGAGAAAATGAATGTTCAATATAAACACAACATTCAATTATTACGCTGTTGATTTAGTGCCAAGTAATTTTGAAAAATAATTACAAACGATAATCAATAAATCGATTTATTTGTGGATTAAAAGGTTGCGCTGAAAAACTTTCTTTTCAAACAACTTTAGAGCGAAAAAGATAGATAAAAGTTTTAAAATGAAAATACTTTTAAATAATATTTAATAATTACAAATTTAAAATGAAATATTAAAAACTGCGTTCAATGAATGCAGTTAAAATAGTAAATACTATACAAATTTTTAAAGTAATGTTCAAAACGAACTTCCTACGCTTTTGTAGTTTCTTTGACAAAAAATATATAACGTGTTTACATAGTAACTGGAATTTAAAAACAAGTTTGTGGATGGATTTGGAAACTGAGAAAAATGAAAGTGTTTGGATTTTATCACAGGATACCTGGAAACTAAATCTGTGTCAGTAATCGTTGAGATATCGAAATTACCCGTTTTTCATAATTTTAAAAGCAATGCCTTGTGAACAGAAAGAAAAATTCTACTTTCAAAAATTTTAAAATCGTGCTTCATCCAATGTCGATTTTCGTACTATAACTGGAGATTTTTCCAGACTTTTTTGTAAAAGGTTGGATCTTCAAAAAAAAAAAAAAATTTTACTTATAGTTTTATGAATGTTCGATAATTCTCCTGATTATGTGGAGAGAAAAAAAACTGAAAAACTAGTGTAAATTCAGATTTTTCTGCGAAAGGTTCTTCAGAGGTTCAGAATTCATTCGATTCAGAATTTTGCAAAAAGTCTACCCATAATTTTGTAATTACGGGAAAATAAGATTTAAAAAAAAAAAAAAAAAAAAATATCTTCGAAGGAGTTTTAGTTTTCAAATTATATGAATTAAATATGTTATTGACTCCGCTTTTGAAAAGGAAAGTTTCGTGTAGTTTTCTGTTTCAGCTATAAAATATTCTGTGAAAGGCTATTTTACCAACAAAATATTTTTTCAAGAGTCCAGGTCTAAAGGTCCAAGTTTCTTCTTATAACGTTGGTAAAAAGAATAATAATAAAAGCATTTTTAAGCCCACCATTTCGCTTTAGTACTTACTTCCCTATTTAGGATATAATTCAAAAGATTGAAGGAAAAAAAAATTTATGTTCGAATCAAATATTCCATACCATCGCGAAACGCGATAACAAATTGCACAACGATTAAAAATTCTTTATTCTGACAAAATGCAATGATTAGACGATTGAAGAATAAACTTACACTTACTCGAACAGCTTTGAGAAATTCTTCAAAACTGACAGACCCGCTACTATCCTTATCCAACTCATTAAAAAGTTCGGACACTTCCTCATCACCCAAGTCAGCTCCATATTCTTGTAAGCCAAGTTTCATCTCATCCAAATGCAACTTTTTGTCTCGGTTGTCATCCATGAGTCGAAACGCCCTGAAATGAGATTGTAATTTATATATGTCAAAAAATCATGATGTAGTTATAATAAAGTATAAAAAGTTATACATAATTATGCAAAATTCCATTAAGAGTTTGCAATTTTTAAATGTAGTTAAAATACAGGGTGTAAAAACTTTAACAAGAGAGAGGGCATATCCTAATAACATATAGCAAAAAAGAACCAGAAATATTATCTTATGCCACTGTGGGCAAACCCCTATTATTAACTAACTGTTCATACGCATTTGAACTGGTATTTTTAGCATTCTGAATTATCATAGTTTTTTTAATTATGGTATTAAATTGCATTTAAAATACACTCTGAAATAACTATATAATCGTAATTTAATGATTTGGCTATTATCTTGCTGAGCTCATCAAGATGGTAACTAAATAATTAAATTACAAATAAATACCTATTTATGGGCTTATGTAAATGCAGTTTCTGACAATAACGTAGAAAGTGAAATTAAAATAATATCAAGACAATTTCTATAAATAGCAGTACTGAATCAAAGGCACATGAACAGCCAGTTCGTAATTTTTGAAGTGCCTTAATGTCAAACGATACATTGCGGTAATCCATCCGAATTTGTAAACGAAGTTCAAAAACACCCTGCATATGGAGCAAGTAGCTCAATTAGTTTTAGTTTAAAAAAATTTAGAAGAGTTAAAGTTTAGTTAAAAAAGTTTTAAAAAACACATTAGTTCGAGAAAAAAAATAAAAAAAGAAACTTCTTTTCTGAAATTTTTTTTTCCGTTTAATTGATACATTGAAACGTAAAGTGATGATTCGAGTTTATTTTTCTATGTTTAAAAAAAATTAATTAAGCACTTGAAATTAATAGCTTTTTCTCTAAATAATAATAATAAAACTTCCTTTTATTCTAAATAGTGGAAAATATATATCTAATTGAAATGTTGTTATGATTTAGTTATTACACTATTAATATATATATATATATATATATATATATATATATATATATATATATATATATATATATATATATATATATATATAATGAATTTTTCTCTACATTCATTTATAAAAGAATTAAATTTCAACGCAAAAGATTTTATTTTGAGAAATATATATTTTTTTAAAAGCTTCTCAAAAAATGCGTTTTGAAATTAATTATCTGGTTTTATAATTATTTATAATTTATCTAGTCTCATACTAAAATAAGTATATTTATGACTAATTATTTCTTGAAAAATGAACTATGCGATAACATTTTTTTTAACTATTGTATATCACTCTTTCGAAAAGAAATTACAAAACATTCATATTTTTATTACTTTTAACTTTAAATTTTTTTAAATTAAAAAGTAATTTTTTTCTCTGAAACCCATTCCTTAAAAATTAAAAAAAATAATGCCTTTTTTTACAATCATTCTGAATCAAGTAAACATAAAAAGTTTCTCATAAATAATATTAATTTGGTTTACTTATTTTTTTTTTTATGTTGTTGCAAAACTTTTATTAATGTCGGTGCTAAAATAATGTTTGAAAACATTTTTATGTGTTTTTATTGTTTTCCTAAGTCTAAAATTGTTTTTTTAATGTTTGTCCTACGTAATGCCATCAATCTTTTCTATCTTCGCTGAAAATATAATGTTTTGAGCCATTTTTATGTGTTTTATCATTTTTCAAAGATTAAGATCGATTTTTTAACACTAATACCACGCAATGCGAACTATCTTTTTAACCAATCGTGACTTCGCTGAAGAAATAAAGTACCATCGTTTCCTATACTTACATAATGTACAGAATTTATTTTATTAATTTTAAATTTACTTCAAAATAAGTTTCAATATGTACAAATAAAAACCCTTTTTTTTATAATTTACATGACAAATAAATGTACTTGACAAAAAGAAAAAGAGTTTTCTTAAAGAATACACTGAATTTTTTCTTCCTCTACAAATATCTCGTTAAGAAACATAATTTCATATTTTAATATTGCAAGATAAAAGAATTTAAGGAAATTTTATGAGCATTACAAAATTGAAACTAATTACCTGGAAAGTCCAATTATACCATTTGCACCTCTTGCTCTACATAGCTGGCGTAGTTTCTCAAGTACTTCAGACATTGTTGACAGTGCGAATTATCTTTGAAAGACAAGAAAGGTTCTTTTTATAAAACTCTATCTTATCCGTTTAAATAAAAAAATATTTACTAAATTTCCTTTTATGAATGTGTAGCGTAAAAAATATTTTATTGACGATAATGTCACTATTACGATTTAGAGTGAGTTTACATAAAATATTTCCAAAAATATATAATTAAAAGCATTTTTACACATTTATTAACCTTGACTAGCGTAAAAATATTTTTAAATACACACTATAATAATGAATAAATGGTGAATAGAATTTTTTCGCCAGACATAACCAAAGAATTAAAAAAGTCCCTAATTACCGATAGCACAATATACTTATATTAATTTATTTTTTATTGAAAAGCACATATGTTTTACGATCCTGTGATGCAAAAGATGTCCACAAAACATTCAAAATTGACCCCGCCCGAACACTTTTTTCTAAGAATAAATGAAAATCTTTGTTCTCCTAAATTGACCTAGCATGTTAGAATTTCTTTCTGTACTTGAATAAGGGTAATTAAAATGAAATTTAATACTACCAATAATAAATAAACCAGATGCTTTAACATAAATATGTTTTGTTCGATTTTTTTATAAACATCAAAGTTGAAAGTAAATGTAAGGAAACATTTCAAATTACTAAAATGAGCTGTTTGAAATTAAATGTTGAAAGGAATATAAATTTTGAAGAAGAAAAGCGTTGATTCGTTTTATTTTGTAATATTTTTAGCACTGTTCATTGGAGCTCTTATTTTTAAGGGAGGTAATCTGAATGGTTTCAAAATTAAAGGTTTAGCCTACTCTAGAAGTAGAATAAACAATGTATATTTTTGGAAATTTATTATTATTAATGAAACATTAGAATAAAAAAAACACAGGGTCTGTTTGACCGATTTTGCTCAAATTTTGTATTTCGTCATGTCAATTTACATTAATTTATGTAAAAAAATATATACCTTGCAGTTCAATATTTTTTCGACTGTTACTAAATAAAACAATAAAAAAGAATAAATATTTATTAAAAATTATTTTTTGCATGGAATTATCTTTGGATAAACGAATTTTTATAATTGTGAGAATTTTTTTTCTCCATTTCGCTTAAAAAGTTCTAAGGATATGGCGAAATATGCAAAAAGTAAACGTGATACAGACTTTGACCCAGTCTTCCAAAGCCTCTTAGAGGGCTTTGGACTCTGCTGACCAAACTATTAGGACCATATTTTCTAGATTGCTGTTATCTCCGATATTTTGGGGGGGAGGAATCCAAATCCGTCGAAATAAATTGTTTATTCAGAGAAAGTACATTTGTGTGTTGAATTTCGGATCTTAAAATATCATCTGCAGAAATTAATTAGTATATTTGAGGTTATGAACCACTAAGTTGGAATCCTAATATTTAAAAATCCAATCATTAGAACAAAAGTTACAAAAAAAAAAAAAAATTAACACTGTACATACATACGTATACACTGTTTGAGTATTAAAAAAGAAACAATAAATTACTGAAACTCTTAGAAAAAATTACTTTCAGAATACAAATAAAATATTATTTGCATCATATATTAAAGTATATGTAAAGTTTCTTACTTTACCGACTACTTTGCTGATTTGCAAATATAATATTCGAAATATTTGACAATAACTCGTAAATATTCTATGAAAGATTTAAAATTCGTGTTTCGACAACATATAAAAAAGGTACTAAATAAAAAAGAAAAGAAAAAAAGTAATAGTAAGCGCCACCGCTTTGGGTGTTGGAAGGGGGGGGGGGAGAGCTACACGGATATTATAACACTTAAAAATGAGGAACTATAAAGGCCTATAGAAAAAAATATATAGGGATAGGAATTATGATTAAACAATAAAATATAGTAGTCGACAATTAGTTCGAAAACTATTAACTGTTAAAGGTGCAATAAAAAATAGCACGTAGGCTTCTCCATGACTCAGAAAAATACAGCTACTGAATTGAAATTTGAATAGCTGAAATAGAGATTTTTGTCTGCAATTTTGATATAGAGATTTTTTTTTCTTCAAAAAATTCCAATTTGTTCGAAAGTTATTCCAATTTTATGTGCTGTTTACGAGAATGTTTTTTCCTCACTTTTTGCTTTAAACGATGCTTTGCTTTATCCTTTGTTGCAAGAGAAGTAGGAAAATTTATTTCTCCCTCGAGATTTTAATTTTATAGACTCGCTCTTCTTCGTGTAAAATAAAAATTAAAAAAAAAAAAAAAAAAAAATGGGCTGTCATGAAACCGAGCAAATTTACCAAAATTAAATAATAACTCATTTAGCACTGGGACAAAATTGCTTTGAATAGTTTTTATTATACAAAACGTAGTACCGAAAGGAAATAATGGAGTGTCTGTTTACAAAGCAAAAGTCAATAATAAATCGTAATGAATAAAAAGATATTAAAAATGTTCGCAAGGTCAACTTTTACTTACTTTATTCCCACAAAAGTTTACACTTTTCACCTGATTACATCGATTGAACAAAACTACACTGGATGTTTTTAATTTGTCTCCTCTGTCTTTCAATCTATCTGGATTGCAAGAGAGAACCTTTAAATATCAACTTTGTAAACTCTCTCCCAAGACTAGAAACTATTTTTTTTTTTTGATCTCCAACTAATGAAAGAAGTATACAGATTTTTGGAAGACATTACAAATTGGGTGAACTAACTCCAGTTCACTCGCCTCGAATTCAACAAAATACAACTTACACTGTAATTTACTTAGAACCTTCATGTACTCAGCTCGTTCAATATGAAAAATAAAATAAAAACTATTCACAACAGTATTTTATTTCATAACCAGCTTTAAACAGAAGACCAAATTCTGGGTTCATGACTATTAAGGTTCCATCGGTCATTGCAAGAAACTAGCCTTCGCAGAAGCTTTTTGATGGAACTGTGCTGCATGAAGACGAAAATCATCAATCCCACAATTTGTTCGACGTCAAGGGGATTCTTACTTATGATCCATCAACCACAGAGAATATTCTACGTTAGCAGTGGGGTAGATACGAGCCGGGAGCAAAATTCGTATCGACCAGCCTTCGCTGAGATTCCAACCTGGGTTGATTCATTGGGAGACGAGTGCTCCTTCCCCTGAGCCGCCACGGCTCTCTTGAAAGTATTGATGAATTCAGAATTAAAGCACTTAAACAGAATACACGTGATGCAGCAATTTTTACAACAAAAACAAAAAAAAATCATGGTTTTTAGAAAACTGTAGCAATTAGGGAAGATTGGAAAAACAACTTATAATCCGTTCTGATATCGAAACGGAAGAACACGAAAACCAATTTCTTATTCGTAAATGTAAAATTCCGGAAAACGTATCAAGCATTGCGAGAAACTAGCCTTCGCAGAAGATTTTTGATGGAACTGTCCCGCATCTGTGTTACAGGGGGACGAAAATCATCAATCCCACAATTAGCTCGACATGGGGTCGATGCGAACTGGGGGCGCAATTCGTATCGAGCAGCCTTCCCTGGAATTCGAACCTGGGTTGAATCATTGGGAGACGAGTGTTCTTTCCCCTGAGCCGCCTCGGCTCTCTCGAAAGTATTGGTGAGTTTAGAATTCAGGCACTTAGACAGACTCCGTGTGTTGCAGAAATTTTTACAAAACAAATTCCCATTTTTTAGGAAACTGGAGCAATTAGGGAAGATTGGAATAACTACTTATAATCCTTTCTGATATCAAAACGGAAGAACACGAAAACCAATATTTCTTGTTCGCAAATGTAAAATTCAGTAAATGTAAAATATGTAGAGTTTCTCTATTTTAAAGTTTTTAATTAGATTCCAATTAAAAGTTTTCAATTGGAAAATAATTGAATATCAATTAAAAGTTTTCATTCAGTTGGAAATATTTTCATTCATTCGTCATCGAAGGTAAATCGTGAAGTCCTTTAGAGGTATCCAATTAAATCTGACTTAAATCACATGGTTAATCATTTCTCTAGTTGCAAGTACTTAATTATTCCTAATTAGAAAAAAAAACATTTTAATCATTTCGTAACTAAAAATACCCTAATATTAAAAACAGGTAATATTAAAACCTGTTAATTTGTTTTTATTAGAATAAAATTTTATGCATGTTTGATTAAATGAGGCTAGGTTAAATAAACACAATGAGTCAGACGGAAGTGGGTGTTTATTACGACAGCATTCTTTCAACTATTTCAGAGAAGAATAGTAATTTCTTATGAGTAATTGGTTATGGTTATACTTCCGCGTTACAAAAAAGCGTGTGTAGTCTGTAGTGGAAAGTGAAAGAAAAATGAATGAAAATCTCACTATGAAAAATATCATCGATGAATGAACTGAACTGAATAAAAGTCTTTTTTTTTATATAATGTTGATTAATGATTTTAGAGTGTTTTGTCAGACATTTTCACAATGGAGAAAATAAATTAGAAAGAAAAGCATTATAAAAAAAATAAAGCGTTTCGTTTAGCTCATTTTAAAACACAATGGAATCTTTTAAATTTAATTTTTTTTAAATAAAAATATAATATACTAAAAGATATTGCCATTATACTATATTTCAATTTATTTTTCCAACTTAAGAGGCCCCACCGAATTCAACTGTCAAAGGAATGGAGATGGGAAGAGGAACAATTCTGAATATGCTTTTAATCTTCTTTATTTAATTTTTACAATTAAACTGTAGATGGAAATTTCTTCTTCTTGGGATGCTTGTAAAAAACAAGGCCGCCACCCAATAACAGTTTGAGATATAAAGCATGCGGTAATTTGGATTTTCAATTAATTTTTTCTGAGAAAATTTTGCCAATAAAATTCTGAAATTAATAATTTTGGATAGGTAGTTAATTAGTATACAGTTATCTGTTCTTAGATTTTTGATAAGTACCTTTTTTTTTGTGCAATTAACGTTAAAAGAACTTTTTAGCATCCTCCAAATTGGCTTTCATCGGTTTAAAGTGTAATGAAACTTGATTTTTAAAAAATCTAAAAAATGGGAAACGTGTAGTTTAAAATTACTTACACAGAACCACATATTGAACCATTTTATTGTTTTAAAGTTTCGATAATAAATTAACAGAAGATCTAAAAATTACTAAGCGCTATTTCTCCTAAGCCATTAAAGCGACCTCTTTATTTCTTACTTTTATTGAAAGGTATTACGCTGTCTAATAATACTATACCATCAAAAGTTTGTTTAGTACAAAACAATATAGAGAAAATACAAGCATCCTCCATACAAGCATACAAGCAATATTAATGAAGCCATTAAAGCGACCTCTTTATTTCTTACTTTTATTGAAAGGTATTACGCTGTCTAATAATACTATACCATCAAAAGTTTGTTTAGTACAAAACAATATAGAGAAAATACAAATTAAAAATTTAACAGAGTTTAATTAAATTAATTTATTATTAATTAAGCAATTGACCGGATTAAATTAAATTAAAATCGAGATGAAAGGGTAAAGGCCTCTTCAAAGTACCGAAAACAATTATCAGAATATAAACTTAATAAATTAAATTTATTTCTGATATTAAAAAGGTATTCATTTAAGAAAATTGTACTTAAGGAATTTTATTCCTGCAGAATGCATAAATTTTTGTCTAGGCATTAAACCATTTTTTTCTAACTTAATATTCAACATTGTATGCATATTTCACTACTTTAAGCAACTATATTGAAATTGATAGCCCTTTGTTTCAATGTTGAACTTCTCTAAAACGCAGTTTACAGGTTCATAAATAAAAACTCTGAAGAATTGTTTGATTAATTTATTTATGCAAATAGTATGTTAAAGTGAAAAAAAATCCCCCCCCCAAAAAAAAGCATTTTAGGTTGCTATGTATAAATGAGTCGTGAGATATTTTAATGGTATTCTGCGACAGACGAAAACAAGTAAGGTTTTTAAAAAGAGAAAAAGTACAACTATCAAATATTTTAACATCATGTTCGAATAAATTAATGAAATATAAATGTTTCCATATAATTTGTTAATTTAATTAATGATTTAATTATTATTTCTAGTTTCCTCATTAAATTTAATAGTTTAAATTAATTGTTAGTTCGTTTACTTGGTTAATTTTTTATCAATGTGATAGAGTTACTACTTATGAATTCAATAATGATTTTAATAACTACAATTGTAAAAATATATTTCTTTAAGAAATCTCCCGTAGATTATTTTTAGTATTTTGCTTTCTCAAACTTTAAGGATCTCTCGACTTTTCCTTTTTTTATCGAAACAAAATATTTTTAGACAATTTTTTTGTTTCAAGGTTATGTTCCTCTGAAACAAAGTTTACAGGTACATTAATAAAAACTCTGAAGAATTGTTTAACTCATTTTATTTGCTTGAATATTATGTTAAAGTGAGAAGATATTTTCCAAAAGAAAACAATTTTGACTGATATGCATAAGTGAGCTTTGAGATATTTTAATGCATAAGTATTTTGAGACTGACGAAAACAAATTAGGTTTTTTAACAAGCAAAAAAAGATAATTGTCATACACTTTAACATCATGTTCGAGTAAATTAATGAAATATAATTTTTTACATTATTTTTTAGTTTAATTATTATTGTCATTTTAATTGTTTACATTAGTTAACTTAATATTTAATTTATAATTAGTTTACTTATAAATTTTTTTAACACTGTGTCAGTTACTAAATTTGAATTCAACAAGGATTTTAGTAACTGCAATCGTAGGAATATCTTTTTTACAGAAGACTCACATAGATTTAAAGTTTGATATATTTTTAGTATTTTGCTTTGCTTCTTCAAACTTCACGGATCTGTCTCTCTCTCCCTCTCTCTTTCTCTCATGTCTTAGACTATATATTAAAGTTAAATACACAATTAAATTAGAAATAACATGGTTTTTAAATTATTTTACTGTTTATTGGCTAAAAAATTAATAAATTAAATCAAAATTTGCATCACAGAATAAGTAATGATTTTCTTTACGACATTTAAGAAAATTAATAAATAACTGATACTGATTATCTTAACGGCATTCAAATTAATTTTAATGAGCAAATGCCTGTAAAAAATTATATTACAAGATAAGATATCCGATATGTTACTAGAATAAAGCTGAAATGAAGGCAATTATTCTTCTAAAATAGGATTGTATTGATTTAATAATCTTCTTAATATCGTGTTATAAAAGGTTACTAAGAAACAGAAACAGCTTTGATAGCACGCCGAATGGACGAGAATAGAAATAATTTTCTATATTTTCTCTTTTGAAGCAAAAAAAGAAAAAAAAAAGGAAGAAAAAGAGGAGGGAAACGAGAAAACTGAATGTATAATAATATGAAATATTGATTAAATTTAGTGTTCTCAGTAAGGAATTAATCTTATATTTTTCGAAACGCAATTCTTTTCTAAAAAATTTCATAGAAATACATAATAATTTATGTGATTACTTTAAAGGAAAGATAGTCTAATAAGGTTCTTTTTATCTGCTTAATAAAATTAAAAAAAATCTTTACTTAGATTTTATGAAATTTTCGATCGACAATTTGAGTTGACTTAGAAAATGGTTTTTTTTTTTTTTTTTTTTTTATGCCGTTTCATGTGTGATAATTACAAATCAGAAAAAGAAATCATTATTAAAATAGATATTTTTTTAATATAAAATTGGACACAACTTACTTCACTTAAGTATAAACGAAATAATTTAATTTTCGCGTGTGGAATCGACTTAACGTACTTTGAAGTTTTTAAATAATGCCCCTTAATGAAAAACGATTTCAGAACTTAAATAATTTTAAATGATGCAACTAAAAGATTATTAAAACAAAAAAGATCAATCAGTGCTTTCAAGATTTCTAAAGTTAAAAAAAAAAAAAAAAAAAAAAAAAAAAAAAAAAAAAAAAACAGCTCGTGCGAAATTTACTCTGCAGAAATCAGGGTGATTTCAATGTAAAATTCATTAATATCTAAGTAAAATACAAAATTTAAAAAAATGAATATCAAAAGAAAATCTAACTGCTTATTAATTTAACATAAATTTCTTAAGATCCCAAGAAAGTTATAAGGTCATAGAAAATTTATCTAGTGATCAAACTAATATAAACTTCTTTACTTGATTAATTTTTATACAAATTTTCTTGAACACAATTTTTCTATTAAATCAACCGAAAACTGGAAAACCTTGTCTTACTACTTTGAAAAATTTTTTTAATCTATATTTTTAGAGCGCAAATTGCGATTTCATTTTTCTAAATAATAAAAAAATAAAAATAAATAATGAATAAATAATTTAGGAATCTTTGATTATTACTCACTTTACACTGAACACCTACGCAACTGAACACCTGCGCAAAGTGAACATCTGCCGATATTTGAACCTCCATGCTTTAAAAGGAGCATAAATTGTTTTTTCTGCAATGTTTCTTTAATAACAGAGAAACACATTTACAGGGATTCGCTCTAGTACGGAAGCTTTTGTTTTTATTTATTATTTCATTATTAATTTATTGTGTTATTGAAAACTGCAGGCATAAAGATTCCAAAAAATCAATTTTTAAAAGTTTATTTTAGGTTTATAAAAAAATAGGTGATTCAGTTTAAGTTGATAAAAAGGGATTTTTTTTCTGGATCGAGAAAAATAAATACACTAAACCACACAACTTGTAGACCTAATTTTTATCTAAAAATGTTAGGGGATTATCGATTAATAAATTTTATATGTATTCGATGATGAAATGTAAATTTTAATTGGTCTGTGGAAGTTAAAGCAGAAAAAAAAATTGCTTAACTGCATTTCCTTAAAGATAAATACTACAATTAATGTAATAATCATAATTTCTAAACAAACGAAATTTTAGTAAAAACTTTTGAAAAAAAGTAAAATATTATTTCAACTTAATTAGGCTATTTTTTTCTTTTTTAAATTTCAGTTAATTTTAGAACTAATATTAATATTTGATATCAGTAAAATATTTTTTCAACTTATTTAGGCTAATTTTTCTTTCTTAAATTTTAGTTAGTTTTAAAACAACTATTAATGTTTGATAAAAGTAAAATATTTTTTCAACCTATTTAAGGGAAATTTTTCTTTTTTTAATATTTTAGTTAATTTTAGAATTATTATTAATATTTCATAAAAATAAAATATTTTTTCATCTCATTTAAGCTAATTTTTCTTTTTAATATTTTAGTTAATTTTAGATTTATTATTAATATTTGATAAAAGTAAAAGATTTTTTTCAACTTATTTAGGCTATAGATTAAGATCTATATAGTATAGATTGATTTCCTTAACAAGGATACTCTTTTAAATCTTTTTTTTTTTTTTTTTTTTTTTAAAAAAACTCTTTCATGTAAAATGTTTTACTCATATAATAATTAAACCAAAATCATCATATGCACTTTTGATGATTTTGTTTTAGTAATATTTATTTTTATTTGTTTCTCGTGCAGCAGAAAGAGAGATTTTTTTAAAATATACGTACTGGTGAAATTTCAGCAATAAAGCATTTTTAAATTTATTTTACATTGCTTAAATTATAGACTTTTGAATAAATTCGAAAAAAAATTTATTATAAATCCAGGTTTCTATTTTAAGACTTTTCCCGGGTAAAGAAATCAAAATAAATATCGTATGTAAAAAAATGAATGTCATATTTTTTAGCTTTGTTTCACCAATAACAAAAAATTGCATTACAGAAAAAAAAAATATAGGGTAAACCAACCAGTGAAGGAACACTACCCAGTGAAGGAACATTTCATATATATTGATTAAAAATAGGAATTTGAAAGTTTTTCTTTAGATTGATTGGTAACAATAGCTTACTGCCAAACAAAAGGAAGTCATCTAGCAATGTTTTGTATTACCTGGTCAAATAGACTTCTCTGGAAAAAATTTTACATTTTTTATTATCTCTGCAACACCTTGTTTCTTTGAAAAATTATAAGGTGAGTGTTTGTATTTATATGTTTGAAGTGGAATTAATTGCATGTAATAGTTTTATTTTTCTCACTGTGAAAAAGAGAATTCAAAATATAGTTATTGAAGTTACGTTTTATTTTTTTTAAGCATCATAGCATAGTTAAGTACTGAGATAAGGGGGTGTTTATTCACTGGATCACCAAACGATGAAAAACCAGTGAAGGAACAAGTGTTCATTTAATGGGTTTTTTTCTAAGTTAATGAAAATAAAAGATTAACTTTAACTTTTTTGTACCTTTAGTGATGTTCCGCATCAAAAGTATGTTAAAAATACGAAAAACAACTTCTAAACAGTGAGGGAACAGGCATGTTCCTTTACTGGGCATAGATTTCCCAGTGAATGAACAGTATGTGTTAATATGTTGACACTTTAATTTTCAATTCATGATTGCAAAAAAAAATGTTAACATTTTCCAAGTATTTATATGTTATAATTTCAAGAATAGGCTTGCTTTTAAATATGCGTATGGCTTATTAATTCATAAAGAGCATTAAAAAATAAACAAAATTAAGTGTTCCTTCACTGGGTGTTCATTCACTGGTAAGAGCTGTTCCTTCACTTGGTCTTCTTACTACTTGTTATTTGAACCTCCAAAACTTTAAAACAATATTCTGTAAGTTCTCTAAAAATTTTTTACATAATGTGCAATTAATAACAAATATGTTGACACTGTCATTTAACTAAAATTACGAATTTTGAAATTAATATGATTTTTTAAAAGGCAAGCGAAGCTTAAGTGTTCCTTCACTGGTTAGTTTACCCTATAAATTAATTTATTAATAATCCTATTTTTCTGCCTTTTTACTACACATAAAATATTGTGTGAGTTATATTTTATACGAAGAATATATTAACTACTGATGATAAAATAGCATTATTCAATGGCACTTTAGAGCAAGAAATATTAACAACACAATAACACTAAAGCATATTGTTCGATGTCATATTGGAGAAAGAGGTATTTTAATTGTACAATAATAATCATATTGCGCTCTTAAAACTATTAGCAAAGTTAAAATTTTTAAAACAATGAAATGAAATATGATTATGTTTCATCCTAGTAGTACATATATATATTTAAAATCAAGGAAATATTTTAAAACTGAATTTCGTAACCAAAACAATCAATATAGATATCGTGTTTAAGAATATCTACGTCAGCAAAAAATTTAATCAGGGAAAAAAATATTGGTTTCAAATAAATATATTAATTATCCAATTTTTCTATCTTTTTATTAAACATAAAATATAATTTGATTTCACATATCTACGCAAGAAATAGGCATATTGGTGTAAAAAAAATATATAACAATTACACTATATGACCATATTGATCTGTTAAAACGATGAACAGTGTTAAATTTTTCCGAACAATATACTCAATGTATGATCAAAATTCTCGTTGTAATAAACATATTTCAGCATAAAATTCCAAAATAATAAGGTGATTGAATATACTTAAAATAAAAACATAAAATTCTTTTTTTCTACCTTATTTTAAGAAATGTATTTTAAAGCGAAGAAATATATATTTTTTTTTTGAAAATAAAAAATAGTATGTTTGCGTCATTTTTAACAAAACTACATAATCTGACAAAATCTAAAATCTCTTAGATATATAAAGTTATTGCTAATATTTACCTCGCCGATTTGTGGCGTATTGCCAATATATGCTATACAAAAAATAACAAACAAGTTCTGCAAACGATTTTTTAGGAAAACGTGTTTCAATACATTTCTAAACACGGAATACAATACGGGCAAATTATAAAACAGAATTAAATCTTACCTGTTTCAAACCCTTCTAGAAGAATAGAGACAACTAGTCGCAAGAAATTCCCGCCACGCAATAAACAAGAAGCGAAAAAGGGAATCATTTTACCGGCACGCGTCAGTGACGTCATGCAGCAGCATCATTTCCAAGGCCATCAAGCGGCAGTCGCTTTAATCAAGAAAAATAGGGAATAAAAAAATTCAACAAAGGAAGTAACTACTAACTGTTAACAAAACGAAAAAAAGAAAGAAGCAGACGATATACGATACGCTTCACTAACGAACGAGAACCGAATATTTAGAAATGAGTAAGAATTGCAAGCGATAAGTTTTATTACCTCTCTGAATCATCAATATCACATTTCATTATCAACATGCAAATTATCTTTAGACCTACTTAGAAAGTTTTTTTTTTTAAAAATAATTAGAGTCACTCCATTTGTCTTAGGTTCACCTTTAAATTTCATTTTTAAAAACTCACAGTTCATTGAACTCAAATTTTTAGAAGATTTGGAATGGACCGCAAAAAAAGTTTGAAGTTGTTTTGATAAATTTTTTACATTCAGCATCGAAAAAATAATAATAAATAAATAAATAATAATAAATAAATAAATAATAATAAAAAAGTGCACAGAAGAAGTTTAAATAAATATATTTTACCGAAAATTCAAATAAAAATCCTTACGTTATTTTTACTTCCTAATATTTTATTTTATACTGTAAAAAATCAAAACTATTCTATTTGGATTAAGTATAATGAAAAAGAGAAGGAAGAAACAAAAACACTTTTAACATCCCTAGCTTTAATCTAATGATTTTATTTTCACGTAATAATCTTTATAATTCGAGTAACGGAAAACGTTTAATATGCTAATTGATAAATAACCATATTTTAAGCTACAAAAATCAAGCACAAAAATGTATTTGTATGTTTGATCCGAAAAATATTCGGGGAAGCCACTATCTGGAAAATATTATCCAAATAGTTTAGAACCATCTAATTCAAGTCTCTTCTCGCTTTTGGCTTATTTCATCTATATTAAAAAATCTAATAACTTTTGCACAACACAAGTATTAAACTCTTTTATCCAAAAATCAACGTAAAAAATAATTTCTTTTAATTATTTATTATTATAATAGTCAATTTTAAAAGTATAAGACATACAACAAATGTTAGATAATTTTTAACTACGCAACTTCAAATGACAAAATCCAAAATATGAACAGGATCTTTCAAATTGTTCTTAGAAGAAGTTCATAGTTCATAGAAGAATAAAAATTTAAAAAAAAAATTACGACTCTTATGGATGGTGTTTTCTACACTAGGGAACGCTGCAAGCTCCATGCCGCCTATACTTCCGGGTTACTGTTTCCGGTGTATTTTAAAGTCATTTGGCTCACAACGTTTATTACGTGATCATTGTGTTTTAAGATTCTTGCAAACGTGGTATTTGATTACTTATTGCTTGTGTTTACAATGCTAACAATACTTGTGTTTACCATGCTA
This sequence comes from Parasteatoda lunata, assembly GCA_949128135.1. Lineage (NCBI taxonomy): Eukaryota > Metazoa > Arthropoda > Arachnida > Araneae > Theridiidae > Parasteatoda > Parasteatoda lunata. Next base: position 70,216,116 of record OX421972.1, on the reverse strand, counting down.
AAGGAGCTAACACTAACGTAAGATGGTGCACAGCTTACTACAAGAACAAACAGTAATAAACAAATGGTAAGCAGAGGTCAAATCAGGACTGCCAAAAAAAGAAAGTTATTCAAAATCTAGCAACCATTCCACCTTTTTTAACAATATATCTATAAATAACTAAAACAAATTTTCACTTCAAACTCACCAGAATTACTTCCTAACATCAATATCTTATGAAATATGGCAGATTTGAGCTCAGAAATCATCTAATTTATTTCTATTATTGAAAACAAAATTATCCGTTTGAAAATATCGCCTCGCAGAATAAGCTGTAGTAAGCAGTTGCAAACTTTCTAACCGGAACTAGAGCAGGTATTGAGCTCGAGAATGATATTGTTTACATTTATATTGAAAACACCATCCATATTCTTCATCATCAGAAAAGTGGAATTGACATTTAGGGGCAACTTTTTTGTCTAAACTTTTGAGAGACTATATTTTTCAGATGGTGGCTATTACTATAATACAACCACGAGAAGTTGGCTTAGCGGAAGAATTGACTTTTTCATAGGTGGGGAAAGTTAAAGCGCGAAATATGAACGCGTTGTAAACAAATATGCAAATGCAACCGTTATAGGAATATATAGAAAATGTCCATTTGGAAGAGAAAAAAATTCTGTTGGCATGTGAAAAGACGGCGATAAAACATCAAATATGGTGTCTATAATCACTTTCCTCCGATTTTTTCCGTTTCTCTTTCACTGTGATTTTTTTTTTTCTTTTCTGTCTTCCCCTGATTATTTGAAATAAACTCTACCTGCTCGCTTGACTCTCACTATGTATACGCAAACTCGTGCTGAGAAATCAAAAAATCTCCCCTCTGTGATCTATACAATTGTTTGTCCACAAAATGGTGTCAGGCTGCAACACTATTAACAGATCTGCAAAAGGGATCTATATTAGGTGGACTTTGTTTGCAAATTGGAATGGGTAGCTAAGCTTTCCTTACCTATCAGACATATTTTTCCTGATAATTGAACTAAAACTAAGCCTTCAAGGCAAAAATAATATCAGTTTCAACTTATAGAATAAGACCGATACTTTCAAGAATTTTTTTTTTATAGTTTTGGTACAAATGTATAAAAGGGAACAACTTTAATTATTTTCTAATTTCTGAAAATTTTGTGAAGGCTGAAGACATTCATGCGAAATTTTGGACCACTTAAATAAATTTCCTTTAGCTTTTGACCTCCAGAAGAGAATATACGTGTAGGGAATTTGTGGATGATAAATAAAAAACCAAAATAACAATCCTACTACCATATAAGAAGGAGAACTTAGTTCAATACAAATAAAGATATGGCTCTGCTACATTTCTAATTTCTATTCGTAGAAATCAAAACCATAAAAATAAGATATATTTTTGCATGATACTTAAAACGGAGCTCTGGCGCAGAAAATTCTCTTCTTAAGACCCCGTGTTATAAATAAGTCATTGGTAGTAGGTACTTTATTTGGGTTGCACAAGAGCTGCATAATGAGCTATTGGCGACAGCGTGTGAAAGATCTCTGAGGGTGGTTCAAAGGCATGCCATCAAGATTTTGGTCCTCTTCTGAGGGGATCTCATTCATGAGACCACTTCCCCAATTTAGACATAGATCTAATAAGGAAAGAAATTTTTTCCATATTCATGTACCAATGGAACTGCTCAGCGATCGAACACAGGTCCACAAATTTTACGAGCACGTATATCGCATGTACTCGGTGGGTTTTAGCAGAGTCGAGGACCGAACCCCGGCCCTCTGGTATGGAGACCGATTTTCTAATCACTTCGCGACCCCAAAAATAAATCATTGAAGAAAATGTAATAAAAATCTAAATAAGAGGATTCGGAAAAAGAATTATGGATGGTTGACTGAATATAAACAAGTTTTCTAAGCTCGGTAGACACTTGGAAAATTTATCCAGCTTATCCTTCCGCTTTTGTAATGATTACAAGGTGGTGTGTGAAGAAGCTTGATGTTCTAGGAAGTTTTATCATTGTGATTTTTGTTCCAATTTGCGTAAAATTTTACTTTTTATAAGAGTTTTCTGTAATTTATAAATTCTAACAGGACGTCAGCTTAAGGGGGGACCCCACCCTGCGATGGTAAAATATTAACGTTTTTCTTTAATTTTATTTTAAGTCATAGAGACAATGCAGAGACTCCTTGTTTTTTTTATGTTATTTAGCTACAATTTAAGTCTATTTTAAAAAATTTTCTTTCACAAAATAATAAAAAAATAAGTTGGTGGCAGCTCTGTGTGTGGCTGGTCATCAAAAAGTAGCACCTCACTGGCCTCATGAATTTAGAAGTCCTGAAACATAGGAAAACTATTTTGTTTGGATTTTCTGAAACATAAAGACGTTATCTAAAAAGTAGCGTAGCGGTTTTTTGATATTCGCAAAATTACCAAAATGGCGGCAACTTAAAAAAAAAGTTAAGTTTTTCATTAAAAAAATATTCTTTAAAATACTAATATAAAATCGAAATATAAAAATATCAAAAAAAAATCCTATGCTACTTTCTAAAGAATATATATTTACGTAATTTAAAATAAAGAACAGCTTATTTCGTAGTATAGATCATGAGAAAAACGTTAGGCCAGGTCAAAAAACAGCGTTTTGAGAAAAACGCGTTTAAAGTTTTGACGTTTAATTTCATATATATAATGTTCGATAAATGAAATGCCTACAATAAGTTTCTATATACAGTCAACAGAATGGATGAGACAAAAGAAATGTCGCCGCTCCTAATCCGGCCGAACGGGCCTTTCTACCTGCTTAGCGACGACTCTCTATTTTCCGGAATAACTTCCAAACGAAGTTAGATACCGAGAAATCGTTCTAGACAGACATTAGGAAGGGTACAAAGATTCGAAAATTGCAAAAAAATTTTTACGAATTTTGAAATATTCAGGGAGGGGTTAAAACAAATTTAAGAAAATTAATATCACAATATAAATAAAGTATAAGATTTGCTACGGTTTGAGTGTTATCCCTTATTTTTGCTATAATCGTGTAAAATGTGGCTGGTTGCTTTTTTGTTTTGGTAGCATTATAGCATGCTTGTGGAGTCCAAATTCATTTTTTATTCGCTCCGTTGAAAGTTTATTTGATAGAACGAGTAACATTGTGAGCACTACAAGTAAAATAATATTGAATGGAGCGCTTTTCAAATCAATGGGAAGTCTTACGACGAATTTTAGCCGCTAGCGCCATCTTTGCTCAGCTTTACATCGCCAACCACTCATACCATCGATTCCAATAAGTTCTAAATTTTCCTAAGGGCCCCGAAAAAGCGATGATTCAAAGGATCCTTCAAAATGCTTCGCAATGGGTTTCGTGAAGTTTAGCGACAGCTTTTGCTTGATGCGATCCACTCGCTTTGCTTGTCCACTCACTCAGCTTCGCTGTTTTCAGGCCATGAATGATTGTCCGGACATAGTTGTGAGGTGTAATCACTTTCCTTCCCTAAAATATACCTAGAATTTTCAAGTTCTGACAACCTAGTCCTTTCCACGTATATTTTTACTTATTAGAAAATTGCCGAATATGTGAGCTATAGATGGTCACTTGAGGTTTCATTAAAATTGAACCAGCGCCAAAGCCAAGAACTTATCCTCATACTTCTCACCAGTATTAGTACCTTTTTTCTTTAAAAAAAAAAAAAAAAATTATGGAGGAGTAGTGAACAGCCATCTAAGCTTGCCCTTACCATCAAACCTTTTCGGTCATTATAGCTAATTTCCTAGACCTTGGTGGGAAAGTAGCAAGTCCCCGAATATATCTCCACGTGAATAATTTCTTGGAACCTTATACTCGCATTTTAGAGTTATTAGCCCAGACTCCATTTAAATCAATGACATCAAGTGGCCATATATAGCTCACCTATTCGGCAATTTTCGGATAAGTGAAAATATTCGTCGGATAGATTAGTCAAGTCAGATCTCCAGATTATAACTGAAAATAACATTCTTGGCATGGTTTAACTATCGACTCCCCCCAAATAATCATTAAACATCCAAGGCCTGAAAAATGGCGGAACAGAATGAGTACGACCGCATAGAGGTAATCTGATCGATTTCATAGCAAATAGATATACAGTAAAACCTCTTTTTGTGCGGTCCTTTTTTATGCGATTTTGTTTTTGTGCGATTTTTTTTATGCGGTATATGAATCTTAGCGGCGTTAGCACCAGTTTATGTTTACTATCAATGTACACATACATGTTGTGGACGAACTCTGATTATGTGGCCTCCTTGACAACGATGTATCTGGACTTCGCGATGCTCTGTTCATTTATTTTAAACAATCTCCTGACAAGTCAGAGTCAGTTACGTACATATTGTCGCTCGACGCGAGAACAGTATACGCTTCGCATTCAGAGTTTTATACACGATTCACGTAATTAAGGAGTCATTTTATAGTGAGATTAAAGATAAATAAATTAGTTACTTTTGTTTCTATTTATATGTAGTTTTAATGATTTTTATTTTATCTTTAGACATAAGTACTGCCTTAAAATGAATAATTATAGCCAAAAGAAAGTAAAAAGGCAGACAATTCCACTATTTAATATATAATTTGAAAACTTCTCCAGGTATATGTACAATGAAGAAATAAATATTTTTACAATTTCTTTAGGTCTAATTTAATTCAATTGTAAGCATTCTCTCATCTATTTCATAAATCATTGATGTATTTTCTAAGTCCGACTTTTTTTATGCGGTCCCTATCAACCGCATAAAAAAAGTTTTAGGTGGTATATCGTACAAACTTGTTTATTACATGTAAGAATTTATAAAATTTTCGATTTTTTTTTTTTTTTGTGCGATTTCTTTTATGCGGTCCCTATCCACCGCACAAAAAAAGGTTTTACTGCATTCGATTCTCGTCCTTTGCACGGGGTTAAACAAAGTAAATAATTTATTGACTAAATCGGTATTAATCAACACTACGCGATCATACGTAAACCCTTGCAACAATTTTACCTCTTGGCCTCAGTCGGTCTGGCTCAATATGGCTCCTATTTGATCACCGAGGGATCAATATTGGGTTGTCTAGATTTTCTTTATATTAGTCCCATATTGGTTGCAAAATATCCGGTGATTAGAACAATTTTATATAGAATATCGATCCAATGAAGACCCAAGTTATTTTAAAATCGCGACAATTAAATAAACTAAGATAATTTCAATATATTTTATTATTTTGCTGCGCTTCGGCAGCATTGTGCAATAAGGCAAATCAGAAAGTAGGTCGGCCAATTGGCGATCGAAATGACAGGTGGCGTAGAGCAAAACTCCGTATGCTTTCACCATTAGCGTGTGGAGTCATGGGAGAAGGAAGTATGTTTCAAATCGATTAAAAACTTTTAAGTTAGGAAACTATATGGAACTAAAAATTACGAAGAACATAGTTCTAAAAGAAAACGTCGGGAAATTTTAAGATATTTTTGGCAAGTAAATATAACAATTATTAAGAAAGGTGAAAATATCCAAATACATTTCTATACAACTGAGAAGAGGGTGGGAGGGGTCAAGATATGGAACCGGTCTTTTTCCCAGATGGCGTATTCGAGAAAACGAACTCACCGTTTCCACCTGGACTTTTATTTTGCAATTGTTACCCTGATAGTTACATAATATAGAAATGAAATGGTGGTTTAAAGGATAGAGCGTTCGCCGCACACTGGAGTGACCCAGGATGAAGTGGAATATGCGCTCAACTAGCACCGACCTAAAATATCTTCAGTGGTATATCATGTTATAGGTTAAAATCCGCTTGCAATCAGAGGTTTTCTTCTTCGTTGAGGGTTAGTTTCATCAGAAAGTCCTCTAATATCTAGTTTGTTCCAAGCATGATCAAGGATATCCCATGTCCTCTGGTTTCAAAATTACAAGGTTACGGCTGTTCAACGTTAGTTATAAAACAAAACATTTTTGTTTCTCTATTTCTTATAAAATACATGGACAGAATTTCTAACTTTACATTATGAAAACGTTTTGTTTATCATTACTGTCAATCAGGGTAATTACAAAGTGAAATTTTTCTCTAGTCCTTTATAAGTCTAGCAATTGGGATAAAAACCCCACTAATTAAAATTATATATTCTTTTCATCTTTTAAAGAACACATACAAATTCGACTTATATCTTGGTAAAAATGTGTTAAACATAACTGTAAATACCCTAATGTTATAAAAAAAATTCGAAATGAATTTTTTTTTATTGTCTCCTTTTATCTGAAGATCGAAGTTTGGGATTTCCATCTCTGCAGCCAATTTTTATTTAGCATTGCTTCCCATCGAGAGAATCGCCCTATAACAAAATATTGAAATGAAACTGTTTTAGCTTTGTACATTTGAGAATTATTTTGGTAGAATTTTTTTATATATATAATTTTCAAAGGAGGTAAAAACCCATAAGTTACAAAATATTGCAATGAAAGTACTTAGTTTACCTATTAGTCTAATAAAAAAAAAAAATGTTCCATATTTAAGCTTTCTAACTTCAGGAAAAGTGGGAGCATTAGCGATGGCGGCATAGCGTCAATGGACTACTAACAAGGACAAAAATTTTCCTAAATTTCAGAACTTTTTTTTAGTTATTTCTCTTCTTTCAATTTTTCTAATTTTACGCAAGACTTAACTTAAAATTTATGTATGTCTTAAAAAATCATTTAATGACTTATGAATTTGTTATAATTTGAACTCAATGAAACAAAATACAAATATTATCTTTTTAGACTATAACTATAGATAGTAGCTATATTACTTTTATGTCTTAAAAAACCATTTAATTACTAGATGTCAAAAGTTTTTCTATCATTTTAATTTCCTAGGAGGCTTTGACCCCTAATGGACTGCTGCCTGAGCCGGATTATATCTTTCGTAGGCCCTAGGTATAGCCGTTTTTGGGCCCTCCCCTTGTGCAAAATACACTTGTTTCTTAAGTCGAGTTTGTTGTAAAAATTAATTTCGCCAAAAATTATTTTTCTCCCAAGTTTTTCGTAGGCCCTAGGCACGCGCCTATAGGTTAATCCGGCCCTGACTGCTGCTCATTTATTATTTTTGAAGTCGATATTTTAAACATATATCATTTTTTTTATAACTTTAAAGAAAATTTAGCTAATCACAACAAAATGAAAGACTAGTTAGATTGTAAAAATTAAGCATCAACATTCTTTACATTTTATATACCTTTGTTCATAATTTTATTTAATGATGGTTGGGCTTTAACATCATGTTTTTGTAATACCCATTTTCTCCAAAATTGGATCAACAGTTCTTGAGAAATAAATACTGAATTCGCTAAATGCTCAAACAAAGAAGTGTCATTTATAATATATACAGGGTATCTGCTACAATTTAGATTTTCAAATTCATGACTTTTCACGATTAATTCCAAGAATTTTGCACGAGTTAATGTGAAGTTACTATTTTCTCCGACAAAAACACAGCAAAAATTTAAAAAAGCATTATAATAATATAATATAAGCAATGAAATGATAGGTATAACCAAAACTGTTATACTCTGCATCTTCATATTTATAAATTTTAAAAACGGAGTAAAATAGCTGAAAAAAATATAAAAGCAAATATTCTTCGCCTAATAAAATTTTTCCTTTTTCCTGCAGAATTACAGTCTAAAGATACTTTTCTTGTTCATCGAAAAGGAAAGAAATCTTTCTGTTTTCATTTCGGAAAAAAAAATAAAATAATTTGCCCACGACTGGCTTGCTTCAGCTAGAATTTTAAATTGATAAAATAAAAAAAATATAAATAACAAAAATTCTGAAATCATAGAAGTTTAAAAGATAATTCGCTCTAGAAATGCTTTTTCTTTTCATTTTTTGAAAGAACACCACAACTTTTAAAGAAGACGAAAGAACATTTTATATTTTAATCAAATATGACCGAGTGGAGATTTTGTTGCAAATTCAGATATTCGGAACTCCATGACATTTGTATGTAAATTCCATTTTAAAAACTAGATTTATCGACGACCTAAATCCATGACTTTTTTTTTAAAAAAAAGTTAAAATCATGACAAATTTTGTTCAATACTGAAATTCATGACTTTCTAGATGTGCGGATACCCTGTATATAATTAATTACACAATTTAAGATGATTTCAAAATTAGCAAATAATAATTCAAAATAAAATTCATTAGAAAGTACTTTTTTTTTTTTTTTGGATAAATACGAGTCTTACAATTGCATGTAAAAAAATTCAATTTGGTTAAGAAGTTGCTGATATGATAAAATCACTAAAAGATCTACGGATCCAGATTTCTCAACTACTGGGACATTTTACAAATCGGGCGTTTCGACTGTATGCAAACAGCATACGCTTGAAACTTAATTTTACTCTTATGATTTAACTGTAAAACAAACAATTATCTTTACAGTTTTGCATATATCAGTATTAAGTTAACTAAAAATTAAGGATATTTTGAGAAAAATAATTATTAGTAATTAACAATCTAATTTGAAACTAAAAACTGCATATCAACTGCTAATTTTGGACAATTTGTATGTAAAAAAAAATTAATACAGCATAATAAAGCAAAAACATTTTTATTAATTTTCAACATATTTTGTTGATATCTCCAGCCCTTGCATTCATATTGACTTTAAAGCAGCTTAGTTGGACATAGTAGAAATACAACAATAACAAGACAAAAATTCATACAAACATGTTTTTACTACGCACAGTTCAATACACAAATTTTGAAAACGAAGTCATGGTATCATTACCATATATCAATAAAATTACAGAGTTGTTAATACAGGACATTTTTCTTCATCGCTGCTATGCTTGCAAATTTACACGCCTTCAGCTTTAGATGGTTCATCGAAATTTTCGACTAAGTCTGAAAGTAAACAATGCAGATAATTAGAGCATAAGCAAAACATCTAAACGATAAGCATTTTTAATATTCATCAAAATATCGGCAGAAAAAAAAGTTATAAAATCTACTGGATATCATTTTAACAAAATTTGATAGGAAATACTATCATATAATGAGATACTGATATGCCTAGAATAATTTATAAACGGTAGGAACTCCATAGAAATTATGAACCATGTTCCTTTATAGTGCTATATATATATAACAAATAGGCTATTGAATTAATTAAACTATAAGAGTTTAAGATGCAAAAAATTAATAATCAGGAGCTGTATTAACTATATTTTACAAAACTAGAGAAGACACCATACCAGAGGAGAAGCACCGTGAAAATTTTCTTTCACCTCCATTACGAATTTAAAATTTATAAAAAGTGAGTTCAGTCAAACCTAGAGTAAGCAATGAAGTTTCAATTGCTGAAAACTCTTTTCTTTTCAAAATACCAAAATGCAAACAAATTATTTGAAGAGAACTTCCTCCATTGTGTAATTTAAAGTTTTATTCTCACAATTTATTTTCAATTGAATATTTTAAATAATTTCTTTTAGTATCTGGATGGAACTTACTTTCTACTAGGTTTGCCCAAACTCAATTTTTTTTACACTTTACAAGTTAAGTTTAAAATTCAATAAAAGCATTGTTCACTATTTTCATTTCAGTAAAACATTTCCTCAAGAAATAGAATAATAAGGAAAAGAAAATAATATGCATTTAAAATCAATTAAGTATAGTATGTTACCCCATCACAGCTGTCTTAAAAAAATGTTTTAACTATATTTGTGCCATTCAACAAATAATTTTTATATTACTCGTTGAAAATCAAACAGACAAGGATATAAATACGTTGGAAATATATCCGACGCACATAGCTATCGAGTTCTGATCAAATAAGAATAATTAATAAATACCCAAATGAATAAGTTCAATTATTATATGCTAACCTGGCACTTCTTCGTCTTCTTCTTCATCAATACCACTATTTGTTTGTTCAGAAATAGGCCCTAAAAATACCAATAAGCATTATCAGTTTAACATTAATAAACATCACAAAATCTGCTTTATATCAGATTTGAGACTTTGTTCAAAAGGGAAATATTTCTTCTACGGCACTGGAATAAACTGGACAAAATGTTAGAAACTAAAGACGATCAATACAATTGCTGAGCAATTAAGTCTTTAAGAATAAAACAAAATAAATGGAATAGACAGGGTGCATAGCCAAATTCTACGACAAAAAAGGAGCACTTTTCAAGCACTCATATAACTAGACAGGGTTTTAAAGTTTTTGACAATTTTATCTTGTTTTAGCCATCATGTAAAAAAAAAAAAAAAAAAAAAAAAAAAAAAAAAAAAAAAAAACATTTAGCATTGCTTTTGACAGTTATCAAAAATCATGAACCATGTAAACAAATGGCGTTTTCATACGCTATGGGGTTGAATTAATTGTGAAAACGTTTAATAGAACAACGTGAACCGTGTCTTTTTGCATAATTCGTAGCAAAAATCAACATGGTAAAGGAACAAATCTTATTTTGAAAAAGGGGAAATTAAGCACTTTTTAAAACGCTACACACCCCGATAGAGATCTAAAAAATTACGCATTTTCACTTTATTTTTATTTAAAAAGCTTTAATTTTTAACGGTAGATTTAATGAGGTTTGTAGCAAAGTATACATACAATATGTGATTTGTTAACTAATTGTATTATTGATATCATAAACTTTTTGTTTCTTGGGGGTTCTCTTTCCATTATAGCATTGAAATATAACAAAATGTCATACCAGAACATGTCCATATAATGAATTTTCATTTATAATTTCTAGTAGACAACACACAATTATTTTAAGCTGAACATCTTCTACCAAACTATCTGGTAGTTGATATTTTGTCAGAGGACACAATTCTCAACTTTTTATCTCAAACACTTCTGCTTGTTTTTCATATTTTCTTTTTAATAGATTCATTTATATTTTTAGCTAGTTACAATTCTTAATATAATATCAACATTAGGAATTTATGCACTCTTGTACATAAAATAAAGCACAATTTAAATTTCTAAAAATATTCATTAAATGACACTTTGCAAATCATGTTTTAAGAATTCATCATTGTTACGGATGGCAACAAGTGACGCCAACTGTCCTACAAATGTCGATAAAATCATATGCATAAGCTACAAATTCATTGCCTTGAAATATGTCTGAAATTTACAAAAAAGTGAGAAAAAATTGCATCGAATTTCACGCATTTAAAAAAAAAAATTGTTGTACAACTCTTGGTTCAAATGGAATAACTGAAAGCGTTTGAAACAGACATTTTTAAATTGTGTACTAATATAATTGTTGATCAATAAAACTTTGTCATATAAAATTGACTTTTTTAAAATTTTAAGATAATCAACCGTTAATAAAATTTTTTGTTAGCTTTTACTTCTTTACATATTATCTCAAGAACTATTGTTATATTATTGCTAAGAGAAAGATTGAACAAAAATATTTGTGCATACAAAGTATCAGAAAATAAAGACAAAACTTTTTAGCAGACCCAAAATACCTGTTGATGTTTGCATTGTGGCCAGTCGTTTCAAATGTGTGAGGCTTTCAGCTCCCAGTTGGTTCAAAATACCCGGAAGCATTTCTGTGATTTCTATATGTAATTAAAAGAAATTCCTTTAAGAAATAATAACCAAAATAATATAGGTAAATAACATGAAATTAGATTTCTAAAAACTTTCTATAAAGGATGTTTTATAATATTGAGTAAAAAGTTTTGATATGATATAATCGTATTTTAATGTTCATACAGTGAAGTTTCTGATTGTTCTTAGAGCAGCTGAATATTATTACTAATAGATCCAGACTTGTCAACCCACTAAACTTAAAAAAACTAGAGAAAATTTTCTAAGACCAGGAGATTTGGAAAAGAAAAGAGAGAGAGAGAAAAAAAAAACCTGTTCTATTGGATAAGGTTAAAAATGATAGGGGAAAAAAAAGACCAATAATTTATGCAAGGGTCATATAAATTTCATGGCAACTGATTAATGATAATATACTAAATATTTCACATACAGGGAATTTTTGCAGTAATGCCTTGTTTTCCATTTATGAACAACATTAAACTAGAAATGCTTTTTATTATGCTAACTCATAATTTTGAACAGTAGTAGACAAGTAATTTATTATTGATAGTTAAGATTTTTTTTTAAAATTAAAATTCTAATTTTTTTAGTAAAAAGGGAGTTGTTACTAAACTTCACTGTATGAACACATAATTTCTGAGCAAATAGAGAAGCTAAAAAATAATTACTATATGGTTCTACTATATGGTTACTAATTAGGCTTAGTTCATTATGTATTAATAATACTTATTTAAAAATTCAGCAACCAATAAATTGTGTAAAAATTCAAAGGGATTTTTTAAGAAAACTAACTCAATTTTAGGGACTATTCTAAAACATAAGGAGAATTTTTACTTTACCAGTAGACCAGGAGAAACTGACAAAATCCAGTTGCCTACGGGTAAATCTAGTCGAGTTGGCAGCTATATATATTTAACTTTGTGGCCAATACTACTTTTAGTATAAATTAGAAATTTTGTGAGAGAAATTGATTTGTATCAGGTATTTAATACCGGGTAGGAATAATTTATTAAACAAATTGCAAAGTGCTCACCCTTAGAACAGAAAAATTTGTCCTAATAGGAGAAAGAAATGTAAATTCAGAGATTAATGCAGGATACAATACAATAAATAAATGTACAATTTTGACACATTAATTATTTTAATACAATTACTAATTTAAACTTCAGTGAAAATTAATTAACTTCCTAGTGCATAAAAGCACAGGTTAAAACTAAGATACCTAATAAATGTTTCACATAACTAAACAAAAAAAACTTATTTGGAAATATCTTATTACATTTTCCATACAAGTAGATTTAAGTTTAGATTGAAAAGATGCATAAATAAAATTGACCGCTATCAAAATTAAACTGAATTTTTATTGTGTTTCTTACTCATTAATTTAAACTCTATTTCCTACCAGTCCAGTTAAAGCTTGCTTATCAAGCCAATAAGGAAAGATTTGTGTTTTTCTTTCTTTGTATAACACAATTACTCATTAATTTTATAAATAGTCTCTTATGAAAGCAAATTGGTTTTTTATTATTGCTTCATGCAGATGTTACTTAGTCTTTAAAGGGTACAAAATTACTGTTAGAGAATTTTAACATTACTACTTTGATTTTACTTTTCTGTTAAATAATGGTTATGAGGTTCATCTCATTGAACATAAATTGCTATAATAGCTATTGTATGATTAAAAGCTAACTCTCAAAATCTGAAACAGTCTTCATTAAACCATCATCTTACATAGGTATTCTTATGTGTAACAGAAACCGCATTAATAAATCCTATCAAAATTTTTTATTAGTTATGAAGTTCACTATTAGCAGATATCTTTTAGAAACAATTTATAAAATTTAATTTTAAATTATAAATAAATAAATAAAAAACTCAGAAAAGTTTTAGGATCCAGTACACATATAAATACATTTCTTTTTAATCTCGAGCCATATTATTCAACAAAATTGAACTACCCATATCTTTATATTAATAAAAATTTCAATTCTTCCCTTAGATTTTGACTACTCTTGTGTATGTGCAAAAATGATCTATTTGAAGGTTGAATAATATGCGGTTCTGTTATTAGAATGAACTTCACAATTACACACCACTTTAGCATGTTATAATAATTGTGGTAATTTAACATTCTAGTCAATGCAGTCGAGCATTAATCAACTGAAAGAATACTTTTTGGCCTTACTTATTCAAAAATGAAATATAAATTTAGAGGAGAGAGTGCTTTGAAACTAGAGTTTTGGAATAGCATGGCTTCAGGGAAAAGGGGAGTCAAAATGGAAAATGTGGGAAAGCTGGCAAGAATATAGATTGTGTGTTAATTTAACACTCTGTATACATAAAATCTAAAAATAAACCACCAGTTTATTTCTGTTTAACCTTATTAATTGTAATTGAATACTCTTCATTCTCAATTTGAAAAAGTGAGTAATTTTAAAATGGGATAGCAAAACTGTCAGCAGCTATAAAAAGACAGGTAAGTTAATCACATGAAATTGGATATGTACATTTGTACAGCACGTGCATTCAAACTGCTTTTGTGGTATTTTAATGGGATACTACATTGTGCTGCAGTGTCTGCTCTTGGTCTAAATGTAGCTTTCAAATGCACAAAAGAAGCACAATTTTTCTGAAAACCTGAATACAGCCAATTTTGTTGTTGTTGCCCAAAACAGCTTTGGTATAATCAACAAGCATAAATCAACTTACGTTTTGGTTCAGCATGACCAGTAATTGCAAATGTGTTAGCAGCCAAAGATGCTTGAACTTTAGGATTATTAAAGTGAATAACTGAACCATCTTCTTTAATCATATTAACCTAGAACAAAGCAAAATAATAACTTATGATAAACAGCACAGATAATATTTCCACAAAAATGCTAAATTCTTTTTAAAAAAATTTTAAGTTGAAAAATATTTTTATGTAATATATATTCACATATTTTATGGATGTGACCCTTCTAAGTCCAAGTTACTCCTTCTAAAGAGTTTCAACCAGAAAATAAGGAGTGAGTGAAAAACAACTTTATTTTACTATTCTCCAATCTTAATTAATATACACACCATTTTATATTCAACAGACATATTGGGCTTCGAAAATTAAGATTTGCGATAGTCCGTTGAATTAGCCCAGTCCCACAATCCACTACTTGCCAATTCCACACACAGCTTCTAGTTTCTTTCAGATTGTTTCACTTCACTAGCTCATTGGTTACTTAAGTACTTTAATTTAACTTTGTAAGATCAGTATGAACCAAATTCATATTGCGAGAGCAAAACCATTGGTTTAATACTTTAATTTATAGCAGGAATTGACAACAAACAAACAACAACTTAACAAAATGTATAAAAATCAAAGAAAAAGTTTAAGAAAAAATAAATAAAGAAAAAATTCTTGGTTGATAAAATGCACCTTTCCTGTGTTAGGTATTAAAAGTATAAGATAGCTTTTAATTATAAAGTTATCTACATATAATAAAAACAGGGTTCATACAGAGATTAGAAGAAGAAATCAAAATCAGAAGAGAGTCAAATTTTAAGAACTTATCAAAAATTTAAAAACTTTTGTGACAAAGATAACTAGACAGTTTTTTTATATATTTCAATTAAAAATCAGTTATTATTAAGGCCCGGAATTGGATGACATTTGCATTTTTTTAAGATTTATAGGGCATTTTTTCAAATTTTGGGGCGTATTTTGCATTTTTAAAGTTTTTCGTTAATTTTTTCCAATTTTTATTATTTTTTTGGGGCATTTTTATTACATGAAATGCAAGATTTTTTCTTATAATTTGTCTTGATTCAGAAGATGCTGCATCAATTAAGATAGCGCAAAACGTGTTGGCCTCTGATAAAATCGAAGGAAACCTAACATTTATCAAGTCTAACTTTGCTATTGTATCCTCGACAATTGCAAGCTTGGAGAAAAAAGAATTGGAACTTTGCGATGCAATACATTATATTGAAGTAGTGAGTCAAGTGTTGCAAAAAGCAAGGGGAAAGATAGCACAAAGTGTAACAGCTAAATTGAACAAAGTTTTGGAGAAGAACACTGGCTTCCAAACAATGAAGAAAATCTATGATATTAACAGGTGAAGCAACATCTTTTCAAATTGAAAAATTGTCAGAAAGTGAGACCGTCTTTTTCAAGTACGCACCAATAACATCAGTAGACGTTGCGAGAAGCTTTTCCAGGTATAAAAATTTACTTTCAGACAAGAGATGCTCGTTTACACTTCAAAATATCATTTAATAATCCAATGTAGTTCTGATATTTAGTAATATTATGAGATGGAAGTTGTTATATTCATTAAAGTTTCTATACAAAATGAAAATGTTTTGTAGTCAATAAATTTTTCTTTTTTTGTTATTTTAGGATATAAAACATATTTTTCAAACTTTAATGAACGTGGAACAAGTATTGCATTGCTTTATATTTTTTTAAATGACTTATAATAATTTTTAAGAGTAAAACATTTACTTTATTAAGTCATGTCATAAGGCATTTTTTGCACTTTTTAAGGGCATTAGTTGAGATTTTTTAGGTCATCAAAATCCGGGCTCTAGTTATAATATATATATTTTTTCCCTAGCCATTTTGAAATAAATGTTGACTTTGCCAAACTTTATCAAGAAAAATAAATACACACATTAATAAATTTTCCAGTTTCAAATATTTTAATAAATATTATTAAAGCTTGTCTTGTCATGCTTGTTTTGAATTGCCAACGAAGGAAGAAAAAAAAAAAAGTATTGGTACAATATTGAAATCAAGTGAACTATTAATTTATATATTTTTTTTATATTTAAGATTGAAGGTGACAGTTAATAAGAAAAAACAGACTACATAGGGGAAAGTTTCTTTTTTGCAGACAAAATCTAGATTTTTTTATTTTTTATAACATGGAAAGTGAACTTACTTCTTCAATACCAGGAATATTATTAACAGCTAATTTCTTTAAAGAGCTTTGTAGTTTTTTATCATCTGTAGTAGCTGTCCTGTGTACAACCTTCTTCTTCCTCCGTGCAGTGCCCTGCAATAAAAACATATTTCAGCTTAGTAGAATAGAGTGTCTAAATTCGAGAAAAAAATTTTAAACCTTATTCAAAATGCATTGATCTTCCACACAAAAACTTAACCCAAATAATGGAAACAATTACAGTTAAACCATTGTTTCAGTTCCTCCTATAGGGCTTTTCACTGCTGGGCTACATAAAAAGGAGCACTGAAATATTTTGTTAACAGATAAGTAATAATATAATTTTCTTCATATTAACACCATCTTCAAGTAAATACATATGACTATTTTTCCTACACGGAAAGATATTCCCCTCCAAGGCAAAGAGTTATTGATTAATTATACAGTGACATATTTTCATTAAAAAAATTTTGAAACTTTTCTCTCCCCCCCCATTGTTATTTAGAAAAATATAAATGATATATTCTCCGAAACTTGCTTAAATATGAGTTCTATATACATTGTTGTTAGTATATGCTGCACAGAATTCTTGTCAGCTTTACAAATCTGGTTTTGTGTAATTCACGCCAGACATTATTTAATTTAACCTGAACTTTTTGAGTTATTTTCTTAGAAATTTATGTATCTTTTTTTTTTTACAAACGCCAGCCCAATTATGTAATAACTGAATTAGATCCTCTACACTTTTTAAATTGCACTATTATATTATTTTATGTGCAATTCAAAAAGTAATTACTTCTCATTATCAAAATAAGGGAGAAATTTGTAGTTTACAAAAAATAATTAGACATAGACAATCACTAGGCACATTTTTTTTTTTTTTTTTTTTAAAGTAACAATAAAAAAAAAAAAAGGTTTTTATTCAAAAAATAAATTTTAAAATCACTTCTATACCTCCTCTGAAAAAAAAAAAAAAAAAAAAAAAGAAAGAAATTTAACCAGAGAATATTCCTAACAAAATATTTATAATATTAAAGATAATAATTTCACCAGTGTGTAATTATATAAACAGTGAATTTAAAGTGAGTGAGTATTACATACTGGTAGTTTTAAATGGAATATAAATAAAAATACAGATACGTATTATTATTAGG
The DNA here is from genome assembly GCA_949128135.1 of Parasteatoda lunata. Taxonomy (NCBI): domain Eukaryota; kingdom Metazoa; phylum Arthropoda; class Arachnida; order Araneae; family Theridiidae; genus Parasteatoda; species Parasteatoda lunata. The sequence goes on along the minus strand of OX421972.1, from coordinate 70,198,464 downwards.
ACCCAATAAAATGTGCAGCAATGGTATCAAATAAATGATGAAGGTTGCTAATAATAATAATAATGAACTTCATTTCTTATATGTTTATATTACAATATTTCAATTACTACAGCAGGAGCTACTCCAGGATTTTTAATCAATAGGACCTCTTTGAAGAAAATTTTAACGTAACATAATTTTATGGGAGAAAATATGTTCAAAGTAAAAATAAAAAACATTAGTTTTCAAAAAACATTTTTCAGGCTTGCAAACCCAGAAATTCTATGGCATAGCACAATAAGCAATAAGGTTCTCATCAATCAAAAAGTCACTAAACAATGTAGACCGCCAACCTATTTTTTAATGTACTGAACAATAGACACCCACAATAAAATAGATTTTTTTTTTTTAATCCACTCGCACCTGGCTACCAGATACACTCTCAGCATTATATAGTAAATATATAAACTTATAACTTTTTTGTTATATAAACTTTTTTACTACGTAGGTACTCGTATTTTTGCACTATTTACAGGGCCCTACCCACGTATCATGAAAAATTATTTTGACCACATTTTACAGCATTCTTTTAAATAACATGGCTATACTCATTTTAAGATAAGATTTATCAAATTTTAAAATTCCAGCTAAAAATAAAGTGAAAACAGTACTCATACTGCCTTATACAATTCATCAAATATTTCAGGCATAATGATCTTAATCAGGGTACAAGGGGGGGGGGGGTTTAACAAGTATAATAAGCTTAAGAAAAATTCCATATTTCCATGAAAGTGCATACTTTATTTATTATAGTCTATTAAAGCATATGACAAAAACAATCATGGAAATTTTGTCAACAAATTTCATTCTAATTAACACCAGAAAAATTAAGATAATCACAGAACAGGTTTAGGAGCAGAGAAATGAAATTGCAGTAATTATTTTCAAAGTTTTGGTGAATGTTGAATTGTAAATTGGAATAAATCATTTAAAATAAAATAAAAAGAGAACAATTTAAATTTTTAAAAATGTTTTCATCACATAAGATTTAAATGGGACACAAATTTTCCCTTATAAAATTTAAGTTTTTATTTTTATACACATTATTCAAGAGTTGTAAAAATTCAGAAACATATTGATTAAATAGAAAAGATACTAAATTTAAGATGAAAAAAGTAAACTGGCATGATTGTATGTTACCTAACCCCAAAACAACCAAATTTCTTGCGCACATATTGTTTAATGCGCATCAAAACAATCTCATTATTTATTTATTAAAAAAAAAAAAAAACTTAAATATTCCCCATTTGAAGACTTTTACATAAAATATACAAAGCTAAATTTATCAAAAACATAAGAAATTTTTTTTTGTTGATAGAATCTCATAATCTGCCTTATGAATGTCATCAATAACATCAGACAAATATTTATATAATCATAGAATAAATAAATGAAAGAATCAAGGATAAAACTATATCATAAGCCAGAACATGAATGCAATTAGAAGTGCTTTAATAAATTCATTTTCTCATAATCTGCCTTATGAATGTCATCAATTATATCAGACACATTAAAATAATCATAGAACTCACAAGCTAAGAATTATTCCCCTAATAATTTCATATAAAGTAATGCAGCACTATTAAACACTACCTTGAGATTTACTACATTAGAATATATATTTTAGTGTTTCCCTTATTATCTAATGCACAAAAATACTTTTAACATAAAACAATCAGAATATAATCAACCTTTTGCACTCATACTGCCTTATACAATTCATCAATTAGTTCAGGCATGTTATTTTTAATCACAGTACATTATCTAATAAATACTTTAGTCAGCTAAGAAAAATAGTCATCAGAAAAATTTAAGTCATATCAAAACAATCCAGAAATTCTCATAATCTGCCTTATGAGTGTCATCAATTTTATCTGACAAATCTTTATAATCATTGAATAAATTAAGAGGATGAATGTATCATAATAAAAATAAACAATCTTATCATAAACAAAACATTTCTAACTTAAAATATAGAAATAATTGTTTACTAAAGTTTGAAATACAACATTCACAAAAAAGGAAAATTTGGGGTTTTGGACAGGACACGTGGGTTTTACTGTCTTAAAGTGTCCAAAACCTTAAACTTTGGTGAAAGGTTAAAATTCTATAGGTGTAACCATTATATACATAATAATTACATGTATCAATAAATATTTGATATTTTTTATACAATTTACTATAACTTATTAAAAGAAAATAATATAATAGGAAAAGGTTTATACTTTTTGAAGCTCCACAATTCATTTAACAATAAAGGTGAATACCTAATCCTTTAAATATAAATATGCTTTTAATACTGATAGATAATGTTTTCGCATAAGGATAAATAAGGCAATATTAAATAATAATAATGTTTTTAAAAAAATACTAAATTTGTTTAAAAATTAACCTTTTATTTTTCACAATATTTTTTTTAAAAAATGTTATAATTTCGGCATCACAGGATGATAAAAAAAGACATCTATTTAATAAAATTTTTTTATTTTTAAATATAAATATTCTAGTTTAAATTGAAAATACAAAATAACTGAAAAATGTATTAACAGTTTTGAAGGGCATAACATCAGTTTCAATTACTGACACTGGTGATGTATCACCACTATGCTAAAAGAATTGAACATGAATGAAATATAAGTATTCTTGAATAGTACTATAGATAAATAAACCTGTTTATGACTAACCCAGCACTCAGTCCTTAATAGTTTAACCTGCATGGCAAGGCCCAATTTCAGTTATGTACTATTGAATGAGAGGATCAATTGAACTTGATTACTGATAAATCTTCCTTTGTTTAATGTTTAAATTGAAGAGTCAAATAATATTAATAAAACATTATACTTTTAAACACAAATATTCTCTAGTAGATTTAATTATCAATATGCTATTAGTTCTATGTTTATTTTACCTCTTAAATATTGTTCAGATAAAATTGGGACATAATTTGAGTAAAAGGGTTTTGGACAGGACGGTTTAAACCATGGATAAATCCATTCTGTCCTTAACCTGATTATGTAACAAAAAGGCAAATTAACTTAAATATTAAAATGAGATACATTATCAAGACATGTTGGATTTTACACCATGTAACAAAATTAATTAATTTCATTTACATAGGCATAATATTCATTACTCTATGCCTTTTTTGACACACAATAATTCAATAACTATCATGTAACACAAAGGCAAAAATAAACAATACAAATTAAACAAAAAATTTCATTTAGTTCTATGAATATGAATACCCAAGTTAGAATCTTTTCCTAGTAATTTCAAACTGCTTTGTATTACTAATGAAAATTAATTTTAAGCAATAGTAAGATTAATATCATATTTATTAGATCTTAAAAGAAATACTGCATTTAACCTAATTTAAAATATCAGCCAGATACAAATTATCTACACTAATAGAATTATCTAGATATTAATCGAACAAAAATCTTTTTTTTTTTTTTTTTTTTTTTAAAATTCAAAGACAGAAAAATGAAGACAACACAGAAGAATGGGAAGCTTCAGCTCAGTGGCTTTGCAATTCCATATAAATGTTTTTCACAAGATTTATTTTTAGCAAGAAAAATTTATAGATATATCAAATTTAAAGGCCAGATTAAAATTGGATAGAAATGAAATCATATCAATATGAAAAGTTACCAAAACATTATAAGTTTCTTCCAGAGACATAACTATGCAATCAATTGGCACTAATTAAGATAAAACAAACAACGGATTCTAATAATTCAATTACATTATGAAGTTAGTATAAAAAGAATGAAAGGAGTAACTTCCTTAGGAACATCAAAAAATATATTTAGCATATGTACACATCAATACAAAATAAAATTATCCCAACTTGCGGAATGTTAAAACAAATGAATTATTTAGGTTGTTTCTAAACAGGTAGAAATGTATAAAGTAGGGATGTAACAAGAATTTGGCTTTTTTGCCAATTATTACTGGGAAAATTAGTTTTTAACTAACTTTGTTTGGGGGAAATTTTAATAGAAATAATTAAGTTCTAAAACTTCTCATGCAAATCAATTTCATCATTTTTTCAACACTATATGTTTCATTTTTGTTCGATTCTTTTTATCTGAAACTTTTTTATTAGCTTTCTTTTATCAGCTTTTTTATTATGATGGAATTTTTTAAAGAGCCATTTTAATAATTGCTATTCTTTTATAGTTACTTTTTCTAAAATTGGGCAGTGTAAAAAATTAAATTAAGATTTTTAGCATTAAATCTTTTTTTTGAAAAAAATTGTAAGAAAACTGTTATAACAGGGTTGCCTCAAGCATGAAAATCAGGGCTGGGGTGTTGGACTGGTACCTCATACCTAAACTGGTTTTGGACAGGACACATGGGTTTTACTGTCTTAAATTGGGTAAAACTGTCCTAAACTTGGTAAAAGATAAAAATTTATAGGTGTAAGGAGTAACCATTATACACATAATAATTATTTGTATCAATAAATATTTGATATTTTTTATACAATTTACTTTAACTTATTAAAGGAAAATAATATAATATAATAGGAAAAGGTTTATAATTTTTGAAGCTCCACAATTCATTGAACAACAAAAGTGGATACCAAATCCTTTAAATATAAATATGCTTTTAATACTGATTAGTTTAAATTGGAAATACAAAATAACTGAAAAATGTATTAACAGTTTTGAAGGGCATACCATCAGTTTCAGTTACCGACACTGGTGATGTATCACCACTACGTTATAAGAATTGAACACAAATGAAATAAAAGTATTCTTGAATAGTACTATAGGTAAATAAACCTGTTTATGACTAACCAAGCAATTAGTTCCTAATAGCTTAACCTGTATGACAAGGTCAAACTTCAGTTATGTACTATTGAATGAGAGGATCAATTGAACTTGATTACTGATTAATCTTTCTTTGTTTAATGTTTAAATTGAAGAGTCAAACAATATTAATAAAACATTATACTTTTAAAAACAAATATTCTCTAGTAGATTTAATTATCAATATGCTATTAGTTCTATGTTTATTTTACCTTTTAAATATTGTTCAGATAAAATTGTGATATAATTTGAGTAAAAGGGTTTTGAACAGGACGGTTTAAACCGTGGATTAATCCATCCAGTCCTAAACCTTGCCAACCCTGATTCAAGCCTAACTGAGTCTAATGCAGTTTAGACAAGTACTCATTTTTCTCATAATCTGCCTTATGAATGTCATCAATTACATCAGACAAATTAATATAATCATAGAATTAGTTAATTACCAAGATCAACATGACAAATGGTTGGATTAATATGATCTACTTATAAATGTCACCTGATAAATATACTTGGCATAATTGAAAAAACTAACGGATTCTAAATAAATATAAATCAAATCCATTATACTTGTAATTATTTACACTAATTACCAGAAAAACTAATTAAAAATTTGAATAACTCACATTAATAGAGCACATAAACTTGGAACATCCCTGGCTAATTTAAGAAGGTTTTCTGATATGACCTTTGAACGTGCTTAAATATTAATATGGGCTTAAATAAGACAAAAAAAAAAAAAAAAAAAAAAAAAAACAGCCCGTTAAGATTGCCTTTGTTAAGAGTATGAGAAAGTAATCGATTCTAAAAACAAGTATCACTATCGGGCACTATAATCAGGGGTGCCACTCTAAAAAAATGTTAAGACTGAACTTATTTTTTGATTAAATAATACTGTCTAACGTTGTTTACCAAACTTTTTTTACCTTTCCTTCATAATAGCCTACATATTAAATCAATTATTTGATTATTTTTTCCAAAAATTTTTGTTCTTTATTTTATGTTTTTTTAGCAAACAAAACGAAAATAACAGCTAACCCTGTATATTTGGGACCCGAAGCCAGTCATATCTCTATTCTTCACTTCACCGTTACTTATTTTTTGTTCTAGCACTATAATTTCTTTCTTTTTTACAAAAATAATATTGATTTAACTTTTCCCGGCACCACAATAGGTTCGGGTGGGGGAAGCAAACTAGAGCGGATTTAGATTCAGCAATAGTACAAATTTAATTACACAAGTAGATGAAGTTCAATCAATCCTATCAGTCAAGACTTTAAGAATAAGAATTAGTGAAGCTGATAAAAAGAAGACAAAAGTCCTGACATCATTACCATATCATATGTTTTCATTAAGATATATTTTTTAATTTGATCAAAATTTTCTTTTAGTTTTCTAATGAAAAAAGAAAGAAAATTTAATTAAATTGATAGAATTTATTAGTACATTAATTTTTCTCAAGACTGATTTCCGTCCCCAGGACTGAAGAGTGGCCACCCATGACTTTAATATAAAAGCAAAGTGTTATCTGAATAAGTTAATCTCTGGAGTAAATTAAAATCTCTAATTGCTTTCTTTCTTGAACAAATTTGTTTTGTAATAATTTACTTAGTAACCTTGCTGCTACATTATTTATTCTTACCATTTTTTTTAATAATTTTAAATGCCTCACCTATGGTTTTAAAGTTAATTTGATTAATATTTAATTAAAAAATTATTAAAAAAAAATAGAAACATGAACAAAAAGAAAATATCAAAATTGATGCTAAAGATACTGCTCCTGAATACTAGATATTTGACCAATGTACTATTCCTAATCTGCATCAGAGTTAAAAAAAAAAAAAAAAACTTAAATATCCATATTACTTTAAAGTAAAATCTAGTCAGATCCTTCATCTTTATAATTACAACTTAATGTTGATGTTGCTTCCCCCAACACAGCATGTCATATATCAGTTTTTACAGCCTACAATATGAAAATGGTCATGCACCCCTGCTAAATGCAGATAATAAATAAGCAGTTTTATTAAGAAAAAATATTTTTCATAATTAACAAAGATATTTCAACATATTGTTACAACCAAAGTCCCCACAGCAGAATAGTGACGACACTTACAGAATGTTAAGTGTTTGCAAAACAATTTTTCTTTCGGGAATTAAAATATTTTGGTTTTTCTTGGTATACAACACTAAAAATAAATAAATAAAATGATGTAATCAGAAATAGATACATTTGACAGTAGCTTTTGGATGCAGACAATAATCAATGTAAAATTTTTTAGTCTCTTTACGAGTAGAAGGGAAAAAAAAAAAAAAAAAAAAAATGAAGTATGCTGATCTTCGTCGCAATGTGACGGCAAAATAGAAAAATTTTGAATCATTTTAGTAGCACAATGGCAAAAAAAGAAAAAGCTGTAGATTGTCCAGCTAAAGTTTTTGCCCAGATTTTAGAGAAATAATTACATTTTCATTATTTTAGTAATTTCAGTCATCTATCTAATACTGCTTTTACTTTGCATTAATAAAAATGGCAATATGCAATACATTTGCAGGTGATTATATAATTTTTGTTATTTATTTTTAAACTAATCTAATATGATTGACATTCCATTTAATCTTTATACAATACTAAAAAAAAGGGCATTGTAAACTATCTACAGCAATAACTTATTAGACAGTAATATTTTTTGAAACAGTCATTAACAATTAGCATTCAAAATAATTATTCTTGAGCAAAATTTAGTAATTTTTTTATTCCATTTTGCTCATAAAAAGATATATTCTAGTTGTAATGGCTTGTTACTCGGGGGAAATAAACAAAAAAACATAGCGATTCAATTTATAATTATTAAATGAAATATTTTACCTTTCCACCAATTCGTACTTGAGCCTGCAGCTTACTTAATTTTTCAGCATTCATCTAAAAAAAACAAAAACAAAATAAACACCCATAAAAGAAATATTATTAAGCATTAGTTTAAATTTTATGTTTCATTGCAAGTTAAAAATGATTAAAAAAAAAAAAATCTGATTTAATATTAACCAATACTAGATTTCCTAGATTTAAATCAGTTCTTTTTAAAAATATATTTTACATTAACATATCTAAATTCAAAACATTTTAACAATACTTTATATAATTAAAAAAAATATTACTAAAATATCAGGGGTATGTCCAAGCTAAATTTACTACCGTTTAGATGTACTCTCACTAATTCAACTTTAGGTATAAACAATAGTTTCACAAAATACTTTTTCTTAAAATTTTATTTTTGTGTCTTGTAAAAAAGGATAAATCCATATTTTTGTTTTGATTTCTTAATATAATTTTTAATTTTCACAATTTATGTCTAAATTTTCACAAAATAGGTTCCTCTCAGAAAAACCTAGACAGACCCCTGACAATTATTACAAGCTGACAAAATAATCACGAAGAAATTAAAATTGTAGCACTTTTAACACAAGATTAACATTGACACACTAATGAATTTTAAAATTAAAGCTATAATTTATTTCTACGAAAAAAAAAAGAAAAAAAAAAAAAGAAAAAAAAAACGCCTTATTAAATTTCCCTTAAAATCAATAATTGTCCCAGCGTTTTTAAATCATGCTAGACAAATAAAATTGTGTGTATGGACATATGGATAATACATTTATTATGCAATAAAATTTAATGCACTATCATTTAAAAACGTAAGTACATCATAACACACTTTGTAAGGAACAAACTAAAAGAAAACTTCAAATTTATAGTGATATTTTAAAGAACCACCCCTGATAAAATGCTACCATGTCATAAGGATTTATGCAAAAGAATTTAATACGGAAGTACATTTTTGTCAAAGTAAAAATTACATGTTTCTCCCTAACCATCTGGAATTTTTGTGAAATCAATTACTTATATATGATTTTCATATTCAAGTTTGTTTTAAACTCTAATATCATTTAGCATTAGCAACACAAATAACAAAATAAATGTTATAAAAAAAAGCCCAAGATAATAGAAAAATACATTAGACCTTTAAACAATACAATACTCAGAGCTCATTCTAGGCAGGGTAAACAGCTTTTACTAATTGACAATGTTTTTTAATATAACTCGAATAGAATAAGCCCATAGAGAGAAATTATTGCCATTTTAGAATAATAGTGCCCTTTTTTCTGCCTAGAATGAGCTCTGCAATACTTTCAATCGATAGAGAAGACAGCAGTAAGTTTCAGTCTAAATAGGGTCAGCTTTGATAATTCCTGATCAAAAAATGTAAACATCTATTTTGTGAAAAAACTATTTAAGATAGAATTTTAATATTTACTGGAAGTTTGAGGCTATATGAGATGGGTCCTATGCTACCTTCTTTTGTTTGAAAATCTAATTATAATTTGAAGGAATTTAAATTTTTAGTGATCAGGAATTACCCCTTCTCTTGATCACTAGTTTTTATAGTAAAGGGGATGTTTAAAAATAATTATACAATGGTAATTAACAAATTTGACATCAAGATCAAACAAATAAATCAAAAAGATATGTTCAAGCAGCTAATAAAATGATTTATTTAAAAAGCAAGCATTGAGATTAACACTATAAATTTTCCAAAAATCTTTGCATCATGCCATACATTTTAGGCAAGCAGCCAATTCATTCTCATGTTCTGCTAGAATATAAGAAAGAGTTCCTACATGGGTTACTTTAGCTTTATTTTTTAACTTTATTAAGTGAGAGTGTAAAGTTAAGTAAGGTATGTCAACAGCTCTGGCAGTAGCTTTCACACAGAAATTTTCTTTTTCAGTCATTAAAAGAATTTCCATTTCTAGAAGGTTAATATCCTTTTAGGCTTATAATTTCTCACCATATTTATATTAGGCTAATTTATAAACTTAAAAATTATTCTAACAATGTACACACATAAAATTAAGATAGAAGCAAGGCAAGACAAACCAGAAATGTTGCAAATCATAACACATTTGTCTTATAAACAGTTAAAAACAAATTTTGTGATTACAGTTAAAATATATTTTATGTTGCTCCACTAAATAAATATAAACTGTTATTTAAGAAAAGACAATTAACTATTTATGAGCTATTTTTTATACTATTTATAAAAAGAAATGACAGTGATCAATAATTACCCCATCTGAAGGGGGCAACATTTGATATAGTTTCATATAATAAATAATGTTTACAGTAGATGTGAAACAATTTAACAAAAGCTTGCACTAATTTTATATCAAAGAAAAATAAAATATCTCTAAATATTTATTATTAAGAGAATGTGCACATTTTGAAACCCATCTTTGAAATGGAAAATACAGAAAGCAGTTTAAAAGATATTTATTTTGTTAGATTGAACAAGAAACTATTATTAAGTAAATGTAGTTATACTTTAGTAAAGTGTACAAGCATTCTTGTCCATGTCTCAAATTTAAAGAAAAGTGTTTTTTTTTTTTTTTTAAATAAAACTTAGGTGATCATTATTTACCCCAGAAACAGAGTAATCGTGAATTACCCCGGGTCACCCTACTTATGACACAAAAAGCAAGCATTCTTTATGAGTGAGAACTGCTAGTGTATTATGATAAAAGCAAAATGGAATGAATATGAATTTCGAATATTCATCAAATTCCTATTTATTTTCAATAACTAAATCTAAACCTTGCTTCTTAATATGAAATTATAAACAATAATTTTGAAAAAGAAATAATTAATAAATTAATGGGAGCGCCGATGATCAACATTTAACGTAGGATATCGGCAGAAAGTCATTCTTTGTTTACAGTATAATCAATAGAAAACGGCAAATGTCAAAAAAATTTCGGAATTCGATAAAGATGTACAAATAAATATTATTAATAATTTTTGTCGCAAAAAATTATAATTTGACTTTGTTATGATTTCGGCTTATTTTTGTGTGAAGCAATGCGGCACATGAACCTGCATATTTTGATAGCCGGAAAGTCTCGAAAATGAAGTCATGAATGTTATATCTCACTGACAATTACGAAAACAATAAAAACGTAGTTGCAAACATAAATAAATCACGTTTATTTAATAAACAATTAAAATACACTAACCTTTTTTAATTTAATGGGATGAGATGTGCGAACACGAGGGAAATGGTTAATGCAGATTTTCTGTAGCCAGATTTGAAACTGCAGCTTCAGTAATAAAAACTGGCGTTGCCAGTTTGATTTCGAAACTTCTTTTGTTGAAACTAATTCGATATTTTAGCGTAACATATAATATAAAAGCATAAAATTGATTCAAAATATTCATTAAAACTATAAATATCATTTCCCATAAAAATTTGATGCAAATCGTAATTCCGCACTAAAATTCACTTTGCGCACTACATAGCTCCGCACCACGCATCCACATCAGATACTTTTTGGAACATTCTCATTTTACCACCGAGGAAAACTGGAGAACATGATTAGTGAGTTCTTTGAGGACGGTGATCTATAGTCTCTCAATGGTCATCGGAAGGGCGTGAACTGCATATGTGCGCACGGGAAAATGGCTTTTGTTCTCCTGCGATTTACGATTCGATCATCAAGAGACATAAGAGAGGAGAACCAGGGATCAAGGATATTTAGAAACGACAAGTAAGATGTACAGCGAATCGAGTGTCGCATATATATAATTGCAGAAACATGAAGACACAGAACACACAGACACAGAAACAGAACACATGAAGTGAAAATGCTCAAAAAGGGCTATTCACACTGTATGCGAAAAATTTGAGAAAGCGAAAATTAGGAGATGCGAGCAAGAACCTAATTGGGGAGTTTATTAGTATCTTTAATCAATTAGGTTCTCAATAGCATCTTCGAATTCGTATCCGTGAATTTTTTGTTTGCAATGAGAACCATTGAGTTTGATTTTGGTAGGAGAATTCGCGGTCGCAACGAACTATAGTGGGTGTTGTTGTATGTGCCGAATCCCAGCGATTTCCATATGAACAGTCATTCAGTTACACTGGAGACGTCTTTAATGTAGCACGTAGCATTGTAAGGTTCCATCTTTATTGTGGCTGATTAAATTTTTTTAAAAAAAATGTTTGTTTTCATTCTTATGCAAACGAAAACAAAATGATATCTCTTTTTTTTTTTAGTGAAGGAACATCCAGAACACATCGGGAAAATATTTGTAAATAAAGAGAAAAAAATAGGTATATTCTTATAAGAGTTCAAACCTAATGCTTGAGAAATAGTCTTACTAAATTTTATGGTATAACATGAAAGACCCATTTAAATTTTAACGTAAAATAAAGAATGCTTACGAAACAAAAAAAAAAAAAAAAAAAAAAAAAAGGAACCATTCTTTTTTTGTCGCCATTTTTTAGTGTTACGAAAATGCGTCTTTGGGACTTGCCAAAAACAAAACAAGATGCAATTTTATTTTTTTAGGAGCGAAATATTTTATGGAGTGAAATATAACGAAAATGTACCAATGCCCATAACATAAAACTTTATCTTAGTAAACGTCCGTTTTGGAAATGTTATTTCATTTCGAATCTTATTTATTAGATTTCATAATGGCGATAGAATGAGGTGAGAGAAAAGTTTGTTTTGAATCTATGCTAAACTCTATATCGGACCATTTTCCACCGAAATCCGATTGACTACTTTGATTTTAAACAAAGTGTTTCATTTTAAGATTTTTTCCAAAAATTTTAAACGTAGATTGGCGGCACTTAAAAATCTGCCAAATCTGTAGCTGTGGTTAATACGTAAGTACCGAATTTTTCTTCCATACTTTTCTGAATCATATTACTTCAAACATTAGAATATACAAGAAGTATACATACACACATAATGCTATACCATTTAATTTTTAAAAAAAAGTATTTTGACAACAATTTTTATCAAAATCTTATCAACTAAAAAACGTAAAATGAAGAATTCTTAGGATAAAAAACGATTTTAAAAATTCTTTATATTGAAATAAAAACTTTCATGTTTCTTTTTTTTATTCTTATAGTTCTTAATCAGACGTAAAAAACCATTCTGTAGAGAACCATCAAATAAGAAAAAAAAATATTTACAAGCAAATTTTTTATTATAAAAATAATAACACTCACCTGTTTTATAAATCCGCAGAATTCCAAATGAAATGGTCTTCGTTTGAAAATTTTATTTTTAAATAATATATGCATAGATTATCCCTTCATTATTTTTAGATAACATACCACACATCAAAATTTTATAATTGTATGATCTCGATATGAATTTGAATATGTAGCTTGAAAACAGAATAGCTGGATACTAGTTGAAATTATTCTTTCAAAACTAAAAAATACTTACCAAAGAAAACGATAAAAAAATTATTAATAATCAGCACAAATGAAACTATTTCAAGTAGTTCGGATGATTCTTTATTGTTGTTTTCCGAATTATATAGATACAGAAATATATACTATTCTATAAAGAAGAAGAATATTCTATAACTATTACAGTTCTGAATTCACTTAATTCATTGGGATAACGAAAGCAATGTTGACTTCCTTTTAATTTGTAATGAATTGAAGACAGAAAAAATTATTTTACCGTAATTCACACATCTGTAACAGCAAGTAATCATGAAATTGGAAGTTATGTTGTTGGTAATAGAAAGGTAAAAATTATTGAGAAATTGTTCTTCAAATGCTTGGCGTGTTCTGCTTCAATGTTTGGCATATTCTGGTTAGTTTTTTCCAGAAGTTCTACCTTTTCCTTAGGGAATTTTTGCTTCCTATTTGCTGCTAAGAAAATGGCGTCCGTCATTGCCAATGGTTATGTGGGAACTAATGCCCGATATTTACAGTTTCCCACTAGATGGCGTACTCGAGTGTTGCGATCGCGAATAGGAGGCGCATGAATTACAGGCAGTGAGAATGGATCTAATCCTGTGCTTACCTCCTTCCTTTAAAGCCACCTCAATGTACCTTAGTTCGTTTCACTTGTGAACCAGAAGGTGAAAAAAAAAGGAAAAAAACTATTTGTATGTGGTCGCATAAATGTGTGACCCGAATGCAGTAAAGACAACTTTCACTTAAGTCTTTCATAAAAAAGACCTACTTTCGTGTGATATCTTAACATTTGCCCACGCATGAAATGCATACGATTACATTGAGAATGATCCTTATAATGATGCAATCATCCGGCTCTTATTAAAGTATGACTATGTCCAAGAATGTTGCATGTTCATGTCATTGGTGATCAAGTCTCTGATATAAATGTATTTATGTATCATTGCTGTGATCTTTGTATCTGAATCCTTTTTACGCGAGCATAATTGTTACAAAACTACTAGCAAGGAGCCCTTCTCACTACCCTATATGAGCGAAAGAATGAATACATACGAAATTATCATACGTCACACCATTGCTTACGTGAACGGGTGTGTCAAATCACTACAGGCGGGTTGACACGATCAAAGTACTTTGATCAAAGTAAGCACGCGCATTCAAATTACATCATAAAAGTAAATAAAACAAAAATGGGAGCCGCGAAATTTTAGGGAAAAGGGAAAATGCGAAGGGGGAAGAAACACGCTCTGTTCTTGAGAGTATGGTATATCAAATGAATAATCTCGATCTCTGTGTTTTTAAAATTCATTCAAATAGTAAAATTATTTAACCCACTGACGGTTCCGCACGTAGAAAATCGTATTTTAACCTGCAGTCTTCACTGCATAGCAAAACCGGTTTTCCAATGTTAATAGATAGGGGAACTGTGTGTAGGGGAGAAACTTTCTCCCAATTTCGCCCATTTCCTTAACCGCCAGTGGGTTTTAATGAAGTTTAAAAAATGAAATCATATTTTATAAGACATTTATATAAGCAGTTTAATCAACCCTATGCTTCTGTTAAAGAAAAGAGAGAAATTATTCTTTTTAAAATTAAATAAATATATGAAAAGTTCCCTGTATTTGTAATTAGCGATCGCAACACTCGAGTACGCCATCTAGCGGGAGACTGTAAATATCGGTCATTAGTTCCCACATAACCATTGGCAATGACGGACGCCATTTTCTTAGCAGCAAATAAGAAGCAAAAATTCCCTAAGGAAAAGGTAGAACTTCTTGAAAAAACTAACCAGAATATGCCAAACATTGAAGCAGAACACGCCAAGCATTTGAAGAACAATTTCTCAATAATTTTTACCTTTCTATTACCAACAACATAACTTCCAATTTCATGATTACTTGCTGTTACAGATGTGTGAATTACGGTAAAATAATTTTTTCTGTCTTCAATTCAGTACAAATTAAAAGGAAGTCAACATTGCTTTCGTCATTCCAATGAATTAAGTGAATTCAGAACTGTAATAGTTATAGAATATTCTTCTTCTTTAAAGAATAGTATATATTTCTGTATCTATATAATTCGGAAAACAACAATAAAGAATCATCCGAACTACTTGAAATAGTTTCATTTGTGCTGATTATTAATAATTTTTTTATCGTTTTCTTTGGTAAGTATTTTTTAGTTTTGAAAGAATAATTTCAACTAGAATTCAGCTATTCTGTTTTCAAGCTACATATTCAAATTCATATCGAGATCTTACTATTATAAAATTTTGATGTGCGGTATGTTATCTAAAAGTAATGAAGGGATAATCTATGCATATATTACTTGAAAATAAAATTTTCAAACGAAGACTATTTCATTTGGAATTCTGCGGATTTATAAAACAGGTGAGTGTTATGATTTTTATAATAAAAAATTTGCTTGTGAATATTTTTTTTCTTATTTGATGATAGTTCTCTACAGAATGGTTTTTTACGTCTGATTAAGAACTATAAGAATAAAAAAAAAAGAAACATTTATTTTATTTCAATATAAAGAATTTTTAAAATCGTTTTTTAATCCTAAGAATTCTTTATTTTACGTTTTTTAGTTTATAAGATTTTGATAAAAATTGTTGTCAAAACACTTTTTTTGAAAAATTAAATGGTATAGCATTATGTGTTTATGTATACTTCTTGTATATTCTAATGTTTGAAGTAATATGATTCAGAAGAGTATGGAAGAAAAATTCGGTACTTACGTATTAACCACAGCTACAGATTTGGCAGATTTTTAAGTGCCGCCAATCTACACTTAAAATTTTTGGAAAAAATCTTAAAATGAAACACTTTGTTTAAAATCAAAGTAGTCAATCGGATTTCGGTGGAAAATGGGCCGATATAGAGTTTAGCATAGATTTAAAACAAACTTTTCTCTCACCTGATTCTATAGCCATTATGAAATCTAATAAATAGGATTCAAAATGAAATAACATTTCCAAAACGGACGTTTACTAAGATAAAGTTTCATGTTATGGACATTGGTACATTTTCGTTATATTTCACTCCATAAAATATTTCGCTCCTAAAAAAATAAAATTGCATCTTGTTTTGTTTTTGGCAAGTCCCAAAGACGCATTTTCGTAACACTAAAAAATGGCGACAAAAAAAAAAGAATGGTTCTTTTTTTTTGTTTTTTTTTGTTTCGTAAGCATTCTTTATTTTACGTTAAAATTTAAATGGTCCTTTCATGTTATACCATTAAATTTAGTAAAACTATTTCTCAGGCACTAGGTTTGAACTCTTATAAGAATATACCTATTTTTTTCTCTTTATTTACAAATATTTTTCCGATGTGTTCTGGATGTTCCTTCTTTAAAAAAAAAGAGATACCATTCTGTTTTCGTTTGCATAAGAAAGAAAACAAACATTTTTCTTTTTTAAATTTAATCAGCCACAATAAAGATGGAACGTTACCATGCTACATTAAAGACGTCTCCAGTGTAACTGAATGACTGTTCATATGGAAATCGCAGGGATTCGGCACATACAACAATGCCCCCTATAGTTCGTTGCGATCGCGAATTGTGTCTAACAATACAGGGATGTGACGTAATTTACTTAGATGGATGTTCAACTTTTATTTCTACTTTTATTCAAATAGCGATAATTGTGCCAATGGTGGGTATCGGTAATTGATTGTTATCCATGACGTAATCAGGGAGAGAATACAAAAACTGATACGGGTTAATTTTGCAAAAGCGTTAAAAGATGATTTTTTTTGTTTTATGCAGAGAAATAGCTAGATTGTTAATTGATTATGATGGTTACAATTAAGTACAGACAAATTTTAAGTTTTTTTCCGCTTAAACACAACAGAAGACATGTGTGTTGAAGAAAATGAGAGAAACTGTATAACTACATTTCATACTTTTATATATATAATTTGCGGAAGAATTCTGTCACAATAATAAGTAAAGACTATTTTCACGCAATCCAAGGACCATCCACACTGTACGTGAAGAGTTGCTTTTGCCGATTCGAAGATGCAAGCGCGAACTTTCAAGTTTTTCTCGAAATATATTTCATTTATCAGGTTTCTGCTCCTAAAAGGAGAGTACTCACTAAAAATTTGATAACAATAATCCAAAACCTCTTTTCATAATAATTTAAATTAGTAGAGCTTGATAAATTATCTGTGATGTAAACAGAAACCGTTCAAGCCGAACAAAGTGTGCATCTGGTTCCGCCACCACGCTCTCCTGATTTAAGCAGCATGGATTTCTTTCCTTGGGATGCAATGGAAAGTGCTGTGTACGTAACACCTGTGTATTCCGAAATGGATCTGGTTGCAAGAATCGTCTACGCTTCTGCAAGTTCCCCAATCCCTGGCCTGACGGTGTAAACGCATGCATCGTTAGCAGTGACGGTGACATTTTCACTCATCATCTACCACAACATATGTAATATCTTTGACCAATAAACCGTTCAGAAGATCTTAGTCTTGTGTTATTTTGTTTCACCTACTATACTTCTTTCCCATTCCCATGACGTTTCCGACCACGGGTAGGGGTAGCTATGTAATTTTTGATCCTTGTGATGCCTCCTACCAACCTTTAAGTTTTCTCCAATGATCCTGGGGCACCCAGCGTAAGGACACCCTGTATTACTGAACATATATATTCGAAATAGTCGATTTAAGATTGATGAAGATGAACTTAACCTTAAATATGTTAATTAATTGATGTTAACGACGTTTAAAGTGATGAAATCAGACAAAAAAAAAAAAAAAAAAAAAAAAAAAGCACTTTTTAAGAATAAACATAATTTTTTTTAAAAAATGTTTTCATCAGATTTGGTATTTTGACTCTTGAAACATGGGATAGTTAACCACAATCCGAAAAATATCGTCCCAATAATTTATACAGAAGAGCGATTAAAAGTTTGATTCTTCATCTAAATTCTTCTTTTTGCTTACTTCGCTATATCTCGAGAAATTGATAAGTGAATCAAAATGGATTTTCTACACAATTTCAAAATTCTTTTATTCGAATATAATTTCTTGTAAAATAATAAGTATTATAATACATTTCATCTAATGACGGAAATTTAAATTGTAAGGTATTATGGTTAAGTTTGTAATTTTAAATGAAAAAATACAAAATTTAAATGGAATTGGCGGAATGATTTTCGAGAAATGAAGTTCTAAATACATGACTTTTTATAATTTATTAACTCAGACATCATTCAAATTTCGTACACTGTTATTTAAAATTACATACTTTAATAATGGTGTAAGAACTTGTACAGATTACAACAGAGAAATTTTTCGTCTACTATTAGATAAAATAATTACAAAAACTGTTAATAAATTAAATTATTTTTGGATTATCAAATTTTATAACTATATACAGAATAATCTTTTGATTCCTTAAAAATATCTCGAGATTTAGCGGAATACGCAAAAAGGGTGAAATTTAGGTTAAGAGGTTCAAACTTTCGACTGCCCTTCTATTTAAACTTTTGAGACCCTATTTTCCAGATTGAGATTACCTAACATCTATATTTTGAGGGTCAGAATTATATATCCGCAAAAATAAGGCACGTTTTTGAGAGAAAGTACGTTTTTGTGACTGAATTCGTTATTTATTGTATAATTAAAACATCGTTTGAATTATTCAACAAGCACATTTAAGATTTGACCCACTATCACATACTGGAAAATCTGATTATTCAATGAAAAGTTATTCGGGGTGAAACATCGAATCGATTTTCAAATTCTCTCTATTAGTTTTTTTTCCTTCTTCTTCTTGTTATGGGGGCACAGATTTAGAAGTTTTGATTTTTAAAAAAATATTGAATATATCAGCTGTAGTTTTTTTTACTATTCATTTTCGTGATTTAATTTTTTATTTCATTCCTTTGACAAAAAAACTTCCAATTCTACATTAAAGTTAAAATTTGCATCAGTATTTTGAATATAATTAAAACCAGTGTAGTATAAATTGAAAAATAGGTTGTTCAATGTCAGCTAATTTAACAAGCTTTATGTGTGTGTGTGTTGTTTCTTCATAATTTAATAGATTAAATTTATTAACTTTCATTTTAATAACTTTTTTAATTACTTTACTATTGTGAAGCTTTATAAATTCTTATATTTTCTTTCAATAAAAAGAGTAGGAAACAGTTATAAAAAGTAATTGTAAGATTGAATAGTGGAGTACACTGCTAAAATGAAAATTAATTAACAGTTTTAGTGAAATATAATTTATAATATATTGTTTTATATAAATAAAACATCATATTTTATTAATGTATTGGCTTAATGTATTAAAACATTTCTAATCCATACATCATAATTGAACAATATGAAAATTTTCAAAATAATATTAGATTATTTATATGGATAAAGATCCTGAACACAATAAAAAATACTAGTTAAATTAAGTTATTTTAACAATTAACTTGTTGACAATTGACACAGTTGAAATTTGATGGTTCTATTTAAAAGGCGAAAAAGATTTGAAGTTTTGTTTAACAAAACATTCTGTTCAGTGATAAAATGACGATTCAGTGATCAATATATCTATTAGTGATACGTCCCATTTGCCGATAAAATGGTAATAAACTCTGCTTGTTGCGATCAGGAAACGATTTGTATTCTCAATAAGCACGGAGCTCAAGTAAAGATTTGAGTACTGTAGCTAGTCGGTAAGTAGTAGAAATTTCAATTGCATGCTACCATCGTTACAAACACGAAAGCGTGTTAACTTAGTTAAAAATAATAATAAATGCTGTAGGTAATAATAAAACTTTTATAAATTAACGGAGAATCGTTACAGGTTCCCCAACACTCTCATAGATGAAAAAAAAAAGTTGTTTGTTATTTTTATTGATTATTAGTTCCGTTGTTATACAGTATTGAGCTTTTGTATGTTTTTTTTTTAATCTCTATAAAAATTCAGTAAAGTTTAAGAATTTTTTTTAGATGCATATTAACATGAGACAGTGAGTAAAAATGTTTTTTTTTTGCACTTAATTTTTAGGAAAAATTTAAAAAGCATATTAAAAAACATCACGGAACACCCGGAAAGTTTAAATAAAAAATTATGTTATATTTCATTGAATTAAAATGAAAAAAATAAATAAAAAAATAGCTGGTGGGACAAGGAATTTTTTTAAAAATAAAAAAAAACAGAATTGTCAAAATTGTTTTAATTCAGCTCTAAGATCACAAAATTTGAATTATTTTTGGTTAGCATTGAAAACCTTTCAAAGAGTCAAAAAGGAGTTTCAAAAAAATTTGATTCCCATTAAAGATCCCCTGGAAAAAGTGTTTAATTTTGTAAACATACTTAAGAAAATATTTTTATTTTATTTGTGTTGATATTTTCAAGTGCATTTAAGGACTACCAAAATCTTTTAAGTGCTTAGGGCCTTTAAGACTCTTAAACCGGCCCTAACTATCACGGCCAAAAATAAAGAAGTTCGATAAAATCTGGATTTGAGAATATTTCGGCCGCTAGGGTTTTCTACAAATCTCCTCCTAGTTCTTCAAAATTCATTTTTAAACTTGAAATAGCGCTGTAGGATAGATAGTTGAAAATGGAAGCAAGGAGTAACAAATTCGATGACCAACAAACTTAAGATTTTGTTGAGTTTTATGAAAAAGAAGAAGTCTTATGGAATGCGAGGCATGAGGATTATAAAAACAAAGATGCCAAAGACTCAGCCTTATTACGAATAGCGAAAGCCATGAATATTCCCCGAGTAGGACCGACAGAAGTTAACAACAAGATCAACAGCATAAGGACAACTTTTAAACAAGAGTTACAAAAAATTAAAGAATCAAAAGGCACAGGGGCTGCAGTTGAAGATGTGTACGTGCCCAAAGTTTCATGGTTTGACTGTGCAAAAAGATTTCTACCATCAGTAATCAAGAAAAGAAAATCATTTTCGAATTTGGTAATGAATTTTAAACATTATGTAAAATATATATATTTTTATTGTTTGTTTTTTAATCAAACTTTTATGTATGAAATGAATTTACAAGATTGTTTTTTAACACTATTATACGGACAACGTGATAGAGCTTATTTTTCTTCTTTAAAGTGTGACAAAAATTTTATCGTTTTAGTTTATTTGAAAAATGTCACTTGTAAAAGTTTGATTAATTTTATAAATTTTATTTAGTAATCTATTAAGAATTTAATGTCGGATGGTGGTCGGAATTTCGATGAGAGCAATAAAAGGGACTTAACGTTATTTTTACAATTGCATCACAATATTGTTATCAAGGACAAAGATCCAGTTGAAGTTTGAGAACTCAAGCTTGTCGATTGAGGATCATTGTGATCAAAATTAAGATTGACAAAACAGTGCGACAAATTCTGTTGGTAGATGTCAAGAAACAATTTAAACTTGTCTTATCATGATTACACAGATCAATTAAAGTCTCGAATTGGGAAGGTGATCGAAATTTAAACTGTAAGATTCCATCGTTACGATTACAAAACATAGTTAAAAATCAAAATTTAATTGTGAAAAAATTAATTTTATTAATTATTTTTAATTTTAATAAAATTAAATTTAATTATTTGTAAAAAATTATTTTTATTAAAAATATAATATTTATTTGTATTAAATGATTATATTTTTGATAGATAAGGTTAATGTAATACAATTTCAAGTATTCATAGTATATCAAAAATTAAAAAATTACATAACGCAATTCTAAATAAAAAGAAAATGAATAAATTAAATCAAAATATATTAAGTAGTTACTATAATTAAGTAGCTTACAAAAATGAACAGTGAAAAATAATACAATGAAAGAATAACACAACCCTGCGAAATTGAAGTTTTTGAAAAATACAAGAGAAGTTATTGTTGATTTATATGTTATTTGATGCACTGATTACGAAAATGACCTTCATTTTTCCCAATCACATCAGGATTTTTTGTAAAATCGATATTAATGTTTTTACTAAAATCCTATTTGGAAAGGAATTCTCTCAAACAATTTTGTATATACTATCTGATAATTGTCGTATTCATTCATTTTGATCTATGTAAAATTTAATCTTGTGAAAGTAAATTGATTTTTGAGTGATTGGCTAATTTTTTATTGGTCAAAATGAATAAAAAATACTGTTGTCAGATCGCACAAGTCACGTCTGATCGAGAGAAAAACAATCAGTTCCATGTGTTTAAACTTTTTACATCAGCTTCTAGAAGAAAATCCCCAACATACCATTTTAATTAATTTTTTTAAGATAACTTACATAAAATTGACGATTGACCAACAATAGCAAATATTCTGTAGGTGTATACATGAAAGTTTGAAACAAAACAAACAAAGGAAAAAAGTTTATATTTAGGTACATACTCGTTTTCCTCTGAAACTTATTTTTTATGATCTCCTTTTATGCTTAATCTCAGGTCTATCCCGAGCTATCATCCAACAGTAGTCGGCAATCATGTTTTTGCCCCATTTTAATTGATATTTACGCTCCATATTTCTGATATTTTGATGGAACCTTTCCCCTTGTTCTTTGCTGACTGCTCCTAAATTTTCGGGGTAAAGTCCACAAGTGACTGAAGAAAATGCATTTTAACACTCATGGAGCAACCCAAAGTTTTAAATTTGTCCAGCATTTCCATGACAATTTCTTTATAATCAGAATCCTTGTAGTTATCCAGAAATTTACTGACGACATCTTTGAAAGCAACCCAAGCTTCTTTTTCCGTGTTTCTGTCATGTTAGTCCCAAAATCTTTATCTTTCATGAGTTTGTGGATATCTGGACCAACAAAGATTCTCCTTTCAACTTGGCTTGGGATAAACCTAGAAACTTTTTGCACACGTATTTGAAACAATCGCCATCTTTTGGAATAGCCTTGACAAACTGCTTCATTACACCTAATTTTATGTGGAGCGGAGGTAACAATACTTTTTTGGATCAACTAAGCTGTTTCGAATACCGTTCTTGGGTCAAGATTTTGTCCTTTCGGCCATTCTTTTTTAACCCAATGTTGTGTCTTGTCACGGTTGTCCCATTCACAAATAAAACATGGGAACTTTGTAAATCCACCTTCTTGACCAAGAAGCATGGAGATAACTTTCAAATCACCGCAAATAGTTCAACTGTGGTAGATATATTTTATTTTTCCAGGACGAGAGCCAGGTTTTCATAACATTCTTTTAAATATACAGAGTGCCCAACTGATACACATGCATACTGGCTCCCATGATGAAGAAGGGCAGCTTTGAGGGCTTCTTTTGGGTTAATCTATAAACAGTCTCCACTCATCTTTATCGTAGATGACATTAAATTTGCTCATCAACGTTAGAACAATAGACCAAGTTCTCCTCTTCATCAAAGTACTTAATAAATTCCTTTTCTCGATTCCTGTACCAATAAAAAGATGTTCCTTTGGCCAATATATGTTTTTCTTTCAGTCTGGAGCCTAACAATTCAGCTGCCTCTTTCGAAAGGCCCTGATCTCTAGTCAGATCATTCAGTACAACCTGAGAGAAGGGCTGAGGCGAACCGGCTACAGATGGCTTATATTCGATATCGGAGCCTTGAACTTCTGGATGTTCTGAGTCTGAAGAGATGACTGGAAATTTAGTTGGAGGCAAAGGCACAGACACATCAGGTCCATGAGGAACGAGGCGTATGGACGATGGAATGTTATCAGGATAAGATATTAGTCTTTGATTTTTCGGTTATACCCAAGAACATGGCATGAACAAAAATAACAATCATCAAAGTGGTTTCGGGACTCCCTCCACGTCATAGGAATTCCAAATCGTAAAGCAGTCTTCTTTCCTTGGTACCATAAGCGTAGATCATTGAGACACTGCACACAAACTTTATGAGGAGCCAGTGATTTGTCCTGGTCTCCGAGTTTCATGCCAAAATATGTAAGATAAAGTTGTCTTGCATAGTTTGTAAAGTT
The DNA here is from genome assembly GCA_949128135.1 of Parasteatoda lunata. NCBI lineage: Eukaryota > Metazoa > Arthropoda > Arachnida > Araneae > Theridiidae > Parasteatoda > Parasteatoda lunata. Next base: position 70,174,381 of record OX421972.1, on the reverse strand, counting down.
CCTCTTGCGATTTTTAACAACACTATATTCGCCGCATATATGACAAAAGTCATCTGGGAAATTTTCGCAATGTCTCGAACTCCCTATTACACTTGATAGTGTTCCTGAGAGGTCAGCAAACCTAGATAAGAATTCTCGCGAAGGTATTGGTAGAGAGAGATTGGGATAGAGAGAGGGATTGTGATCGAAATATGTCATAGAGATGTATTTTGGTAGATTTGACCAAAATCGAATACTGGTCGGGCAAAAAATTCAAAAACGAAAATTTTTTTATGGTAAATATTCATAAAAAGTCCAGTAAAATTGATTTTTCAAAAAAACTTGACGTGATAGAAATTTTTCATGATTGTTTTCCATTTTAGCACCAAAAAATACATAAAGTTCAGCTATCAGACCCTTTGTATTTTTTTCATCGCAGGCCTGTGTAATTAGTACAACAAAATTTTTTCTAGTAAATGCAATATATATATATATATATATATATATATATATATATATATATATATATATATATATATATATATATATATATATATATATATATATATATATATATATATATATATATATATATATATATATATATTGGCACTGCCTCAGCTAGAGCCGAGATATTTTTTGAGATCCAGATGTAATTTGTTTGCTCTAACGAAGTAAATCGTTTAAAAAGGCGAAATAGTGTAGAGTTGTTCGAGGAGAAAGAAAGTTGCAAGCTCATTGTCCGTTGTTACCAATAGATAGGGTTTTGGCTGGGATCGAACCAAGAAACTTTGCATCTGTAGCCGGATGCTCTAAATACTATGGAAAAGGGTGTATGTACAGTATCGTAATGGTTAAAGGGGGTGATCTGAAATATGCTTATTAATTAGTGCAGACGATATTTTGAGTTAAAATCAGACGCAAAAACTTACTTTCTCTGAATAAACATATCATTTTTTCGACGGATTCAGATTTTTGACGCTCAAAATACCGCAAAGTATCCACAATCTAGGAAATATGGTTCACATAGTTTTGACTAAACTTAGCAATCCAAAGATTGAACCCCTTAATGTTAATTTTATTTTTTGCGTATTTCGCCATATCTTGATAAATTTTTAAGTGAACTGAAAATATTTTGAACGCATTTATTAAATCCGTTTATTCAAACACTTAATAACTTTAGTAAATATTTATTATTAAAAATAACTTTTAGTAAATATTTATTATTTTTCCTGACCAAACTATGGGGATCATATTTTCCAGATTGTGGCTACTTAGGGGTCAGAAATCTGACATTATTCAGAAAAAGTACGTTTTTGTGTCTGATTTCGCACCTAAAAATATCTTCTGCAATGTTTAGTTTACAGAAATAAATTAAAAGAATTTCATATTTCTCGAAAAGGAGTTCAGGAAGTAAAAATACTCTAAAGCGCACTTTCATAGAAAAAAGAAAAAAGCTGTTTTAATCCGTATCATTTGGTTAATGATACTTATAAAATATCACATTGAAAGAAGCCAAGAAAGAAAGCAAAATGTATGCAGTAGTTTTCAACGGAATTTCAGTATATTTTTTATTCTTAATCGGAAATTATTATAAATAATTTTAATAGATTATTCGAAATTGAAACTTGTTTAGTTAATTGAAAATAAGGTTTCCTGCTCGCTGTCTCTCGTCTATTCCCGATGAAGCTTTCCGTTTTTTTTCGTAATGCTTTGCGTCCCGTGCTCGCTTTGTTTGCTTGATCTGTTATGAATTATAACTAAGTAGTTTAGTATTATTCTTCTAGATACTTAAATATAGTACTTAAATATACTTGCTCTAGATACTTAAATATTCTTGTTTAAGCAATATACTTGAGCTTGTTTATAGTTCAAAAATGTCTCGCATTTCGACAGTACTTGAATTGCAACCTATATATCCAAAGTCATTAAGATAGGTAGGTGCTTTATTTAAGTGTCACTAGAGCTGCGTAATGGGCTATAGGTGACAGTCTTGAAAACTTCCCTGAGGATGGTTCGAAGACATGCCATCACAAATTGTGAGACCCCTTCCTCAATTTAGACATAAATCTGAAGGGGAAGGAGATTTTTTCCAGATCCCTGTACCCATGGTACAGATCAAAAACCGAACACAGACTTTAGAACCCCGTCCCGGAGTCCGATCCTCTAGCCACTAAACTACCATGGTCCCTAAGTCATTAAGAAGTTAAATACTAAAATTAAAATAAATATATTATTCCCTTTTATGTAAAAAAAAATACCGGAATCATCAAGTAAAAAAATGATAATCCTACTTGTTTTCTTTTAGCAAAAATGAAGTTAGATTAAAAAAAAAAAAAAAAAAAAAAAAAAAAAACCCGAATCCCTCTTATTATTATGCTGATGCTGGTTCCATACAATCGAAAATTGCACAAGTTAATTCTTAACGTATTTTCAAAAAATTGTGTATATATATATATATATATATATATATATATATATATATATATATATATATATATATATATATATATATTAAATTGAATATATATATATATATATATATATATATATATATAATCTTCTAATTTCTGTAACTACACATAAATGCAACGCATAATATACAACAATGTACGGGTAATACGTGACGAGAACAATGCGCGAAAAAAGAACATGTGGTATTGCCGGTATCAAAGAATTCTTTCAGATAACATGTGTTTCATTCGATGAAAAATAATTAAAAACTCTGCAAATATTTTTACTGCATCAGAAAAGCAAATACATGAGGAAATTTAATTGTGAAAAGAATATAAACAATTTTTAAAGTCATTTCTACAATCAAATAACAAAAAAAAATTTCCTCAGCATCTTTTATTATTTCTTGAAGCCCTTTTAAAAAATAACTTAATAAATTAAAAGTGTACTTCATAAGGTGATATTTCATTGAAAAATTTGCGTGGGAATTACGCTCAATAAAAATAGAAATATCCTAGAATAGCTAATTATAAATAGCATTTGATTTTCTTTTCGAAAAAGTGACACTTTTAAATATTCATATAAAAATGCGATTTCACAAAAATTATTTTTTTTTAACCTCGGAATTCGGATAAGTGTCATTTCAAGATAATTTAATTTAATCTATTAAAATTACAGAAGATTTATACATTTGACATTTTCTTTTATACCTTAACAAACGAAGCAATTACTGCCGAAGGTGTAATATTAAAAATTTCAGGTTGATAAATAAAGATCTTTACTAGTGAAAAAATGTAAAGATATACACTATTCTTTATATAATATAAATAATAGTGAGGTTAAAAATTAATAAACCAGGTGGACCGTATAACACCTCATGTTTGTTAATTATTACCTTCGTAAGCATTAAAAAAACAACAACTATAGGCTGAGCTATAAAAGCCTGAAGTGTAAAATGTCGCTTCCTTGGTTGATAAATTAATGCCTTTAAAAATACACAAATATATACTTGAGGTTACGAAATAATAACCTAATGTATAACATGGAACTCCTCACGTTAATAAAAAATGAACCTTTCCAAGTGTCAGAAAATACACTCGAGGTAGATTTATAATTACCGGAAATGTAAAATTGCACACCTTAGGTCGATAAATAAATGCCTCAAAAACTATATAAATCCACACTTGAGGTTGAAAAATAATAACCTAAAGTGGAATCGAACAACAACCTATCCAACGGTCAAAAATACACTTGAGTTTGATCTTTAATAACTTGATGTAGAAAATGACACACCTTAAGTTGATAAAAAAATATCTCTACAAGCATAAAAATGTATACTTGAGGTTGAAATATAGTAACCTGAGGTAGAACATAAAATACCTCACATTGGTAAAAAATTACCTTTACAACTGTCAAAAAATACACTTGAGGTATTTCCAGAATAACCTGAAGTATTAAATGAAACACCTTAGGTTGTTGAATGAATGCTTCCACAGGTGTAAAAAAATATACTTCAGGTTAATAGGTTATAATCTAAGGTTGAAAGTAGTAAATATCTACTTCTCCACAGTTGTAAGATGAAACATCAGGTTGATACCTCTGGAGGTATATTTAAGGTATGTTTTAGGTAAATTTTGAGGCATTCATTTGCACCCTTTTCAACCTAACGGCGTATTTAAATAACCTCATTTATACTTTTGAAAAATACCTCATTTATGCCTCAAAATACAGTACATTCCGTAAGGTTTGTCTTGCTTTTAGGTAAGTCTTGAGAATATTATAATTGGCTTATGCGCGCTTTCTTTTTAAAAAATTTTATTGAGTAGACGAGCGAATAAAGAAAATAACAAAATTTTCTTTCTTTCTTTGATAAATCATTTTTTTTTTATGAAACACAAATTTAGTTTTAACCTTCCTAAATGGTTGTTTTTAATAATTGATAATTGTAGCTACAGTAGAAGACCAATTATCCGAAACGAAGACTACGGATAACAGAAAATACGGATAATTGGACAACTTCAAAAAGCGAACATGAAAATATTTTTAAGTATTTTCCCTTCACACTTTTTCAGACTTAAAGACTGGCAATTGTTATTGTGTCAATTATAGTATATTACAAATGGCGTGTTTTAAAGTCATAAGTATTATTAAATTTCATTTTTAATCAAATTTCTACAGAATTTAGAAATTATTACATATCATATATAATACAGTAATACAAACATTCAAGAATCAGAGGAAAAAAAATGATAGTTTTCTGTCTCATGGAGGATATTCATTTTTCGGCAGCCATATTCCTTAATTTATTTAAAAGTAGCAATTGAGCGAGATCAACGGAATCTTGATGTTGAAACCATTCAATCGCTATTTCAAGGGCAATAAATGCTTCTGTATTTGTTGGTTTTCTATAGATTCTTCTGTTTCATCTAGTTGTCGTTCCTTTACATTGTTTTCTTCGTTTCCTATGGGACCAATATTATTTCGTCGTCGCTAAAAATTTGGAAACCCAAATCTTTTTCATCACATTCAAGCCATTCTACATTAAGCCATTCTACATCGAAGTCTTTAATAAAATTTTTTCTTTGAGTTTCTTCACTGTTTTCTTGCCTGGATGTCCAATTTAAAATTTTGTTTCCAATACTTTTTAATGAGGGAACTTTTACGAAATTCCAAGCATATCTGCAAGCATCATGCAACAGTCTTTCAAAACAATTTGCACTGTGGTAGATTTTATTTTATCTTATAACCGTCGTTGAACAGCTGACCCAATTTTTGGGTTTACGACTACTAATGTTCAACTCCATAGCCTTGTAATTTTGAACCCAATTCAGAAGACAAGGGAACTCCTGGATCAAGTATTGAGGGAAATTTACCTTCGTGGAGGACTTTTTGATGGAACTAATCCTCATTTGCGTTACATGGAGAGGAAGACTGCGAGAACCTCCAACGGTTAGCCTAACGGCAAAGGGACTCTGACCCATGATCCGACTACCACTGAGGATATTTTACGTCACCACTGTGGTCGATGCAAGCCGGATGCGGATTCGTATCGACCAGCCTTCGCTTGGATTCGAACCCGGTTCACCATATTGGAAGGCAAACGCTCTATCCCCTGGTCAATTTCATCTGATATAATTTTCTTAAAAGTTGTGTTCCTGTACAAGCTTTGCATTGTTTCTATTACAATTTGATCCTGAGCTGTAACAAAGGAAAGGAGGTTATGGCAGAAAAATGACATTAAGCATCCCATTTTCGCGCACGAGTAAATCTTTGTTTGATGTATTATCGAAGATTAATAGAATTTGATCTGATTTTCTTTTTGGTTTAGAGATAAAGTTTTTTTCATAACATTCTTTTCTTAACTTTCGACTATTTGGCAGTTGACCCAGGCTCTACACTGATATGTATAGACATTAGGTAGTGTTTTCACATTTTTTAATCAACAAGGTTTTTTTGAGTAACTGATGATCGAGTTAAGAACTGAATGCCAATTCAGAGGGAAAATTTATAGCATGGTTATTACGAAGATAGTGTTAATACCGTATTGTTTTGTTTGTATAAACAATTGTAAAGTCTTAATAATCGTTATTTCAAAAATAATAAAAGACAATAATAAAAAAGGAAAATATAATAATAAGAGAATTTTATTTACTTCAATTTCATGCAAATTCATACACCTTATTAAAAAAAAGTGTCTATTTTCTCCGAGCAGCAGCGAGCAAAGCTGATTTTTGAATAAAATTGTTTATACTTTAGAGTGTCTTCCGTATCTTTTTTAAATTTAAATTTACAAATTTTTTACTTTTATTGCTAATTTTTTAAAAAGTTATACATCAAAATTGAAAACTGAATTTTCAATTTCCTGTTGAAAATGTAAAGTAATATATCAAAACTATGAGTATTCCAAATTTTAATGCGTTATCTGTTTTTATTTTTTTAGATATATAATTTAAAGTTGCAAAAGATTTTAAAATTTTATTAATAGAAAAAAAAAAAAAACGCAAATTAGTTTCAGTGTACAAAAGGAGGAGAAAATAAAACGAAAATTTTACTATCTCGAATTTTAGTTAAGATACAGACAAAATTTGTTTATTATTCTATATAGCATTGATGATATGTATCTTTAATAAATAAATAAAACAAATACTATCTATATTTTGAAACTACTTTTAAGATTAAGGTTAACTTTTAAGGTTGAAACCCTTTTAAATTTATAAAGCATGTTCAGATTTTTTTAAAAATAATAAATATAATACGCTACTCTGAAATGAAACCCTAAGGCGAAATAAAAATTTTGGTGTTCCAAACCCCTTTAAATTTATAAACCATGTTTAGATTTAAAAAAAAAAAAAGCAAATATACGCTACCCTAAGACAAAACCTTAAAGCGAAAATAAATATTTCTGTTTCAGTCCCCTTTAATTTTTTTTGTTGAAAAAACTAATAATTATGACACTACCCTGAAAAAAAAAATTCTTCATTCAATGGTTAAGTTTTATTTATAAAATGCAACTCTACATTATTTTTACATTAGAATACAAATTGCCTTCTTAATACTTTTTAAAAAAATACCTCCGTTTTCTTAAAAAGAAATGTCACAACAAAATAAAAGTTTGTGTAAAAATCTACCAAATCCGAGATTTCTTTTCAAAGTTAAGAACAATTTCGTTTCCTTCTTAGAGCCTTTTTCAAAGAATTATCTTCATTCCTGAGAACAAACAAAAGTTCTTTTATTTTCGAACGAATTTATATTATGAAGCAGATTTGTCCCGACCATAGATAAAACCTAATCACAACGCAAATGCTCACGAAGCAGTATAACAGCACGATTTCAAATGGGTTCTTTCTAAGAATTATTACCTTTTACAAGACGCTTCAAATAGGTCAGAGAGAGAGAGAGATTCTAAGAAGATAATAGCAAAAGAAACAAAGCAATATCCGGAATTTACTGCTTCTCAGACAAAGCTTCTCAGAATTCTGTTTCAACTTATCGTGCTAGTTAAATATTTTCCTAACTATTTTCTTGTTTACTAGTTAAGCTTTAGTAAAATTGTGGAGTTTCTGAGGGTGATTATTATTAACAAATCTATGAATGCATGATTTATCGCTATTCCTTTGAAAAATTATTTAAAATTGCAATACTGGAATACGGGATCTCTTTTTGAAGATCGACAATCTAAAATGTCTCTCAAGCACATCTCGGGTACTTTTTAAGCGAATGAAAATTATTTTTACATGCAACTGTAAGATTCGCTTGTCAAAAGTAGTAAAATATGATTTTAATATTTCATATAAAAAAGAATTTTTGATAATTATTAATTTTTTATTGTTTTATTAAATAATAGTCGAAAACTTTTTGAAATATGAACTACAGACACCTATACAACATTTTAAATTATGCAGTATTTAATAAAAATTCGGAAGAAAATGGTCATTTAGTACTTATTAAATAGCTAATAGTTAAATTAAACTGTGCAAAAATTTACTGAACACATTGGAGCATTTTTTTGCGTTCAGATATTGAAAAATTATTGTTTTATTGTTTATTGTTTTTCAAACAAAAAAATTTCATCATAATTTTTTTATAAAAAAAAATTCCTTTTTGTACTTGGAAAAAAAATCAAAATACAAAACGATAACGACACGATTTTCAAATCGGTTTTCTCTAAGAACTATTTACTAGTAAAGATTTATAATTGTCAAGTTACTGAAGGTTAGTAAAATAAATAAAGCATAATTCATTGTTAAGTTTTGGAAAAAATGCTTGGAATTGCCACTATATTTGCCAAACCACTATATTTGGTTAAACAAGTTTTATAGTTGTGTTAAAGTATTTTTTTTTATCCGTTTTTCCGAAATACTTCAGAGATACAGCGGAATAATTTTAAAGTAAAAATAACATTAAGGGGTCCAAATTTTTAATTCATATTTTAACTAGGGTACTTTGACTATATTTTTAATATTAGGGTAATTTCTATGTTTTGAGGGTTTAGAAGAACCCACCGAAAAAAAAGTACTACGAAAAAGAAAGTTTTATGAGCTTGATTTCGTAACTTAAAATGTTGTTTCGTACGAATTAATAAGCATATTTAAGACTTGATCATCTATATAACTTTTGATTATATAAGATTGTAGTCTAAATTAGTATGTAAAAATCCTGTCATTAGATCAGAAGCTATTTAGATGTTTAGTTTTTTATTTCGCGCTTTGTATATAACTTAATTAATATCATTACATAAAAGTCTTTATTTATCAAAATATGCCTTCTAAGAAAATTGAATTGAAAGAGGGTACTTTAATGTTCCAATATAAAAAAATTATAAGGGCCGCTGATCCTGTTTTGGATGGTAAACTTAGTGTTACATTCTGTTTTGTTGCGCGAAAACCATAAAACTTAGAAATTTGAAATAGCTGAGATGTGAAGAAAAATTGAGAGAGATTACGATGGAATAAAAAAAATTAACAATCAATAATTAGTTTGAGAATTATTAACTGTTAGGCCTTTTGAAGAAAATTCAATATGGGCCGCTCTATAAACCGCAGGAATGAATGTACAGAGATGAAACTTAGGACGCTAAAAACGGCCATATTTGTTTATGAACTTAAGTTTTTTTCGAAATTCAAATTTATTCGAAAATTATCGCAATTTTAAATACTCTTTTGGGATTTTTCCTCATTTTTCTTTCTTGACGATATATTTTTCCCAGCTGCTACAAATCTATAAGTTTAATCTATAATCTATAAGAAAATTCGAAATTTCTAAGAAACATATATTAATGTACAGGGAGTTCGATGGAAGAAAAATTACGATTCAATTATTAGTTTTACTATTATTAATTGCTAAACTTGGAATAAAAAAAATCCCATTTTAGTTGATCTACAGCCCACTGAAATACAACTATGCAACCACAGAGTTGAATTTTGACATGCTGATAGAATCGTTTTGAATTATAAACTTAACGAGAGTTTTTTCGAAATTCTTATTTGTTCGAAAGTTATTGCCATCACAAATGTTTTTTATTTAAATTTTTTTCTTTGAATTACAATTATTTCACTTTAGTTGTTGACAAATTTATTGGTCTAGTGATATTCAAATATTGATCTTGAGGTGGTGGCTGTCCCTCCTGCTGTCGGCTGTGACGCCAAGTGCCTACTGTGGGTTTGGTACTGGCGCACTGTGGTCTTTTCTAGTCTGGTCTCCTCTGCCTGTCGAGGCAATTTGTGTTGCACTTGTCGTGCGTGGCTCGGGGCCCCGTTTAGATTGTTATCAGTAAGAACTATCCCCGCCACAAAGTCTGAGGTAGTCTGCTGCTATGGAAGCAAGAATAGCGCATTTCAGGGAGAGTAGCTTCTTTTCACTCTAGGGCTAACACAATAGACCGAAGAAAAAAATTCCCTTTCTCTCGCCTACCCGAGTCATAACCTGCCCTAAGCAATGAAACCGATATCCCTACTTGAAATAGTTATACCTTGTTACCATAGTCACCGCCACTTGTCTAGACGAAAGGATAGGGGAGTTCTTGCTTAGGACAAACTATACTACAGTGTACATGCGCCACTTGTTCAACCGCGATGATTTCGAGGAGCTCTTGCAACGCAGGGTCATCGGTGTTCCTGGATGCCCCCTGCGGAGGTGATTCATGGCTTATTCCCATTTTAAGCTCGCTGTTGACTAATTGTCAAAAGTAACTACAAAAAAATGATTATATAAAGAAATAGGAGAACAATTAGATGTTAATTGATTTAAATCCAAACATTTATATTGAAATTTTTAAAAATATATAGACTGAAAATTGCTTCCAATGCGAACTGCCAAATGGTATAAGGTTATCGTATTATATAGTTAAAAAGTAAAATTAATTCTCATTTATTATTTCTTACTGTGTCGCACATATGGTATTCCTAAGTTTAAATGTTTTTTCAAGTGTAGTTAATTATTTTTTAAAACTAGCCATCTTTTCATTTCGTTACTATTAACGTATTAAAAAAATGTGCCTACATTAAATTATTTTATAAACAAAATGATTTTTTTTTATCGACTTTTAAGAAAAACCTTTTAAAAGATCACGGGAGTGATTTTCCATTTTAATGATTCGCCAAAATTTAGAAATTTTCAAAGTGCAGGCGTCAAAATCTTCAAATTTAGATGGCATTCCAATCATAAATTTTGAAAAAAAAAATGGACATAAGCCGTTTTTTACTCTTGATCTTCAATAATGAATGAGAGAGCCGCAATGACTCAGGAGAGAGTTCATCTTCCAATGTGGCGAATTGGGTTCGAATCCCAGTCGATACGAATTTCGCTTCGGGCTTGCACCGACTACAGTGCTGACGTGAAATATCCTCAGTGGTGGACGGATCATGGGTCTCCTTGCCGTCAGGCTAACCGCGGGAGGTTCTCGTGATCTTCCTCTCCATGCTACGCAAATGCTGGTTATCTCCACCAAAAAGTCCTCCACGAAGGCAAATTTCTCCCAATACTTGATCCAGGAGCTCCCTTGTATTCTGGATTGAGTTCAAAATAACAAGGCTACGGAGTTGAACATTAGTAGTCGCAAACTCATAAAATTGGGTCGGCTGTTCAACGACGGTTATAAAATTAAAATAAAATAATGAATGAGAAGCAATCATGGGAGTTGGTGTGCAAAGCGAACAGGAGGTGGTAATTGGGCTTCTTAGTAAATTTATTTCGGAATTATAACTTATTTTGATTATAACTTATTTTGGATATAATGGATATCATAACTTATTTTGAAAAATGATGTGTTGTATTGGCTTATATTGATAAAAGAATAAACCACAAGATTGCTTTTCAATTTCAAAGCCATAAAATACATACTATTCCTTTTTATCACATCCCGAAAAAATGATTCTGTGAAGAAAAAAAAAGTTCTTTTATTTTATCTTGATTTGTTTTAGCTCTCTTTTACTAACTTTCCTTTTCCTACCGGAAGTTGAGAATGATAAAGTAGTGGTAAAAATAGCTGCTATGGACAGTAAACATGAATATTTTAACTCCAATGGGAGTTTTGTCCGTTTGAAATAACATGTGAAAACTGAGTTCTAGAAATGAAAGTTCTATTTTTGAATGTTATCTTACGCATACATGATAATATGGTGTTTATCTTAAAAACAAAATAGAAGAAAATGACATTTTTGGAATAAACAAATATCTTTCCGAAGTCAGTGGCCATGCCTTTTTGAATAATATAATTATTTAATTTCGCCTTTCTTCGTAAAAGTTAAACAATACGATTTTAAATTCAGAGAAATTTGATTTAAATTTTAAAGTAAATTCCCATTTATGTAGAGTGAGCAGAAAAAAAGAAAGAAACAGAGCACCCTGAATAACTTTTGATCTTGCGATTGGATATTTACTTACTAAGACTCAATTTTAATGGTTTGCTCGCCTCACCTAAAATATGAAATTTAATTAGAGCAAATAATTTAAATTACGGAATACGATACAAAAACGATCTTTATTTGCATAATCATACCTCTTTTTCGTCAAATTTGGGTTTGTGACCTTCAAAATATGGGTGGTAGTTGCAATCTGGAAAATACAATCCCAATAGTTTTGTCCAGAGAGTGGTCAGAAGTTTCTACCCCTAATTCAAGTAAGTGAAGATTCATTCAGTAGTTTAAAAGTTATTTAAAGTTTTTTTTTTTTTTTTTTTTTTTTTTTTTTTTTTTTTTTTTTGCACTATTTACGTAAGGAATGCTTTTCGAATTATTTCTCTTACTATGTTTTTTTTAATAACACTGGAAAACAATTTCTTTTTAATTTTTGTTTCATGAAATTTTTTAACAGATTTTAGATACTTCAATCAGTTTCTGTCCCCAAGCTCTAGGTTTTTTATTTTTTGTCGAAATGTTTAAAGTTTAAAAACGTTACATATAGCTAGGGGTTTCATAAATGTTGCGACAAACTTCCAGGGTAATTAGGACACTTTATTAGGATTAAAACTGCATAGAAAATCATGTCTGGAAATATCGTCATACACGGCTAGGGGCGCTTCCTTCTCATAACCTGTTCAGAAATACACGAAAAAACAGTGCCATGCAAGTATCAACACATATGATGAATGAAAAATTCCTCCACTGGAAGGCACAGACATTTGCTACATAAGATTCAACACTTTTCCACATAACTCTGTACTAAAAAATTGCAAAAGCTGCCACCACCACAATTTTAGGTGTTCAATCACTGTTTTGTCTGTTCAACTCTTTCTTTCGCTGAGTAAAAACTATTAAACTCAGAAACTTGAAAATCTGAGGCGATACAGAAAAATGCATAGAGAGTACGATGGAATGAAAATATTCGATTATTAATTACTTATGAACTTACAGAGAAAAATATCTTGCGAGCATCCTTGAAGTCCACAGAATTTCCACTACGGCAGTGTTTCCCAAACTTATGACTTTAGTGTACCCTTTCTAAATTTTTCGTAACTCTGTGTACCACTAATACAAGGTGCGTAGCATTTTTAAAAAGTGCTTAAAGGTGCTTATTTTCGATTTGAGTTTTTGATTTACTTTTTTTTTTAATTCGGGGTTTGTAAAAAATGATTAATTTTCTATCTTTTAAAAAGAATTTTTTTTTTTTATGCCGTGTCGATTGTCTTATTAAATTTTCTAAATTACAAAAAATGCATGATTTTCACAATTTTCTTTGCAATATTTATCAGAAACTTTAATGATGATTATGTAAAGGCTTCGAAAATATTTTTGATTTTTAATGATTTTATGTTTTTAAATTAAGAACTTTAAACGATAAAAAAAAGGAATTTTCATTACTGCACAGATCCTAATTACGATTTTTTTTCGGATTAAAAATGTTTTTTGAGTGTTTCAGTATTTTACATTAAAGTACTTAAAAGGTGCTTATTTTTTGTTGTAAAATCTGGCTCTGTAATAAAAAAAATTAATGTATTTTTTACTATAAAAAAATTTCATAAAAGTTAAAAATCACAACTGGCTGTTGAAACCACTAATTATTAACTGTTAACTCTGCAAAAAATAGTCAGTAGAAAAATACGTAATTGTGAATTTTCATGGCTAGCTTTGTTTTTAAATAAAATTTTTTGAAATTTTCGTTTGTTGCAAGATATTTCGCATAAGAACGCGTACCCCCGCTAAACTGTTCCCGTACCCCTAGGGGTACGCGTACCACACTTTGGGAAATACTGCACTACGGAATTGAAATTTGAAGTGCTTTAAAAGACCTTTTTATTTGTGAACTTAACATGAGTTTTTGTTTACAAAATTTTAATTTGTTTAAAAGTTATTACAATTTTAAGTGATTTCTTCCGAAATGTTTTCTCATTTTATTTTTTTAAACTATAACCATTTATCCTTTGTTGTTCGCTTTTTTTCTGTTGAAGATGAAAGAAAAAAAAAAGAATGATTGCTATAAAATTTCTAAGATTTACTACGATTGTTTTTGTTCAACTCATTTAATAAAAAAAAAAATCGTTTTGTTAGTCAGAGAGAGGATTGTAAATTCTATATCGACTGTCTCAATTTTGTTAAGAGTATAACATAGATAGGCGTTTTTTGGGGTTAAAATGTGCAAATTGTAAACGTTGAATGTGTGGAAGTAAAAAAAAAGTTAAGTAAACAACAGGATTAAGCATTCTATTTGGGAAACTAGTAAATAATTGCATTCAAGAACGCACCTGAAATTTTTATTATTTTAATTACAATAAAATTTTTGATACCATGTGTGAAATTTTAGCTTGTATAAAGCCACGTTCACAAAACCTATCCTCACTGATAGATGGAAAATTCAAGTCCTTCTGCTGTTGGGAAAAGATGGGAAATTTCCATGGTTTACTACGTCTCGTAACGAAGAGTTATTAGTCTTAACTTCTTGAATTTTGTTCCTGATAAGTTACCGAAGATGAGTTTACTTTAATTCTTATCCTCATATTTGGATTCAAAATTACATAAAAGCACAGTAAAAATTACATACTCTAATTTCGCAAAAGCTTCTTCGTTTTTGACAAAGCCATTTCTCGGTACATGCTCCGAGCTAACATTTCGTCAAAGTGGCGAAATAATTATCATCACTTTTACGAGGAAACGAATTTCGTCAAAAGAAATAACCATTTCGCCATTCCAGTTTTGATTGTCCAGTTTTAATTCTAGTTTCGTCATTCTAGTTAACGATGATCCACAATGCACTGCGATGACGTTCCGAGTTGAGAAAACATTTTTGTCGCGTATTTGAGAGTTCGCGTTTCGTCACAAATCACGTGATTTCGAAACGAAACGATTCTCAAAATTAATGAAATACAGCTCAAGGATTACCGAATTCTCAAAAAGATAGTTTTTTTTTCTGAGAGTGAGTTGATATTTATAAAAAATGACATAGACTTAGACTTAGAGGTTGGGCAGCTCTGACGAGCAGGGCACATCGACCAGAGGTCTATTGTACCCAAACCCTAATCATGATTAGCAAGAAAGCCCTATAGCTGTAATAAAATTCAGCAGACACCTTACAGGAACCTCTTGCAGTTCCCAGGCTTTGACGCAGTGCTGCCCTAAGTGCTCAAATCTTTGAGCGGAATAGTAATCACAATCACAAAGTATGTGTCGTGATGTTTCTTCTTCTAAATGACAACCCCGACAAATAGGATTGGATTCAATACCCATAATGTGTAGGTGTCTCTTGAGGATACAATGACCAGTAAGAAGACCAATGATCTTCCTTAAACTGTTTCTATTAAGCTTTAAGAGCTCCTTTTGACGTATGCTAGGACAGTCTCGATTCAGCTCCTTAGCTTGTCTTTGACCGTCAGCAGCGCGCCATTGCTCATGGGCAATCTTGCCGTAGAGCTTGAATGTGGTTGCCCTAAATGAGGAGGGAGAAATTCCCAGTGCAGGTTCAGGGCCCCAGAAAATTGCATTAGAGCCAGCCCGTGCTGCTTCATCAGCTAACTCATTTCCACCAATACCCATATGTCCAGGTACCCAATGCAGGGATACCTTGTTATGAGCGGACAGGTCGCAGAGGACCGAGAAGCATTCCCATACTAACAAAGAGGTGAATTTACACCTTGCCAGTGATAGGAGAGCAGCCTGACTGTCAGAACAGATGCGGATAGTCTTATTTTGATATCTCATGTCTATGCATAACTTGCAGCACAAGATAATGGCATAGACCTCAGCCTGAAAGACAGTGGCATAATTTCCCAGGGGAAAGTGAAGTTTGGTACCGTCATTGGAGCAGTAAATTCCAGCTCCTGATTTGGTGCCAATCTTAGAACCATCAGTGTACCAAATTAGGCATTTGCCTTTAAGCCACCGAGGAGAGTTGAACCATTCATCTCTAGTAGGAAAATGAATCTTGAAGGGTTTATGAAACGCGTATCTTAGTGACATAAGGTCACTAGGCATAATAGAAGTGGGTATTCCCATCACTTGTGAAACAAGATGTCCCCAAGACAAGTGCTTGGAATACTCTTTCCATAGGCCAAGGTTCATAAGACGCTTTACGCCCGTTTGAGCTTCAACCTCAATGCGTAAGTTCAAAGGAAGAAGTCCGAGTAAGCTCTCAAGAGCAGCTGTAGGAGTGGTCCTGAGACATCCTGACAGGGCTACACAGACCATTCTTTGAAGTTTGTTTAGATTGGTTCTTGCGGAACTCAATCTAGTCCTTGACCACCAGACGACTGCGCCATAAGTGACTATAGGACTAATGATCATTGAGTAGATCCAGTAAACTATTTTGGGGGACAATCCCCAGGTTCTACCAATAGCATTTCTACAGGACCAGAAAATCTTTCTGGCCCTGTTGGTACAGTAATCAAGTTGATGGCCCCAATTTAATTTGGAGTCAAAGTAAACCCCGAGAAATTTGACTTTCTCTTTGAGTTCCAATTTATGGTTCAGGTAGTATACATTACCTAGACCAAGTTGCCTTTTTCGTGTGAAGGCTACATAGCTTATCTTGGATGGATTGACAGATAAGCCTGATTCAGAGCACCATCTAGCTACTTCTAGAAGTGCATTATTCATGATATCAGAGACTGTTTTTCCATGTTTACCTCTGACAACAATAACACCGTCATCAGCATACCCGATACAGGGAATACCGAGAGTAGTTAACCGAACTAGCAGAGAGTCCATTACCATACACCATAGGATAGGGGACAGAACCCCTCCCTGTGGGCATCCTGAGGTTGCTTGCACTTTCATGCTTGCACCCAATAGAGAGGAACAAACATACCTAGAGGATAGCAAATTCATTATCCATCTGGTAATGACTGAGTTAATGCCTCTGTTTCTAAGTGCATTGATGATAGTCTCAAAAGGGACTTTATCAAAAGCACCTTCAATATCAATGAATACTGCAAGAGCTATCTCCTTATCTTTTATTGATTTCTCAAGCAGGTAGGATAGTTCGTATAGAGCTGTGTCAGTGGACTTGCCTGGTTGATAGGCATGCTGTGTGGAGGACAATGGCCTTTCTATGAGCACAGTGTCTCTGAAGTGTCTGTCAATTAGCTTTTCAATCGCTTTCAACAGACACGAAGTGAGGCTGATTGGTCTGAATGATTTAGCCTCAAAGTAATTCTCCTTACCTGGTTTTGGTATGAAAATCACTCTAGTATTCCTCCAAGAGAGAGGTAAATATCCGTATGCTATGCAGGATCGAAAAATTCTACATAGAGTAGGGGCTAAAGTATTTATCCCCTGAATAAGCATCATTGGTATGATGTCATCCATACCTGGTGACTTGTAGGGCTTAAACGACTTTATAGCCCATACAACCTTCTCATAGGAGACCACCCTCTTGGCGGCCTCCCAGTCATACCTGTTACAGGTAGTAGTAATATGTGGATTATCATTCTCCACAGGATGAGATCCAGGGAAGTGTGCTGCAAGTAGTTCTCCAAGAGCCTCTTCCCCTGATTCACTGTATCTTCCGTTTGCAAGACGGATGGCATTTAAATTGCAATTGAAGTCTTTAGTAAGAATTTTTGCAATCTTTGCAGTGGCAGAAGTGGTATTAATGCCATCGCAGAAAGTCTGCCATGAGCGACGTTTGGATGCTCTGATCGCCTTGTTATAGGCAGTTAGAGCGTTTCTGTAGGTCTGCCATTCTCCAGATTTCTTTGCTCTGTTGAATAGTTTCCTACATTTTTTACGTAATTTACTAAGCTCAGAAGACCACCAAGGAACTCGCCTTGGGGAGCTAGTAGACGTAACCTGACAAGAAATATGATATGAATCGAGTATGATTTGTTGCACTTGGTCAACAGTCCACTCTATATCATTAACATTATTGTACTTACCAGAGAAGCTCCTCATCCTCCTCTCCAGAGCTGCTCTGAAGGAACCCCAATCAGCTGTTCTGGGGTTCCTCCTTACGACCTTCAGTCCTGAGAGGCCTTTAATAGAAAAAGTAATTAGTTGGTGATCTGAGGCAGTGACTGCCCCAGATACCTTCCAATCATTAATGTAATCTACTGAATTAGAGTTACATAAAGTAAGGTCAATGACTTCCCTTCTGTTACAGGTAACAAAGGTAGGTTCATTGCCTTTATTAAGGACATACAAATTAAGATTTAAGATGTGTTCCATAAGTACATCCCCCCGCTGGTTACAATTACTACTACCCCACACTGTGTGGTGAGCATTTGCATCACAGCCGAGGATGATTCTATAGTTTACACTACAGTGGGCAATTAGGGCCCTAGTAGTGTCATCTAGTGGGTCCTTTTCCTCATAAGAGAGATAGGCTGAAACTATGACAAAGTCAGAGATTTTCTTTTTGTCATAGAATTTTAGTTTTACAGCAACTAAATCCCTGTTAAGAAAGTTAACAAGATTAAGGGCATTTAGATTAGACCTAGCAACAATGCAGGTCCTGGGAAGGTCACAATGGGTATCATAGAAGATATTGAAACCTTTAACATTGAGACCCATTATTTTACCCTTGCGGGTCCAGGGCTCTTGTATAAGAGCAAGATCTAGTTCTCCATCATTTAACCTTTTGGCCATAAGGCCAGAGGCAGCAATGCTGTGATGGAGATTGATTTGGCCAACCTTGATTGTATCTATTTGGTTAGCAGTGTATGTGAAACCAGGATGGCTCTAACTATCCTGGCTAACTTTAGAAGAGATATCTTCCTTTATCAGCTCCATTGCTTCATCTAAATCAAGCATAGAAGCTGGCGAGTCAGGCCGTAAGGTTACGTCTGACCCGGAGTCCAACCCTAGCTCAGAAAAATCAAGAGCACCAATTGAACTTACCTTGGAATCAGGGGAATTAGCCGGCCAAGGTTCATCCTCCTGTTCCATGACTTCCTGGACATCAGGTTCTGCAGAGGGCTCCGATGTTGTTGGAGCCTCAACTGCCTTCTTTTTATTGGGATCGTGTAGGATTTTAAAAACCCCACGATCTATGCCAGTGAGTGCACAAAAATTTGCCCTCTCTATAGCCAACACGTCTTCAGGCTCCACCTCAAAGATCCATCTAGAGGTGTTAGGTCCCACAGCACTTTGCAGAACCCTCCACCCCATAGACTTCAACCCTGGGTTTAGTCTCTGAAGACGCCACAAGAAGGTGCTTTGCTCAGAGAATTGCTCCCTTGTTTTAAAGGCCACCTTTACAGGCTTGGGCAACTCATCAGCACTTAAGACTTTAAGCATGAGGTCGCCCAAGGGTCTGTTATCAAAGTGGCCCCTGATCCACTCTACAGTGTAATCATTGCACTGTAGTACCAACGCTCCTCTGAGAAGGTTGTTGCTGTAGATCTCAGGCATCCTTTCACCACCTGGGATGGCGTCAGTTTGCTCTAAGATTACCTTGAGTATTTCATGTGAGTCTCTCAGAGAAAGCCTGTCCGAAGGAAAGTCCTTCCGAACAATGGCAATCTTGATCGACTTTGCAGCGCATGCAAAAGATACTCCAGATTGGAGGCTCCCAGTTGGATCCCCCTCTCCAGTTCTGCTATCCCCGCTAGGGGGAACCGCTTCCCTGGATTGGGCTTTCCTCCCAGGAACACAATCCTCCCTGGGCTTCTTTTCACTTTGTGTTGGCACACTGGGTGAGGGCGTCGCATCAGAAGACCTAGGTCTCTTAGCTCCTCCGCTCGCCTCAGTGGCCTTCATTCTTCTAATTCTTCTCCTCCGGCTCTTGGACATTCCAGTGGCGCCAGACACACTGTCCTCCGAGTGCCTCTGGGAACCAGAGACTCCTACAGAGGAAGGGTCTGTGCCTTTGGACGCCTCACCGGGTTTCAAGGTAGTCTGCAAAGCAGCGGGATTAGCACTGGGCTCACCCGAAGGCTTACCATATGCTACTGGAGACTGTAGTGAATTTTTCGAACAGGAACCTCTGCCTAATTCCTGAACGCATCCCTTGTTCACCGGCGCGAAGGATGATGCCGTATCACAATCTTTTCTTTTACTCATCATTTCGTTTGCCTGCCATTTAGTTACCCAGTGAGGGGTATCCAGGGGGCACCACGTGGAGGCGGCAGGCATTACCCCCCAAAAAAAATGACATAAATATAAGATGAAATTATAAGTGCATTATGAAATTTTAATTTATAAAATGCTCTTTACTTGATCAATATATTTTATTAACAAATTTATTTTTTGTTTCATAATGCTTAGTTAACAAAAATTTATTCTTTTTTCGTACAAAATATCGACACTTAGTGTAAAACAGTGATGAATGTGAAGCAATGAGGGAGGTTAATAAGCGCTGCCTCCTAGCAATTAAAATGCAAGCTAATGATAGCTGAAATTAAATTGGTTAAAATAAATTGATTATATTCTTAAAAAAACTGCTTTAAATAGACAAGTTTTTTAATGACTTGTAAAAAGTTTCAGATTCATCAAATAAATTTCGGAGATAAAGAGATAAAAAAAAAAGCCAAAGCTTTTATAATTTAATTGCTTTTATATTCGAATAAAGTATATCCCCAAAAGAACCAACTTCAGTAGTTTTCTTTACTATTTCTTTTTAAAAATTAAAAAGATTCTTACGAAGTGTCTTCTGGGATATAATTATCTACTGAATTATTTCTCAACAACAAGTTATTTTTATCACAAACCAAAAGTGTCATTCTCAGAAAAAAGGAAAAAAATAGAATCTTTTCAAAAACAGAAAAAGGGCTGAAAGCAAATCGATTTTTCAGAAATTAAACCTTATTTTTTTGAGAGCGACCAATATAAAAACATTTTTGTTTCTTCTCCAATAAACTCAGTTAAAAAAATGATGCATGGTAAAATAAGATTCAAAATTTTTTCTTCGTTCTATCTCTTATTTTTTCCTTCGCAGTCTTATCTTTGATGCAAAAAAATAATATAGATAAAATAAGTTAAAAATAGCCACAATGGACATTAAATATGAATATTTTAACATCTAAAAGAATTGCATTCAACTAAAGCAGCAAGAGAAAATTCTATTCTAAAAAGAAATAAACATTTTCGAATGTTCTCTTTTGTGAAGCAAGTACCTTCTACGTTCTTTGAACGTTCTTGTGTTTTGGAAGAGAAAGAACCATTAGGAAAAGTTCTCTCAAATCTAACATGCAAGAAACGAAGGAAATTTTCAGAATACAACAAAATTTTCGCCTAGTTGGAGTTGCACGCTTTGTAGATTATTGCGCACCCTTTTTTTTTTCGGGAAATAACCTGCAATATTTATCTAAATAACATAACAGTACATGGAACTAAAATTAGAATATTTTGTAATACATGATGACCCAAAATTCTCACAATATGCAATTTTGATAGAAAATATAGATTTTTAATTAAAAATTATGGATTTTTATTTCATTCATAACATACATAATAAAGCGTTTTGAATGGAATCGCATATCAAGTAAACGTTCCCTGCTGTTTTATTACATAAGCACTCATTTGTTGAAATTTTCAATGGCCACTTTGTGACTGAAATTTGTTGATTCCGCTGTCAATTTTCTTATTTAAAGTGTTGGTGATCACGGATTTGATGTGCAAAAAATATAACCTGGTTTCGATGCTTAAATACATTCGTTCAAATGGCGTAATCAGGAGGTATTTCGGAAGGTTTCTTGATATTTCTAGTCATAAAAGTTTCGAGGAAAAATGGCTAACAAGGAAGTAAAATTTTTGGATTACTTTATATCATCATAAAGTTTTCGTTTTTGGATTCTTTTTTCATTTATTATTTTTTAATTTTTTATTATATTTTTTAAAAAAAAATTCTAATAAAACGTCGCCCTTTTTTCCAACAGTTTACTTTTCTAAAAGTTGTTTGAAAAAGTATTTTACTTTCTTTTTTTTTAATTTCTTAATATTTTATTGACCAGTGACGAGTCTTTTCAGGTCAAACGTTGTTGATCGATAACGAGTTAATTCGTCATTTCACTAACAAGGTCGAGATTGCATCGGTCAATAACATTTGGTCATGATATAAATATTTATAATGTTTTACTCTTTACTTCCATATTCAGTTACCAAATAATAGCGGGAAATATGACATAGTTTCCATGTGAAATTGCCATTCAACAAAGTGTTAAAACCTGAAACAGAAATGGAGCATTCAGGATTTTTTTTTAGTGGTGGTCTTGAAATTTTCCTAAATTGAAGTTTAGAAAAAGAACATTATAAATATGCGAATATAGTTTTTAGATTATTATGCAGTTGGCAGTATTGGAAAAGAAATTTTGTATATTTTATTTTACAAGTTAAAGAATAATTATTATTTAAGTCATAATGGTATCGTATAGTGTTATTTATCGTCAGTGTAATGCAAACTTCTCAGTTCAATTTTGACCTGACAAGTGAGACTAGGGAAGTGTGACTCACCAATTTTGAAATAAACTAGTGGGATGTATGCCTTATGAGGAATAATTTTAGGGGGCAACATTCGTTTTGGCCCATATAAGGTCCTATGACAGATAAAAAATAAAAATCGGTATTTTATTACTTCAATGCAGACTATTAGTTATTGTAATTATCTCATACTCCAACTAAAAAAAAAATCGGTATTTTATTACTTCAATGCAGACTATTAGTTATTGTAATTATCTCATACTCCAACTAAAAAAAAAATCGGTATTTTATTACTTCAATGCAGACTATTAGTTATTGCAACTATCTCATACTCCAATTAAAAAATAAAAATAGGTATTTTATTACTTCAATGCAGACTATTAGTTATTGTAATTATCTCATACTCCAATTAAAAAATAAAAATCGGTATTTTATTACTTCAATGCAGACTATTAGTTATTGTAATTATCTCATACTCCAATTAAAAAATAAAAATCGGTATTTTATTACTTCAATGCAGACTATTAGTTATTGTAATTATCTCATACTCCAATTAATTTTGTGGTTACAAGTTATAATTGGCCAGATGACCATATAAAAGTTTTTTTTTATGCTATGGCATTTTTACCTCCTTATCCAATTATAAACAATAAAACACTTTTTTGAAAGTTTTTTTTTACTAAAATTAGAATAATCGCTTAAAAGCATTTTTTCAAAATCCGGCTTTTGAGATCAATTTTGACAATAAATATGCATTATATAGTACGTGAAAGTACCACAAAATTAATTGGGGTATGAGATAATTACAATAACTAATAGTATGCATTGAAGTAATAAAATACCGATTTTTCTGTATATTGAATTATTTTTTATTTCTCATTTTCTATGGGCCGAAACGAATGTTGCCCCCTAAAACTATTCCTCATGAGGCATACATCCCACTAGTTTATTTCAAAATTGGCGAGTCACACTTCCCTAGTCTCCCTTGTGAGTATAAAGATAATGCTGAAATCACTTTATTCTTTGGTAGTAGTATTAAAATTATTTTTCAAATACGAATAACGTTTATTGTTCTTCAAGGAGAATGGTATCCACTTCAACTTTGTGACTGAATGCTTGCGTGAACATTGAATAGAATATGGAAAAAAAGAAGCCCCGTTATATGCAAGGAAAAACGTTAATATAATAGCTATAATCAATTCTTATTTTTAGATTTTACCAAAATTACACTTGAATAAAATTTTTTCCATAGTATCTAACTTAGGCACAATTTTTTTAAATGCTTAACATAAAGAAGATAGCTTAGCTAAATTTATGATACTGTTCTAAATTACTGTAAAATTTAATGTCACTAGAGCTGAAAACGAATGCAGTACCGAACTTGAAAGAAAAAAAAAAAAAAAAAGAAAACTTTCGAAATTACGTACTCAAGATAATAAAACTTAAATGGTTACTGTGGCAACACTTATTTTTAGATGCTTTTTTTTTAAAGTTAACACAAGCATAAAATGTTGAAGTAAATTTCACTAGCATTTAATGATATGCATGCTTAATTTTTAATGTCTTTGTCTCGTAAATATCATCTTCTTAGTATTTTTGAAAATAAAATGTACAGAGCTTTCATTTATTCTATTATCTTATCTTTAATTGTTGCGACACTATACCAGCCCGACAAACTAGCGACCCGGACGTGATGCATTATTAATTTTTTTTACCAAGAGAAGGAATGACGTGGCGACACCTATTTTGAGATACTCGCTTATTTTTAAGGTTAACACAACCATAACTGTTTGAAATAAATTTCACTGGAATTTAATGATAATAACTATGCCCTTCAAAGTAGGCTTGATTTTTAATGTCTTTGTCTTTTAAATATCTTGTTATTTTGTAAATAAAATGCATTTAGTTTTAATATATTCTGTAATTTCTATTCTATTATCCTGTAATTTTGGACCTAATACAGAACCCAAGGGAGCTCTTGGATCAAGTATTGAGTGAAATGTGCCTTCGTGGAGAATTTGTTGATGGAACTAACAAGTATTTGCGTTACAAAGTGAGGAAAACCACGAAAACTTCCCTCGGTTTACTTTTCAGCAAGGGAGTCTAACCTATGATACGTCTACCACAGAGAATAGCTTTACGTCAGCACTGTGGTTGGTGCAAGCCGGGTGTGGAATTTGTATAGATTGGCCATCGCTGAGATTCGAACTCAGCTTACCTCATTGAGAGATGAGTGCTGTATTTCTTGAGCCACCACAGCTCTTTATTTTTAATTTAATTTTATTTTATAACCATCATTGAACAGCTGACCCAATTTTGAGTTTAAGACTACTAATGTTCACCTCCGTAGCCTTGTAATTTCGAACAAAATCCAGAAGACAAGGGAACTCCTGGGTCGAGTATTAGGAGAAATATGTAATCGTAGAGGACTTTATGATGGAACTAACCCGCATTTGCGTTAAATAGAGAGGGAAACCACGAAAACCTCTCACGGTTAGCAAGACTCCAAGAGTCCATGATTCCGTCAACAACTGATGATATTTTACGTCAGGACTGTAATTAGCTACACTGTCTTATTGGGAGGTGGTTGTGGGGAAATTGTTTCTAATTTTATTTTATTTTATAACCATCGTTGAAGAACTGACCAAAATTTTGGGTTAACGACTACTAATGTTCTGCAGCCTTGCAATTTCGATTCCTATCCAGACTTCCAGGAAACTCCTGGATCAAGTATTGCGAGTAATTTGCCTTCGTGGAGGACCGACCCACATTTGCATTGATGAAACACTTTGATGAAACTGACCCACACTTGCGTTATATGGTGAGGATAACCACGGAATTCTCCCGCAGTCAGCCCGACGGCAAGGGGACTCTAACCTATGATCCGTTTATTACTGAGTATATTTCAGGTGAGCACAGTGGTCGGTGCAAGCCGGATGCGGATTCGTATCGACCAGTCGTGGGGACTCTGAGCCATCACGGCTAGTTGTCGTGACAGTTAACCAAAGGGGCTGGGATAGCCTGGTTGGCAGAGCGTTGGGTCCATTTCTAAGAGCTCGTGAGTTTGATCCCCACCGGCTGAAGACTCTTGTGGTGCTCGTTATACCTGCAGAGTCATTAAGTCCTCCATGTTCTCATATCAAATCATACTTTTAGGGGTACTTAATTGGAGATTTATCGTTCTCTGGTTCAAGACATAATTCCGATCTGTGGATGAATGAATAGGTCCGCCCTATCAATGGGTTGTGACGTATGTGTGTGGCAGAAGTAGAATTCTTGGACAGAGATGACGCCACTCGGAAACAAGAAGAAGCCCACCCCTTCGCTTATACGACGACGACAACAACTTAGCCAGAGTTACATTGTAGAGAGTGTGTCCCTTGTAAGACCAAAAAGAAAAAGAATATAGAAATTAAAAATGTAATGATGAAAGGAGAAAGAATTATTATTAAATTATAGTAATAAGTAAAGGTACGTACATAGATTTTCATTGTTTGTGCAGAGTGTTGCAGATGCGTGTAGTATCCCCGGACAAACCTCTTCATAAGATGCTCCTGAAAAGAAAGTTATTGTAATCACTATAGAAGGCGAAAAAAAGCTAATTAGAAACCTTGGACATTTAAAAGAAATTTTTAATTAGTGCTTTAAACCTTTTTTTATGTGAATGTGGGTGAAAATTATTCTTTGAATAAAATTGTTTTCAATGAAATATTCTTAATTTTTCTGAAATGTAAAGAATATTTAAAATTTAATGGCTTAAAATTTCATTTCTAAATTTATTTGAAAATCACAATTTACATGTTCTAAAAAATTTTGAATTATTTTCATTAAATATATTTTTCATAATTTTTTATTATTTTGTATTAATTTAGATAAAAATAAATGAAAAATATTATTTTGAACATTTTAATAATTTTTAGCTATGATGTATACAGCATGGGACACCGATGTCGCCTTTTGCGTAAAAGGTAAAATCTTCTTAACACGGCTCACTTCCATAAAATAATTTTTCAAATTTGCACTTATTTGCAGTTATTTAGATCTAACAAAAACAATAATTCCTCACTGAAATTTATTTAATTTACAAAATCTATTATTAAAAATCTTTTGACCGAAATTTTTTTTTTCTGACTTTTTTTTTTAATGGTGGGCACTTGGTACTATTGTCCATTTGCCACAGAAAGTGCCAGAACTGCTAACTCTCTTTTCGTTACCCAGTTGGCACCTGTGGCGAAGCCACGGCTGTGGAGCAGCGTCGCCTACGCCACACTACCACAACCCGTTTATAGGGCGGGTCACATTCACACACAAAGGAGAAAGGACATAGAACACAGATAGAGAGAAAGAAACATCCATGCCTTGCCCGGGATTCGAACCCAGAACGTTTCTGATGCAAGGACAGTTTCCTGCCCCCTACACAGGCTGGTCGGCTTTTTTCGGACTACTTTTTACTAAATGTATATCTTATAAGTAGTTTGAAAATTTTTTTTCAAACTACTTATAAGATATACCCGTTGTTCCATCTACGCCAAAGGGTTAAATTGCCGAGATTAATCAATTATTTTTAATATTTCGGC
This sequence comes from Parasteatoda lunata, assembly GCA_949128135.1. Taxonomy (NCBI): domain Eukaryota; kingdom Metazoa; phylum Arthropoda; class Arachnida; order Araneae; family Theridiidae; genus Parasteatoda; species Parasteatoda lunata. The sequence goes on along the minus strand of OX421972.1, from coordinate 70,147,590 downwards.
TTAGGACTGTGGTCCACCTTCTCCCTCGTTTTAGCTTTACATTGAGACGTTATAGTTTTTAAAAAAATATAGAGTTGTACATAAATTCCGTTAAGGAAATATGTCTCTTTGAAAATAGCTATATTATTCCATAGCTCGATGGAAAATTTTTTCACCTGTAGTTGTAAAGCATTTTTATGCAAAAAACTATAATTTTACAACTGAATTTTCTAGTCAATGTTGTGAGGAATTTAAACACATTGAAGGGAAAAAAAAGTCAGTGAAATTTCTATAAGACCTTGAGATGGAAGAAAATAAATCGATTTTTTAAGATCCAAGTTTTGTCGATAAAAGAATGGTTTACTTTTCCCACGTCAGTAAATCCTATTTCAAAAAAAGAAACGTGAAGAAAAGTAAAAATTATGCATTACTTTATATTTTTTTTCTCCCAATCTATCTTCCTTTTTACCTGAAATGGTTCTTTCGAAAGAAGAGAGTGATAAATTGTGGTAAAAATGGCCACAATGGGCATTAAACATGAATATTTTAACAACTAAAAGAATTGTTCACGCCTGAAACAAAAGGAGAAAATTTTGTTCTTCGAACGAGACACGCATTTTTTAATGTTATCTTTTGCGTGTATGCATCTGGTCTGTTTTTCGAGTTTTCTCAGTTTTGTGAGAATATAATCGTTAAGAACAGTTCTGTAGCATTATGTAAAAAGGAGGACAGTTTTTTGTCGTCAGGGAAATTTCATGTCAAGTACTTCATGCCAAGCGTGATAAGATTATTTTTGCAAGAAATTGCTCTCTTGTTAAAAGCTTCTTATGAAATTTTTAAAGCTTTTCGAGTCTCCAAAAAGATTCAAATGCTTTGCCATTATCGATAAAAGTATTTCGAGAATTCGAACCTTAATTTTTTTTGAAAAAATAAGTAAAAAGGAAAATTTCGTAAGATTTTTGCAAACTGCCACAGTATTCTTAAGTTGCTTCGTGACATTTTAAGGCGATTATTCGTTTGATGTTTGTTATTATCACGAAAATGCAATGTATATATTTTGGGCAGAGTAAAGAAAATTGAATAAAATATTACATTGTATGCACAGAGTTAAAAAAAAAGCATAAAATGAAAGAAAAATGGCTTTGTCGTTGCTGTAGTTATTTAGCATTGTACATTGTAACAAAATATACAATTAAAGCAATGTATATTGTTGTATCTGGTAATTCAAAACCCAAGTGTAGAGTTTGGTTCAAGTTCCGAAAGAGTATTAGATACCATTGAAGAAAAGTGGAGAGCAATGCTTAATGTGCTCCAAAAGACTAATATTTCATGTTACAATGTATCTAAAATGGTTTAGTTTGCGATCGCTTTGTCTGGGACATTTACTCCAGTTTAGGGAGTTATTTTCGTCAATTCTGAAGAACATTTTTTATTTCGGGAATTTTAAAAAAAGGTAACTTTTCATTGTTTACTGTTTCTGCTGTTGAAATAGAATTTCTGTATCTGATACAATAAGAGAGTTACCGCAAGCTGCTTCAAAGTTACTTGATTAAAAACTTCATTAACTTCAGAAATATACAAATTTGGAAATAATAGTCGACATGTTTCAAGCGCTCAAAAACAGGCGCCCATTTTCAAGACTTGCCAGATGTGTATGAGAAGAAACAAAAGTGATTTGAAATATAAAATTTAAAGTTAGCAGTGAAAAATGGAAAAATAAAGGTGAGAAACAAAACTAGAAAAAACCACATTAGCCTGTAGAGAGGAAAAAAAAAAAAGAAGATAAAAGACAGAACCAGAAAAAACCCATTGGTCGAGGGCGAGGAATGAGTATAAAATGCGTTTTCATGCCCACGGAGAAGTAGCGAGGGACTAGAAAACAAAATATACAATTTTCTGAATAAAACAATATTCCAGCGCATCAAGATGTGATTGGGGAGGAAATAATTTTGGCATTGCTTAAATTGCATTTATACCCAAGATTTCCACAATGTGCAGCAATAGATAATTTCTAGTATTCTTGATAACGTTCATATCAATCGTGTTCATTAAGTTTATATTTTAAAGCTAGCCTAGTTTGACCGAGGTAGCCAAGGAATGTATTAAATACTCTATCAATTATCAAAAATAATAGGATCTTTAAGAGATAAGAGACCTAAAAATGACTTTAAATCCAAGGAAAAGAGATATTAGCAATTTTATATTATTATAGGAGTTGCTTACCGCAATTAATGAAGTTTTCTCTCTAAATTCTCTTTCTTATTCCGTTACGAAATCAATTCAGTAGTTTAATAGTGTTTCTCGTCGAGATAAATAAAAATCTACAATTTTCGCGTCTTACATTTTAGTAAAGCTACAATTTTAAACTATCTATACCATCTTGTCCTAAAGAATTATTTGAAATTAAAAAAAGAAAAAATAACTTAATTTTTTTAAAAAAAGTTATAAACATTTTTTTTAAAATTACCAATTTTGCGAGATTTTTGAAAATTATCAAAATCAACGAATGATACTGAGGAACATATACAATATATTTTGCTACATTTAAACTAATGCTTGATCTTGCCTATTTCGGGTGCGGGGGTTTCAAATTTAAAATTAGTTTTGCTCCTAAAGCTAAAAAAATTTTTTTTTTTAATGAAATTTTTAGTATATTTTTTTTTGTCGAGATGTACATGCTAAAAAGGAGGCTTGCATTTATGGAACAAAAAATCAGAATAATTAAAACATCATTTCAGTTTTATAATTCACTCTGAGTAGTAGATATAGCAGAAGTTAAATGAGCAGGAGTTAACAAAAGCTTAAAATTTCTAGGTTATTAAGGAGCTAGCATGTTATGGATGGAAAAATAGGAAAAAGTTATTTTTAATTAATTACAAGAGAAACAATTATTTTCTTTTTTTTATTTAGTTTTATCCTGAAGTAAATGAAGGGTGAGTAGTGATCGATGTATACAATTTTAATGTAGAAATAACATATATGAAACTATAATCTAAAATCACACTATATACGTGAATGATATTCAAACACGCTTTTTAGTTCTTGAAGACAAATTCAAGTCCTGAACAGATTTTATTCGCATAATCTAAATTGGTTGTATTTTCGTAACATCAGTTAAAAATATTAATTTTACGATCTTAACTCTTATCAATTAAAATTGATTAGAGTTCCATAGCGACTTAAAAAGTGTTTTAGTGGCTTAAAAATATACAAAAAAATATAAAATTACAATTGCAAATACTTAAAAGTTTTTCTTTTACATTTTTTTATTGTTCCATTAAATGAAATAGACAATTTAAAGTACGCATACATCCTACAAATTTGAAAATACGAGACCTCAATTTAACAGGAACAAGAGGCTTTTTATTTCTTCTAAAATATAAAAGCGTTCTTAGAAAAAGTGCTATCAAAAGAACAAAATAAAATAAAACTTTTATTTATTTATATATATATATTTCTTAGTAAAGAGAATTCTTTTCAATATTCAAGTTTTACTATGTTCAAATGAATTTATTTCAGTCACCCGTTCCCTAGCAACAACCATGAGTTTCTTATAAAATCATAAGTATAGAACGAATGTTGGCTTTCAAGCAAGTTTTCAGAACTTTATAGTGAGTCCTTTTTTATCAAAGAGAAATATAAATCTCAGAAAACTTTTGCGAATAGAATTACTTGCGTTTAAAACAAGATTTTGTATGAATTATATGAAAGTATAATTCAAAATACTTCGAGCTTAGCGCAATTAATTGCGTTTTCTAACTTAACTTTTTATTTGGTACATGGATGCCATTTTTATAAAATTTGCGTCGAAATTAAAATAAACTGCTATTTTTCAAAATGTTGATATAATTCTTATGGGAATTAGGTTTTAAAAATGAACAATAATTTTAATTATTAACAGTTCAGTAAACACAACCCTTACTATATATATTTAAAATCCTTATTAAATATTGAGTCAAAAATATGCAAATTAGGTGTCACAAACTAATACTTCAGAGAGAAACAAGAAATAAACTATCGAAGTCTAATGAAAAAAAGTCTAACGAGTAGTTTTGTGTTAAGAAAGGCGGTAGGTAGAGGTGGTTAAAACCAGTTTGATTGCCGAAGAAAATAGAGCAGAATAGATAAATGATATTTCGATAAATGTAAGTTTTGTGTTAAGAAAAGCGGTAGGTAGAGGTGGTTAAAACCAGTTTGATTGCCGAAGAAAATAGAGCAGAATACAGAAAAGATAAATGATAATTCGATAAATGTATAAGTTTCATCTGACTGTCAAACAGGTTTTGAAGTTCTTTTTTTTTTTATCCCACCCTCATCAAATATTAAAAGCGTTTTTTCCTTCATCATTTGAAAATTGCAAATCAAGAGTTTTAAGCTTATAGCATAGAGCTCGTTACTCACCCAATCTAAAATTATTGAATAGTATAGTTTGTCTACGATAAAAAAACCCCGCCACAAAGACTGAAGCAGTCTGCTGTCATGGAAACTAGAATAGCGCATTTCAGGGAAGGTAGCTTCTTTTCCTTCTAGAGCTACACAATAGATCGAAGAAAAATATTCTTTTTTTCCGACCCCTTACCCCTACTTGAAATAGTTATATCTCCTTACCATAGTCTCCGCCACGGTTCCAGACGAATGGCTCTTACTTTAAAGTTTGGAATTTCTTACTTTAGACAAACTATAATTTAAACGCTGTTTCTCCCGATAGGAAAGGTATTATTTGTTTATTTTTTATTAATATTTTTGTTGTAGTATTGGATCGTTCCTGCTGAGTTTTAAGGAAAACAAATGGAAGGCATTTAAAGTTTTGCATATATTGCTTAAATTATGAGAATATTTAATTCCAGAAACTTTTTAGGTTCTTCCAGAACTTAAAAATCAACCTGAAATTTTGAGGAATATTTTTATTTCTCCCGGAACTTAAAAATCAACCTGAAATTTTCAAGAATTAAAATGGATTTCAGGAATTATGAAAAACTTGTCTGTATGAATTTTTATATCGACGATAAATTGACGTTTTTCTATTAAAACAATTTTATTTTACTTTATAATCCTCGTTGAGCAGCCGACCCAATTTTTGGGTTTAGACTACTAATGTTCAACTCCGTAGCCTTGTAATTTTGAACCAAATCCAGAAGACAAGGGAACTCCTGGATGAAGTATTGGCAGAAATTTGTCTTTGTGGAGGACTTTCTGATGGAACTAGCCCGTATTTGGGTTACATGCAGAGGAACATCTCACGGTTAGCCTGATGGCAAGGGGACTCTAACCCGTGATCCGTCTACAACTGAGGATATTTCACGTCAGCAGTGTGGGCGGTGCAAGCCGGATTCGGAATTCATATCAACCAGATATCGCCGGGATTCGAACCCGGTTCACCTCATTGGAAGGTGAATAACCTATCCCCTGAGCCATTGCGGATTTATTGAAACAGTTGTCGAAATTGAAAATGTGCATGTACGAGGCCTTTTATATATGGCGAATGGAGTAAAGCATCTCAAATGAATTCTTAACACCTTTGTGCCGAGGTTAAAGTAATGACAGAAAATACGACTTTTACTTACATTTAGCTTAGAAGAAAGTAAACTCATAAATGCAAGAAAAAATTTTTTTTTTGAAAACAAAAATCAATTTATTAAACTTAATTAAATTTTTCTTTTATTTATTTTTCACTTTTGCATAAAAGTTGATAAATTTTAATTTTTGCATATTGTAGGACATTTGTATAGTGTATTTATTGAGAGACATTATGGTTCATGAAGCAGATACACTAAACTCAAATAAAAGGATATTTATCTGCCCCCCCCCCTCAAAAAATCTTTCTAAAAGGTTACTTGAATTCTTGTATTATTATTCTTGTAAAAGTATTATTTTGAGATTTTGTTTACATTTTTATATCTTTACAAAGTGGTTGTCGATGTAAAAATGTAATTGGACTCACCTTCGGAGTTTTTATTACAATGAAAAATTTTAAGAAAAGACGCTCAAAATTTGATTCAAAAAGCTTTTTGGACAGTTTTACTGTGGGTAAAGAAATATGCTATAAAAATACTTCAGAATATGTGAACATTACTAAAAATTAAAGGAAAAAAAAATTGTATGTAATATTTAAAAATACCCAAACCAAATTAATTATGTTTAATTAATTTTTAAAAAAATATTTCATCACATTTAACAGTCAGCTTTCTTTTATGCTGCTTATTTGAAGGAAAAAATAGCATTTTCTCCCACTATCAAAAACTTGAGTATAAGGAGATATCAGAAGCAGTTCAGACTCAAACTTTTTATTAATATCAAAAACACTAGCTTTGGAAACCCATATCTAAATTTCTTAAGAAAAAATTCTTTTTAATATTATAATTTTTCTGTTAAATATTTTTAGAACTTCGAAAAAATTCAGTTTTGAAACATTTATGAACTCCAAAGTCCTCACTTAATAAAACGCTATTATATATTTTTTAATACTTAGCTACTTTTTGAATAATAGTGTAATGACCTATAATCCTAAGCTTTCACGAATTCTTCCCTTTTAGCCAATTTAAAATTTTTTTTCACAAATAAAATTGAATAAAATGAAGCTTAATTTTAATAAAGACGGAAATCATAATAGCAAAATAACGGAATGGAGTAGCAGAGCTAAAAGGCATGTTTTTTTGTTGTCTTAAATTCTATAAAGGAATTTTTATTTCCTAAAACCGGTTGTCTAGACATCATAAGCCGATTACTTTCAATAATCTATTATTTATAAAATGGTTTTCTTACTTTTTAAGACGTGAACGTACGTTTTAAATTAATTTTCAAAAATGTTGAATATAGGTTTTAAACTAAATGCTATTAAAATTTTACGATCTTTTGAAATAAGAGATTGAAAAGTTTTCTAACGCAAGGATATTCATTTTGTGAAGAAAAAAAATAATAGAAGTTTTTTTTCTCCATCCGAATATTTATTTTGAATAATAAAATGCCAACGTCATAGTTTTGAATAATAGACCGCCATAATTAATGAATGGATATATAGATTTCAAACGCTTAGAACTATTTTAAAAGGATTCGTTCAGTGCATCTAAACTAAAAAAACTCAACTTGATTTTTCACTATAACTGGGTGCAAAGAAAGCAAATGAGCACCAAACTTATGCATTTAGAAACTGTATGTCTCAACATCTATTTACAAGAAATAACTTCCTTCCGGCTGCACCTAGACAGGAAAAAAAAATCGAATATATAAAAAAAGAAGGGAAAAAAAATGTGCCATCGAAAGCAACTTCTGATTATGACTAATATATCCTCCATGTTTAAACATGATTTTAAATATATAATGCATACTTTTAACTAAACACTGGTAGGACACTGGACCCATGAGCGAGAGGTCGTGGGTTCGATCCCCGCTGGCCGAAGACTCCCTGTGTTTAATGGTGACTAATGCAGGTTAAATTTGTCGAGTCAAAGTCCTCCATGTTCTAATAACATATCATATCTTTGAGGGTATTGATCCGGGAGTTTCCTTGTCTTCTAGATTGCTTCAAAATTACAAGGCTACGGAGTTGGAACATTAGTAGCCGAAAACCCAAAATTGGGTTGGCTCTTCAACGACGGTTTTAAAATATAAAAAATTAAACAGTGAAAGGCATTAGCACCTAGTTTCAATTATGTCAGCATTTGATTTAGTCGCAAACTGAAACTGCTATTTTTAGGCATATACAGCTCTAATGAGTGTAGCCTTCACATTTTTGGGGGGCTATATCAAGTAAAAAAGCAGACTATTCATGGTATGTGCCCTATTATTCAAAATCAAACACTGAGAAGAGTTGGTAGCTTAAAGCATTATCTTTTTGGAAAATAAAATCCAACCTGGTCTACCAATTTTCTTGGCAAATGGTAATAACTGGATTTTAAGAATTTTTTGATTATCGACAGTCTCTATACAGCCTGAGAATGAAGTTTTTTTGTGTTTACAACTATGGGTGAATCCTTCAAAATTAATAAGCTCCTACCCTGCTGTATATAGGAGAAGAAATCTTCTTTTCTCACACCATTGTTATAGCACACAAAACTGTCTGGGTCATCTTAATTCTTCTATTTTCGTTGCGTTTTTGCTTGTCTACAGCTCCTACCATGGGGCTACTGCCATTTTTTTTAAATCATAAATTTCTTGTAGGCAGAAATAAAACGAAACAGTAGATGAGAAAAAAATATAAATTCTTTTTTAATTGCTGTTTTTCATTTACGTCGCAATAGAGCTGCACAATGGGATATTGGCGACGGTCTGGGAAACATCCCTGAGGATGATCCGAACACATGCCATCAAAATTTTGATCCTCTGCAGAGGGGATGGCTCCCCTGCTTCGGTAGCCCGACGACCTGCACGCGAAGTCGAGCAATTTACGGTAGAACAGTTTAACGAGGACCAATACCGCACGCCCTAGATCTCTACGCACACTGATCCAAGTGGTCACCCACCCGCACACTGACCGCAGCCAGTGATGCTTGACATCGGTGATCTGCTGGGAACAGTGTCTTAACGATCAGTCCACTGGGGGACAAATTTTCTTTAAATGAACAGAAATGTGGAGGTTCATGTATGCTATGGGAAGGATTTGGTAAACTTGACATGGTTTTTCTCCCAAGTGGCATAAAGGCTACCAGTTACCAAAAATAAATAAATAAATAATTTTCTGCCGTTTTAAGTCTGAATAGTCGACTTAAGTAAGATTTTCTAGCAAAAGAAAGCCTTTATTTATGCTGCAAAATCTTCAAATAAATCATGGTTTTTGGATAATAGAGTGCATTACATGAATGGCCTATCCTTTGTCATGACCTCAATCCCCAAGTAAACGTGAAGGATTATCCTCTATTGGTCTGCATATACAAAAAGGAAGCAGCTTCAGTTAGTGGCAAAATTGAAGACCACCATCTTTGAAATGACATAATATTGATGCTGTAGTCCTCTTGGGATTGGTAAATGGTCAAATAAAAATATGGTGGCTATTTTGGCTATAATAAACAGCAGATTTATTTCGATAGGACTTTTTTTTTAAAAATTTATGCGACGTTTTTTTCTTACCCAAAACGAACAGGAAGTGAATTACTCCTTGTGAATATATGTTTAGATAGAAACTTTGTTAATATATATCTTTGGTTTTCTATAGTTTTCTTGCGTCAAGCTATGGCAAAATATGAAGGTGACTTTATTCAGTTGGGACAGACTGTATTAATAGTTACAAGTATTGGAACTTTTTCGTGTTATCCCCAAAATTCACCGATGGAAATTGTGGGGTGATTAAAACAAGGTTTTGATTACCTGTCAGCTAGTTTGTCCGCCTTCTCGGCTAAAGTGACCCTCACTCTCAAAAGGCATAATTGCATGACTACGAGGGTTTTGACGAAAATAATGTGGCAGCAATGAGGAGAGAACACGGGATTTGCTGCTCAATAAAATAGCACACTAATTTTCTAGTTTAAATAAAGCGATCAACTATCTATAGGTAGGCTTGTTTACATTAAAATAGTTTATAAGGGTCATTCTTTTGAATAAATCTTAGCAATTTATATAGAGTTGAATAGCACACTACTCATACTAGTCTTTAGTTATCAATTACGTCTTTCGATATTTATTTCGTTTTATTCGATCGTCGATAATTAAATTCTTCTCCATATATACTGGAATTTTTCTGATATATCTTTTTTTTATTAAATTACTTTCTTTATATATATCGATAGTCCCCATCAAGGTAGGCGGGTGAGCAAAACATAAAAATTAGTTTCATTACCAGAGGAGTAGTTTAAAGAGGAGTTAAAAAAACTATTATTAGAAGCACCTTCTAAAATCAACTAGCAATCAGACATCTTTTCATGTTTTTTTCCTCATTTCCTCACTAGTGATTTCGTAGATTTTGATACTGTTTGTGTGTCTTTTTCTTGTTTAAATATTAATATGCGACTCTCAATGTACATATTTTACTTTATTTTGACAAAGGTTCTAAAAACATACATCAAGAGCAGTCATTAAGGACTACCCTGCGTATACTTTAAGGGGAGGGAGAGAAACTGTTTTAGAACTGATATAATCGAAACATTTTTCTCTTTTAAGTCTTTTTCAGAAAGATCAGACGCTCAAATAGAAAGGTTTGTTTTCAAGACGTAAATATTCTTTTTTCTATATTTCATTTCAACTCAATAAATGGAAAGGAGAGTATGTAATCGATTTTCCCTGTCTAAGAATTTCCTCAATAGGGAAAAATTTGAAACTTGATAAGGAAGTTTCATGAAATAGGATTCTCAATTCAAAAGTTTTGATACGCCTTTTCTGAATTTTCCCCAAGTTCGAATTCTAAAATTTCTGTTTATTCTCCTTTTGTTCTAAAAAACGTCAAACGCTCATACTTTCTACTGGTGCTAGAATATTTCTTAGCTGCTTTTGACTGTAGGTTTCTAGAAGGAAATAGATAGATAAAAATTGCATCATAAATTTAAAATTTATTTGTTGTCATAAATTTAGTTTATCAATATGCTAAAAATAAATATTTTTGTGGACAAAGAAAGGGAGTGGTAGCTCAATAGTTAGAGAATCGCATTCCGGTCCGCTCGAGACGGGGTTCTATCCTCGACTCCGCTAAGTTCTGAAGCGATCGCTGAGCAGTAATATGGATACAGGGATCTGGAGAAAATTTCCTTCCCTTCAGATCTTTTTCTAAATTGAAGAAGATCCCGCAGTGGACTGATCGTTAAGACACGGTTCCCGGCAGATAACCGAAGTCAAGCATCACTGACTGCGGTCAGTGTGCGGGTGGGTCACCACTTGGATCAGTCCGCGTAGGGACCGAGGGTGTGCGGTATTAGTCCTCGTTAAACTGTGCTACCGTAAAGTGCTCGACTTTGCGTGCAGGTCGTTGGGCTACCGAAGCAGGGGTGCCATCCCCTCTACAGAGGATCAAAACTTTGATGGCATGTCTTCGGATCATCCTCAGGGATGTTTCCCAGATCGTCGCCAATAGCCCATTGTGCAGCTCTAGTGCGACGTAAATGAACTACAACAACAACTGAATTGAAGAAGTTGCCGCACAATTGAGTGGTGCTGCTATCTATCAGTGAGATTCTGAGCTAAGACGTACTTTCAACCTTGCGGTGTTCCTTTGTCAAATGAAAGGCGCATCTTTCTAACTTAATTAAGGAAAAGGCTGACAAGTTTGTCTTGTCCAAGTGCCATTAGAAACAACAAAGCAACAAAGATCCCAAACTGCAGCAGGTGAGATTAAAAAAATCTATAGGTTTATAAAAGACAGATATACAAGCGATTCCTTAAAGTGGATCAACTTCTTTGTGAAATTTTTTGTGTAGGGATTAATTTGGTTTATCAGCATTTCATATTTCATTTTCTCGACTGAGATCTCGAATTGAGGTTACAGATTCGAGTATCGATATCCCCAAAGAACTTCTGGGATCATAAAAGACTGACATTGCTCAAGTGTGTTATTAAAACGAACCAACTTCTTTGAAACAAATTTCTCTAACTCTGATGACTCTTTATTTATTCACACATAAATCTGAAGGCATCTGTCTTCAAGACCCACAGTAAGGCACTGTTCCCAGTTGACCACCGGAGTCAAGTATCACTGGTTGCGGTCAGCGAGCACTTTCATCAGACTGCGCAGGAACTGAGGATGTAAGGTGTTCCTCATTTAACTGTTCTACCGCAGGTCGTCGGGTAATCAAAAAGAGTGAGTCATTCCCTCTGCTGAAGATCAAAATTGTGATGGCATGTCTTTGGATTATCCTCAGGGATGTTTCAGATCGTCGCCAAATGTCCATTGTTCTGCTTTAGTGCGAAGTTAATAAAATACTACTACTATCACCACTGTATCTGTGCTCAGACGGTTCTTACGTATTTGGCTTATGTCATTTCAAATTCTTGCTATCTGTTCTTAAAGTGTCTGCTATCTGTACAGATTTGCAGAGTGAATCAAACCCGTTACCTTAACCCTCAGTGTTTGATGAAAGGGTAATTCCTTTTGCAACTTTCTGCCTCACTGTCCGAAACCTTGATTTCTAAATCACAAAGTATCTAATTATTTCATAATTTAAAAATCAAGTTTCGAGTTTGTTGAAATCTTTTGAAATATAATTTTTAGAAGTTATGCTCAGTTCATTTCAAAAGAATTTCAAATAACCTTTAAGAACTTGTCAATTTGAAATATAGCACAAAATACTCGATAGGGTAATTCCTTTTGCAACTTTCTGCCTCACTGTCCGAAACCTTGATTTCTGAATCACAAAGTATCTAATTAATTCATAATTTAAAAATCTAGTTTCCAGTTTGTTGAAATCTTTTGAATTATAATTTTTAGAAGTTATGCTCAGTTCATTTTCAAAAGAATTTCAAATAACCTTTAAGAACTTGTCAATTTGAAATATAGCACAAAATACTCGATATATGTGAGAGTAGATAAAAAAAGATAGCATGCTAATAGAGTTGACATGCATTCAGGGACAGCAGGATTCGAACCCGCTACCTTTACGCTGCAGAGTGTTTGGCGGGACAACGATACTGCTCGGACAGGGCAACCTCAAGCAGAGATAGTCCAAATAGGAAATGAGGAACACAAACATAAATGAAAAGTTACGATGGATTTTGAAACCGCTACTTCCACGCTTCAAAACGTTTGAAGGAAGGAAAATAACCCCTCAGCCACGGAGGTTCCATGTACCCAAGATATTTTAAAATAAATCCAAGATAAACAAAAGTGAAACGTTTCTGAAACACCTATGTATGTAGTTTAAAAGCAGGAATTCTAACTCATAATACTATTAAATATGGAAGTAAGTTTTTTGCGATTTTATTTTATACTAATATGTAGTTAGTTCAAGGGATGTAGACATTTGTACTTTGCCAGTGCTGCATTTAGCACATTTTTGATCTTTCGTCTGACTCTGTTTTCCATAAATTTTCGAAGACATTTTGAAATAAAATTTAATTGTAAAATTATGAGTTTTAATGCATTTCAGATCCATTAAACAAGCAATTTTTTTCGAGACGATATATTCTGCTTTGAATTTTTTTTTTTACAAATATAAATAATATCTAAGAATCAAAATTTTCAATGAAATAAGTGTTACCATCACCGAATCCCATTCAGAGAGGTTACATTTATCTATCACAAAGCCAAATAAGCACCACTTTTTTTAAAATTTTTATAAAGACTTCACGAGAACTATTTAATTCTAATAAACTTACAGCCAGGTTGAGAATCAAAAGTAAAAAACTCATTTGAGAAATCAGAAATTCGAATAACTCAATAAAAAATGTAGTTGTTTTTACTTATTGCAAAATTTTAGAATAATTTTTTCTACGAAGAGCGCTGCTGATATTTTTTTGTAACAACAACGTTTTGTAACAAAGTATATATATATATATATATATATATATATATAAAATTTATTATTATTTATTTAATGGTTTTAATGCAAATTGAAGTTAAATATAACTATGGTAACTTTGGGCACTTTTTTTTAAATTTAGCCTTAATTGTAAAAATATGCTAATAGGTTATTCAATGAATCAAATAATAAAAAATGCGTAAACAAAAGGTTTATAAACTTTTAATTGCGGCTGGGCAGTAAAAACAAATTCATTAAAAAATTTATTTATTCCTTATTTCCAATAGTTATAAGTAAAGCGATATGGATTCTAGAATATATTAACGAAAGAGTAAATCAATGAATCAGCATATTTTTGAATATAAGTATCAGTGAATAACATTAATGTACAGTGCTCAAAAAACGGACATCCCTAAATAAATTTTGAATAATTGCATAACTTCCGATTTAATTTGAATATAAAGTGCGACTATTATAAAATAAAATAATAAGAAATATAAATATCAACCCAAAGTTATATTTTGCATGGAATTATTTTGGTATAAACGAATTTTTAAAGCGAATTTAATTCGCTTAAAAAGTTCTCAAGATATGGAGAAATACACAAAAAATAAAATAAACATTAAGGGGTTTTCCTGATCAAACTATGGGGACCATATTTTCCAGATCGAGGCTGCCCCGTATACTTTGGGGGTCAGAACGAAAAAAAGGTATATATTCAGAGAAAGTACGTTTTTGTACCTGATTTTGTAACTTAAATTTTCTGCACTAAGTAATTAGCCTTTTTGAAGTCACCCTTCGAACCGTTAGGATTGAGTCCTAAAACGTGAAGATCCGAACATTAGATCAAAAGTTATTGAAGGGTTGTGTTCCGTTTTTTTTTTGGGTGCACTATATGTAAGGAATATTTATGTTTTTTGCTAGTCAAATATGGTAATTAATTGATCACTAATTAATTAACAAATTTGAGATCACTCCTTACGAAACTTCGCTAAGATCCGATCATAAAATCGAAAGTTATTTTTGGTGGGCCGTTTATTATTTTGTGCACTGTAGTAGGTTTATAAACGAATAATTTGCTGTAGAACAGCCAGCAACCACATATTCTTTTAAAAATATTATTTTTTTTTTATCCATGTTTATAGGCAGAGCAATGTATACTATACTATTCGTCCCACAGCTTTCGTTTATATCTAAAAATACAATGTAACTAAAAAACGATGTGTGTACAATATTCTTTTTCAGACATCTTCCGCCCCACTTTTTTTTCAAAAGGATTGGATATTTTAAGGAAATGAGGTATGAACCTGATGTTTTTTTTTACATGCTAGATGTTTTGGGTAGAACTGAAATGTTATTTCTATGTTACCATAAATCGTAGCAAAAATCTGACAGTTATAGTATTTTTTTAGAAGCTGAAAGGAAAAGTACATTTGCTGACACAAAGTGTCGAGACAAGCGAAAGATGGGTTTTGTATTTTCGCTGAATTAAGTAGTAGAATTTCTTGTTTTTCACGAAAAGTTATATGTAAGTTAACAGATCTAAGTATATATATCATGTTATGAAAGTAAAATTGCGTGAAATAATGTTTGTCATAGTGCTTATAAAATGGCACCTGACTTTATACGTTATATTTTATGCATACTTTTTTTTTATATGGGAGGGATTCAAGAATTTTATTTTAATGTTGCGTAAATTTATGTATTTTAAAAGTATTTAAGCAAAAAGATATATCCGAAAGTAAATGAAGTACGAAAAGTTTAGATTTTCGAAAAAATATACTATGTGAATTAACCTCATCATCGAGTTTTAGTCAATGACAAAAAATGTGAAATTACTTCAATGTGTAACTTATAAGAAAGTAAAATCATGATTATGATAAAATATTAAAAAAAAATTTTTTTTTTTTAAATTTAACTGAACTAACTTTTTCAGTTATTTTCGATTATTATATTAATGCATATAATTTTTTCCCGTGCGTTGCTTCATATTTTGGTCATGAAGCAAAATCTTGCTTGAAATAGTAAAATATTTATATTGCCATAAAACTGTTCAAAAGGACGCTGGAGTCGAAATTTTTTAATTTTCTCGCAATTTTTTATTACAGTAAAAACCATCAACTTACGATGGTGCATTATTTATATGAATAATTATTTTTTAAAGGCATGCAAGCAGAGAAAAAGTATTTAAAAATAAAATTTTTTTTAAGTCTTAAAATTGTACTAATAGGGGATAGGAAGTTTGGTTTCATGAAGTCACATAGTTTTGCTTTGCATGTAGTTTAATTATTGTCAATATTACTGCATTTGATTTATTTATTGTCAATATTACTGCATTTGATTAACATGTTTTCGTGTCTATGAAAATGGAATCTATCAATCGGAGCTTTTGATTAACATGTTTTCGTGTCTATGAAGATGGAATCTATCAATCGGAGCTTTTGATTAACATGTTTTCGTGTCTATGAAGATGGAATCTATCAATCGGAGCTTTTGATTAACATGTTTTCGTGTCTATGAAGGTGGAATCTATCAATCGGAGCTTTTGATTAACATGTTTTCGTGTCTATGAAGATGGAATCTATCAATCGGAGCTTTTGATTAACATGTTTTCGTGTCTATGAAGATGGAATCTATCAATCGGAGCTTTTGATTAACATGTTTTCGTGTCTATGAAGATGGAATCTATCAATCGGAGCTTTTGATTAACATGTTTTCGTGTCTATGAAGATGGAATCTATCAATCGGATTTTCGATCATAATCCGACTAGCTAGATCACTCATATCTCTACTGGATCTTCGAGTCTGGCAAATTTTACTTGTTTTCTGAGTGGACCAAGCAGGGTTATGACTTTATATTCAAATAGGATTTATCGTAAATTGAAAACTTGATTCTATTTTCCGACTGTCTAGAGTGCTCAAATCTCATGTTCTGTAGTTTTTTGACCTTTTCAGGAAAATTTACTGCCCTTATGAATTTATCATGAATTAAATTTTCAACCGTTTTACTAGATAAATTCTATATGAAATTCTGTGTCTGATAATAAGAATGTCAGTCGTTTATTCCTCTCTGAAAGCAAATTTTGCAGACCAAATTATAAAAGGGAATTTAGGATCATTTAAAATTTCAACCACAATTGTCAGGGAACTGATCAGATAGGTCCAGGGTTCGAATCCCGAACAAGACATGAATGTTCTTTCATTCTCTGAACTATCTGTCCTTATGGTGGGAGCAACGTTGGCTCATACAACATAGTGCCTATGAAAGAGTGGTCAACCAATCTGTATTACTGATACCTGAATGACGAGTGTCAATTGG
The DNA here is from genome assembly GCA_949128135.1 of Parasteatoda lunata. NCBI lineage: Eukaryota > Metazoa > Arthropoda > Arachnida > Araneae > Theridiidae > Parasteatoda > Parasteatoda lunata. Next base: position 70,130,919 of record OX421972.1, on the reverse strand, counting down.
GTTGGCATTGGAAAAAAAATTCAACCATTGGCTAAATGGCTAGAGTATTGAAATTTTAAATGGTACACTGAGCGGAATTACTATAGTCTTTCATTTTACAAGTTCATGAAAGAATAAAGCACTTTTGTTTTTGCCAAACAGAGTTAGAATTATAGATTATAAGCAGCATATTTCTTGAAATAAAAATTCCATTCCACAATGCATACACACATTGGGCATTATTCGATTCAAAAGTTAATGTTCGATTAAAGAAATTTAATTAGAACAGCGATAGCAGTTTCAACAGTTTCAAGCGCATTTAGAAAAGGTAGTAATAAATGCTACTGATAAATTTAATGACAAAATGATAAAAAAATTTAATAGTTTTAAAGAAAGCAATTACAATGCAAATGAAAAAATCAAATTTCATTTGTATTTATGAATTTATTGTTCCCAATTTCAAATTACTTTGAATTAGCTAACCATGAGCAAACTACGAGACCATAAAAACAAAATGTCTCACAATATCGTCATAATAGAAAAAGTATAGCATGTACAAATTTAGATTCAGGGTGGACAAATGGAAAATGATATTACTGATTTAATTTTACAGACGTATGAATCGTGATAAAATTCTTATCGCTATAAAAATAATTTAACTTTGGGAAAAATTTGAAGTCTAAATTTGAAAAATATCTTTTGACGCTATTTGAAGAATTGGAATACAAATTAAAAGTCGAGATAATGAAAAATTCTAGGTGATGTGTAATAGAGCTTGAGAAAATTAAATTTAACGCTATATGTTTTCTATAGGTACTAAAGTTTATGCATTTCTTTTAATACTTATTCATAAGCATGAAATTAGAGAAATCTAAAAATTGCTAACCTTCATTTACCTGTTCGGATCATAGCGTTTGTATTCTTAGCTTTTTAATTTGCTGCCAAAAGATTTTAAAAAGAGTTTTTTTTAAATCTTTTAGCAGCAGAGTTTTGCCAAACGAGGTTTTTAATGTTACTTGCCGGCTGTTTGCTGTCAAATTCTTTTGGAACTTTCTTTCATACCGAAATTGCTAAAAAATTGTGTCCTTAGAAAGCTTAAACTCTTTCAAAATTATCACTTAAGTCCTTCTATTACTGAAATCTACAACTATAAAATGTAAAACTGTTATAATTATCAGGAACTTTTGTAAATATTAATACACTCATGGAATAACGAGCAAAAACATAAATATTCCTTACGTACAGTGCAAAAAAAAAAAAAAAAAAAAAGAAAAAAAAAGAAAAAAGAACGCAACACCATTTTGAATAACTATTGATCTAATGATCGAATCTTAACGTTCTAGGACTCAATCATAATGGTTCGAGGGGGGTTACTTCAAATATGCTACTTATTTATTACAAACGATATTTTAAGATACGGAATCGGACACAAAACCGCATTTCTCTGACCCTTAAAATATAGGGGGTAGCCGCAATCCGAATGGTCCGAATAGTTTGGTCAGGAGAGCTGTCTAAGGTTTTGATCTCTTAATGTTAATTTTACTTTTTGCAAATTTCGCCATAACCCTAGAAATTTTTATGCGAATTGCAAAATTTTTAAAAAAACTTAAAAATTTTGTTTATTCAAAAATAATTCAGCCCTAAATTTTTTTTGTTACAAATATCTATTATTTTATTAATTAATAATCTAAAAAACTTTGCATTGTAAGGTATACAAATGAATTGTAAGGCATACAAATTCCTACATCTTTCAAAGAAGACAGTTTTAAATGGCAAAATACAAAATTTGAGAGAAATAGGTCCAATAGCTCTTGAGATATTGATTATTAAAGTTCGATTTTTCAGGAAGTATTCAAACAATTTCGCTCAAATTTCGTATTTTGCCTTGTAAAATTATGTCCTTACAATGACGCAGAAAATTGTATACCTTATAATTTAAAATTGTTTCGCCTATTAGAAAAAAAAAATATAATAAATATTTTCAAAAAGTTATATTTTGCATGGAGTTATTTCTGGGCAAACGAAATTTATAAATGTCTGCAAAGAATTTTAAATTCTTTTAAGAAACTTTCGAGGTATGGAGAAATACGAAAAAATTAAAATTAACATTAAGTGGCCCAAAAATTTGGACACCTCTCCTGGTTTTAGTACCATATTTCCCAGATTGCGGCTACCCCCTATAACTTAGGTGTTAGAAATTCAAATTCGTTGAAAAAAAAAGGTATATTTATTCAGATAAAGTACGTTTTTGAATCTGATTTCGTAACTTAAAATATCGTCTGCACTAATTAATTAGCATATTTCAGGTCACCTCTTCGAATGATTAAGAATGAGTTCTAGAACGCGAAGATCCAATCAATAGATCAAAAGTTGTTCTGGGTGGACCGTTTTTTTTGTCGCACTGCACATCCAAAAAGAATTAAAATATTCAATGTGCAAATATTATTTAAGGAGGAATTCAGGTTCTTATCTAAATTCTTAACCTCTCAAATAATAAATCTCAAATAGAAATTTATGTGAAAGACGGTTTTATAAATAATAGGTCTATCAATATTCCATTTTAACCTAAGCATTGTTCAAATATAAGAGATATGAATCTTATTGTCAAAGTTAGAAAGCTGAATACGAAGTTATCACAGTTGCTTTATTTAAATGCCTTGAAAATGTTTCGAATCTTTTTTACAGAATTTTCGACTTTTTATATATATATATATATATATATTTATTGTATTTTTATATTCGGCAGAATTTATATATATATATATATATATATATATATATATATATATATATATATATATATATATATATATATATATATATATATATATATATAAATATTACCTCGCACACATCCGTTTTCTGGCCCATCCTTGGTAACTAACAAATCAAACGCACTTCAGTAATGCAGCAAGAACGCACTTTAAACTCCTCTAGTTACGCTCAATTTGCGCTTTTGTTTTCATAGTTTTCATATTTTGCAATCTGGCAATCCTGTTACGTAAACATTTTAAATCATTCTTGAATAATTTCCCGTTCATGTAAGTTCACTATATTTCGCTACTCGCTTTATAGATTTTGTTTTATTCTGCTCTTCCTTTATTTTTTATTTTCTGTTTTTACGTGCTATTTTTACTTATTGTGTTTAATTTTATTTGTCGTAGTTTTGTAATTTTTGTTTTTGAGTGCTCCTCACACTGTTGTATTGATATATTTTGCTTTGGCTATATTGATACAATATTAGAAAGCACTCCTTTTCGGATATAATCGTGTGGGCTGATGTAAAGATTATATCTTTTATTTTCCGGTTTTTTTAAAAAAAAAACTTTATCCTCTTTTTTTTTTTTTTTTTTTTAAATTAATTCTTTTTCTTTCCCCAGTTGTTTGTTATTATTATTCCCCCCCCCCTTTTTTTTTTCATTTGTCTGTAATTTACCTTTTTGTTTTATCTTCATTTTGAACTTATCTTATGAGTTCTATTTACTTGCAGCTTACGCGCAATAAATGATACTAATTGTTTTTCTTAATTTTTTCTGGTTTTTTTGTATTTATTTATTTTGCTATATATATATATATATATATATATATATCTGTGTGTGTATGTTTAAGCAGTTATTTCAAATTTTATTTTAGCGTTCATAACATAAGCAATAAAAAAAAAATCATAATTTGTTTTAAAAAGACAGTTGAAATGGTGATAAAGATATCAACAACTCGAGTGCTGTTTTTTAGAATTCAAAATTGTAGAAAATGATAAATAATATATTACACAGATTTACAAAATATATTGCTGAAAAAATACAATTTCATGCCTTACGTGTCGCAGAATTGCTCCAAAAATATTGGAATATCTCACAATATCTCAAGCTACGCGTGGCAAAATTACACAGGATGTTCCATTAATACCACCCTTAGATATGTATTTTAAAATACCTTAATGAAAATGAAAACAAAAAGAGTTTACGCATTGCGGTCACAAATTTTCTTGTAATCTACGAAAACTGTGCAGCATATTGACTCTGTAAACTCTGCTACTGCGTAAATAATTTTTTTAAATGCAATCTCTGGTTTATTGGGACAAAGTTTAAGGAAAGGTAGGAAAATGTCTATATCTCCAATAAATATCTAAGCTAATTTAATGAAAAGACGCCCGGGGGCTGAGTGGTAGCGCTTCGCGCTCCCGTGCCGCAAGTCCTGGATTCGATCCTCAGGCGGGCCGAGGTTTACTCAGCCTTTCATCCCTTCAGTGGGTTGATAAATGAGTACCAAGCATGCTTGGGAGCTAAACACTGGGGGTTCTGCATTCGGCTGACCACCTGACCGAAGCATCTGCTCCTGCACCCCAGAGCCCAAGGTCAAGGAAACTGAGATGGGAACAGTAGGCCTTGGCCCTCTATGGGCTGTTGCGCCACTAAGTTTTTTAGTAGTTTAATTTACTGAAAAAAATGTATCGTAGTGTTTCTATTATTTTGTCCACTCCTTGTAATCATATAATATGTCTAAAGAGAGCCTAATTTATTGCACATAAAATTATTCAGAATAAGAAATTCGATTCTGTTTCGTTTACTATTTTTCATTCTTAAATTAGAAACAGGAAAAACTTTCCTACCAAATTGTAATTACTTTGAGTTCAAATTCAATAAATTTATTTTGACTTATTAAAGTGTGTTGGATATAAAAACCATAAAAAGCGCTCGAAAAAAAAATTAATAAGTACTCTAGTTTCGAACTGGTTATTTCAGTTAATGACGCATTTCGCGAACTCCCCGGGAAAAATATTTTAAGCATCAATAATAACATTACGTTAAATTTCGTTACATTACTGTCGAAACTAATTTCACTGTGTTGAATTAGGTTAAGAAAGTACATTTTCTGTCCCATTAATGGCTAACACAATTAAAAAAAGTTTCCGTTCTCTACAAATTACTGTTAACTCAAAGTTGATTTTATATAAATATATTGTGTATACTGTAATTTATTTGGTGGACCGGATAAATACTGTAATTTATTTGGTGGACCGGATAAATACTGTAATTTATTTGGTGGACCGGATAAATACTGTAATTTATTTGGTGGACCGGATAAATACTGTAATTTATTTGGTGGACCGGATAAATACTGTAATTTATTTGGTGGACCGGATAAATACTGTAATTTATTTGGTGGACCGGATAAATACTGTAATTTATTTGGTGGACCGGAATAAAAACCCTTTCTTTCAGTCTTGTTCTAATTTGCAACGGTTAATTTTGGTTTCTTTTTGGAGCCAAAGTTTAATTCAAAAGAATTTTGGATTATAGGAAATATTTTCAAATAAAGATAGTATTTGATTTGTGCTATTTATGAATAAAGCAAAACAACGCGATGGCACAAATGGACATGCTATGATTTCGGTTCTATAAACAAAAACTTACTTCAATTTCCCTTAAGGCCCGATTAATGTTTTTTCTTTTAAAGTTTTCTATGTTTTCCTACCATAAAATAAGTGTGCCAAAGAGCTTACAAATCTTTAAAAATAAGATTTAACTTGTTTAAAAAAAAAATTGATTTTACAAATTTTTTACAAAACAGAAAATTTTATTCTTCAATATTAATGGTGTTTAGATTTTTTTAAATAAAAATATTTGTACTTAAAAATATTTGTACTTAAAATAGTCTGCAAAAGATTTTTCTATTATTGTTTATAAAAATAAAAAAAAAAATAATTTGCGCACTTTTTTATTATCTTGAAAAAATTTGATCGTAAAAAAATGTAAAATTTTAAACGAAAAATAAGTTTAAAAATTTTGCGAAGACAAATTTAATTAGATAATTTTAAAATCTAATAATATTATAAATAATCTAAATAAGTTTTAATGATGATATAGATAATCTAAATTTCTGGCAATTATCTAATAGGTTTTGGGAAAAATAAAAAAAAAAAACTAGAAAAAAAACTTTTAAAGTCAAATAAAACAAAACATGAAAAATAATCATGGAAAAAAGTGGCCATCAAATATTTAGCATCAAAGAAAGTTCAGCAAGTTTAATAAGCTATATGAAATCTTTTATGTTTTAATTTAAATAAAAAAATTTTTTTAATACCTTTGAAAGAGAATGATTACTTCATCTTTTAGGAGATTTAAAATATTTCAAACTTTTCAAAAGTGTTAGGTTCAGCACCCATTTTAATAACAAGGTAACTTATTTGATGTAGATTAAAAAGTCGATAAAAATTTCAAGTTTAAATGTAAACTTTTACCAACTGTTTCGAAACTAATTGTTCAAATGATAGACATAGTTTAATTAAAAAAATCATTAGTGCAGAACTGAGCAAAGAAGGTCAAACTCTCGACTTACACCATTCCAGCTCTTTATTGTCTGAAAAACGCGTTAACGCATATTTATCATTGTATCAGGAGTTAAAAGAGAAATAGTTTTTAAAAATCCTCTAACGGATCGATTTTAGAAGCAAATGCTTCTGGAAAATTTCCTTTCTAGCAAATAATATTTCGCAGATGTACGCTTGTTTAATTTTTTTCAGAACAGTTTTCAAAAACTTCATTTATTCCCTCGGTGCATTTATTACGTTTTGCAAGGGAATTTCAGCGCTAAAAGGATTAAGTTTCAATTTTTAAACTCATAAATCATCGGAACGAGTTGTGCGTTCGGAAAATGGAAGTTTTCTGAATTTTATTAACTGAGTTTTATTAAACTTTTGTGACACGCTGAAACCTAACAACTATAAAAATGTTCTCCATTGAAGTTTTTCAGTTTTGGGATGTTTTATTCATACTTTTCACTTTAGTTTATAAGAGTTATAACTTCAAATAACCTTTATGCTGTGAACTAATCATGGCATTTACTATTTAAACAAAACTCATTAAGAAAGTTTCTTTTATTTTTTTTAAAGTTTAAATTTGTCATATAATTGCTTCTTTAATATTTTAAGTTTTAAGTATTTTTCAAAAAGCTCCTTTTTATAAATTGCAGCGCTTCACTTTTTGATACACTATTTTAAAGCAGAAGGGTGCGCTTCTTGTTTTCTAGTGGCGCCATCTACGGCCCAGAATTCGACTTCTGCCACTCACATATGTACTGCCCGTTTTACAAGTAGGACACATTCACACACCATCCATCTATCCGTAGATTGTAATTTTGACCTGAACCGGAGCACGATCAATCTCCGATTCAGTAGCCCTAAGGGCATTAATTTGTTATGGGAACTTGGTTGACCCTACAGATTGAGCGTGCACCAGTCACCATTTTGTACACGGGGAGTCTTCGGCCGGCGGGGATCGAACATTAGCCCAACATTTTACTAACCATTCCATTCCGGCCTATGTCTCGTGTGCAATGTTCTATTTTGAAATTTGCGCCATTAAACCCCATGTGAATTCATACTTCTGTATAAATGGTATATTAAATGAACTCGAACTGCTTTTTATTTCTTTTTAATATATATATATATATATATGGTTTTATTAAAATATTGAAATGACGTAAAAGAGTAATTTTGACCATTTGAATTGTAATTTTGAACCTAATCCAGAAGATAAGGTAACTTCTGGATCAAGCATTGGAGCAAACTAGCTTTCTTGGAGGACCTCTTCATGGAATTACTTCGCATTTGCGTTATATGAAGAGAAAAACCACTAAAACCTCCCATGGTTATCCCGATAGGAAAGGTATGAAGATTAATTGTATCGCGTTAATTTTTCATTTACATACATGCAAGAATGTTTTTACATTACAAAATATTATTACCTTACGAATGGAGAAGAAGAAAATTGTTTTAACCTTAATAATGCTGACACTGGCGCAAAGATATCAGGCAACGGAAAATTAAATCTTGAGAGATTTCTCATAGCGTATGTTTCATGTTAATCATAACACTAATCTTATCCCCCCCCCCCCTTTAGCGACACTACGATTTGTTGGAAAATTTTCCCGCATATGCTGTGAAGGTCTAACTCTACGCAAAATCGTACTGATGTAGCTTATAGCATTCGTAAGTAACATACCTATCTAACCTCAGAGAAAATGAGCTCCCCCTTCCGACATCACACGCATGCGCACTGTCGAGAAGAACAGAGCATGGTGTTAGTGGATATTCTAATGTTAAGAGCCGTTAAGATGTTTTCCAAACAGGAACAACAGAGCTGGGCAAAAAAATTTAAAGTGATCGCAAATCACGACCGTAAAGAAAGCGTAATTGAAGGCGATCGTAAATCATGACCAGAGATCGTAAATCAGGACGATATTATCTAGCTGTACAAGAAGTTTGCGGGAAATCGACATTACTGGACAGAACAGTTTCTAGATGGTCGGTAAAAATCTTAAATGAGGACTTCTAAAATATGACATTTGGAGTGACAATGTGGTGTTGTCCCAAGATTTTCCAATGTCTGTGGCTGGAAAGAGCTGTACAGTAAAATCATACATCCTGCATTTAAACCCATTTTTAACTTGACTTTTATTCCATAACGAAGAAAACCATTTTTCATAATATTCGATTATATATTTCAAGCGTTATTTAAATTATAGACCACTCTATTTTTAATATAGAGTGGTCTATAATCTAACGAAGAAAACCATTTTCATAATATTCGATTATATATTTTCAGGCGTTATTTTAAATTGTAGACCACTCTATTTTTAATATAAACAAAAACTGGCGCTTACCGAAGGTATTCTATGACTTTCACATCGCTAGCAACGAGTTGTACAAAATTCTGGTGACCAGTCAAAATTTATTAATATTTGTCTCTTTTGTATATGCTGTAAATAAAACAGTTGTCACTATTCCAACCCTCGTATTTACAAGAGGAAGTGTGAAGTGTCATTTTATAGTCAACATGCTTAGGTCACACAAGGTTTTTAAAAATTGTTGAATGCTCAGATTTATTAAAAATAATTTTAAAATATGATATTGTTTTTGATGAAAAGCAAACTGTACTAGAAATTTGTCCATAAGATATCACATGAAATGAAAGAATATTTGATGAATTGCTTTTCTTTATTAAATAACTTATAACTGAATTATTCAAAACTTGCATTGCTTACATTACACTATAAAACTACACTAGAAAAAAAAAAAGATTATCAGTTGACAGAATTCAGAGGGAAAATTGACTGTTCAAAAATAAAGTCAGTATTTTACTGCGGCCGTTTTTTCGTACGTTATTCGAACAAGCAAATTCACACCAAAAAGATAACACGATTTGAACATATAGCCAAAACTTATTCCTATTGTGCAGATCAACAGAAACCTTGTTCTTCCCATTAAAATTAATGCTTAAAAACTTATAACAAATAAGTAAACTTTTTAAAATGTGGATATGGTATATCTGGTGTGGTGCTACCAATGGATAAAAACAAAAATGCGAATAAAGCGAAAGCAGGCACAGAAATGGACATTGTCTAAACAAATCACAAAAGGGCAAACAAGAAAAGGAACGAGACAAAACTCCTTGAAATAAGAAAAATAAAGGGATCAATCAGAAAAGATTGTACAAGATAAAAGATTGAAGAAGAAAAAAATTAGTGGGATATTGGGAGTTTTTTCCAAGATTGCAAGATGTAAAAAAAAAAGTAATAATAGATTTTCGAAACATCGGGAAAGAGTGTAATTCTGCAAGGAACATGAACTAAATTACTAGAAATTTTTCATAATGTGGAAATGATTCCCAAAAGTCCAAATCGTTAAAGTAGGAGCAATGCAGAATAATTTTGGCAGAATAAAAACTTTAATTAGAATTGCAAACTGTGTAAGTCGATGGAAGATCTTTTGGTGTCTTTTTATCGTTTAATATGTAATATTAATATAATATCGTTTTGATATATTATTGTTCATGT